>CM034150.1:97122381-97722381 GCA_019776745.2 Taxus chinensis
GGTTACCTCCCACATGGTTACCCAACCCTTGATCATTCATCCACCTCATCAAAATCCTTTTTTCCAAATCACCACCTATGAGGAGACCAATCCCTTTATACATTATCAATCCACTCACTCTAGATCAACTACGCCTCCATATCCTACCCCTTCAAGGAGTCCTAGGCATTTATCTAGCCCCATGTATAACTTATTATTCTGTAGATCCCCCACAATCTCTCAATCATACCATCCCACTCAATTCATGGATTATATTCCACCCCCATCTGATATCATCCCTAACATGCCTATCTAATCATCACAATCTATTGACATCCCCACTCCTTATGTGCCTCAAAAATAAAATATTATCATCTAATCCCAACCATCTTATTGTTTTCCTACTTTCCAACATCACACATTCCCCCAATTGGTATAATCTCCATCACGTGACATCTTCAGACAACCTTTTCCTAATCCACCACCATCAAATAAATTACCACCTTCCACATCTTACCAATTCAATCAATCATATGCATCACACATCTTCATCCTTACATATCTCATCTACCCCATCATCTACTCCCATCCTAGACATTATGCCTATGACTTCTCCAATATATACCCCCGCATCCACATCAACTTCTACCACTTGTTTTACATCTATCCCTACTTTTACCACATTAGCTTTGACTATACTGACTGACCTCTCCATCCACATCAATCATTCCCCAATCCATCATGCGTAGCCCCTCATCCACATCTACATCAAACACACCCATCACTACATCCACATCACTTACCCCTATATCTACCACATCAAAAAATCCACTTATGTCTACCTTGACATCTTCATCACATATTTCCACATATATACCCACCATTATGCCAATCACATCTTCTCAATTTTCAAACATATCAATGATACCCCTTGAAATGTTCATGGAACAACCATCCCCACCTAATAAAAACATGCAGGGAATTCAAACCTCTTTCACAAAACCCCTCATTTCTGCATCAACCCTCCACAACCTACCCAATCCACATCTCAAATAGACTTTAGCAATCACATAATCCAAACACCTCTTTCTCCATTAATATCCACACCTACACAAACCATTGATTGCAGTGCACCTATATCTACCTCATCCACTTCTCTAGGTTTGATTCCCCCATCCAAATCTATTCCACCTTTACCCATCATACCATCCATAGAGTAAATCCTGATTCCTTTTTCCATACATCTACCCACACCTACCACATCAATTATTGAGACCACATCCATATCCTCTTCTCCTCCCTCATCACTTTCACCATTTGAAGAATTTTAGAAATCACTTCAACTTGCAGCAACTTCAAACTATCCTCCCATCTCATCTCCACAATCCAAAACTTCCTCATCAAATCAATCTCCACCTCCTTTTGACCTCATCATAAAAAAAGCACTCCCTCCATGTGTAATACCACCCTCAGAGCCCCAAGTTGAGATTGTGGTCATCCTTCCCAAGGGTTCTTCTTCTCAATCTAAACTGAAGAATCTTGGAACACTTCCACAAAGATCCCTTGTGAGTCCCCACAGGAAGATAAACCTTCCTCCAACAAAGACCAAACCTACCTTATATATTTTGGGGCCACATCCTTCTATTATAAGACCACCACCTTCATCACAGTCAATAAACCAATCCAAATACCAAACAATATGAGTTCCCTCCTAAGACCAGCTTCTTCATCAAAAACACTTCCACACACCAATTAGTCCAAGCCAAAACCATCCAACACTTCTTCATCTAGAACACCAATCATCACTAAACCAACATCTAAAACATCAAGGCCCCGAAGTCCTTGAACTCCATCTTTGAAATTAAAATCAACTCAAATACCTGCCTCAACATCTAAATCATGTTACAAAACATTTCCTAACAAATCCATAGAATCTTATGTGGAAGTCCTCCAATACTTACTTTTAATTTCCACCATCATGCTTCCACCTATTAAGGTATTCAATCTAAATAGTTTGAAACCATCGTGATTCAACTCCCATCATGTTTTTCGCTTATCATCATACCATGGGTCATGAAACGAAACATTGTAAGGCCCTCCAAACCATCATCTATGATCTTATTGAGGACGAATGAATCTCTAATGCAATAGGATATTCTTCCTCCATCTACCATAACCAATCCAATTCTCTACCTCCTCTTCCATCTGATCTCATATCCTTCATCCACATCCTCCCATTATCATCCACTCCTTTGTAAGAGGGTCCTCCCTTGTTCATCGATTATTGTTGGCATTTTCAATCATACCTATGATCCTATCCAATATCCTTCAACATCCATAGCGAACTCATCCACATTCGATGTCTTTTGACATGTCAGGGGCGAACAACTTCCCCTTGTTATTGATCCTATCATATCTTCTTCCTCATCCACGCATTCTATCTGCATCAATTCATACTTTTATCTATCCAACATCTATTTTGACACTGGGGGACTTCATTATAGGACTGGTCTATGCTTACAGACTAATTTGTTTTTCATCCTTGACATTGTCTTACCTTATCCATTTCATCATGATCTTATCCAATTTAATTTAGCCAATTTATTTATCCACCATATTTTCATCCTAAGTCCACTTTTGTGGCCATATCTGTGTTTCCCCTAGGGACACCATGGTCTTCATCCTAACCCCACACTTTGTCGCCATTTTATCGTCTCCTAAGACACATATTTATTGCTTCCCCATTTCTGAGGTGTTGCACATATTTGATGATCTTTATTCCACTCATCTCATCCAATATTACTTAGCTCATAAAAAGTCCACCATTTTGGCCATATTTGTGTCTCTCTCAAGGCACCATATTCTCATCTGAAGTCCACCTTTGTGGCCATATGTTTCCTCCCATTGGGGGACCATTTACACTCATCAAAATTCCACCTTTGTGGCCATGTTTGAACCTTTCATCCGAAGTCCACTGTCGTGGCCATATTTTTCCTCTCATTGGGGGACCATTTTTTTTTTCTTAAACCCACTTTCATGGCCATCTTTGTCTCATTAGGGATGCATAATTTTCTCTCTTCCTCACTTTTAAAAGGTAGCACATATATTTTATCTTCGCACGTCTATCCTATACGGACTTTAATTTCAATGACTTCGTCCTTAAAGAAAATAAAAACATCACTACTCTAGAAAGGAGCCAACATGGAAAGTTTGCCGCTAATTGGATTATACCATACACTATTAAACATAAGTATGGGTTGGGAGCCTATCATTTGGCCTCCCTTGATGGTAAACCAAAATTGGAACCACTTAACACATTGCACTTGAGACCAATCTATTGTTAACACATTACCAGTGAGCACTTAGCCATATCTTTAGATCATCCCTCCATAATTAGCCTCTTCCATCTATCATTGTAGTGATTTGGAACTATGTGGTCTACAGTCACTTTCCTCCACATTAACTTAAAATATGGGCACCACAACTCTGGACATAGCATTTTCCTTATGGATAGGTTATCCCTTCTTGGTGAGAACTCTGCAATCATTACATCCATCACCTGATTATTTATCTCTTGAAACCATGCAAAGGGTTCATGGGTGTCTCTTGTAAATTCATTATCCCCTCCTAAGTGGTCTACCTAGCTATTCTTGGTTATTCCCCTTATTGAAGTCAAAATTCATGGATGCTCTTATCAAAATCAAAGCTATTAAAAACATACTACTCCCTTAAAGGAAAATTGTTCATATATATAAAAAAGATAGAAAATCAAATCAAATATAATAATTAGAATTATCCCTCGAAGGATGACTATCATGTATATCATTATTTCCATGTATAAAGTAGACCATACGCTCAAAGGATGACTAATTTTTGTATTATGGCATTGACGACTTCCTAAATTGATCATCCTTCCATTTTTTTGGCATCTTAAGAAAGCTTCTCGTATTGATCAACTTTCTTCCAGAAAACTTCCCGCATTAATCAGTTCTCTCTTTCCCCTACCCAGACCTGGGGCATAGATTTAGGGAACACCACTCATGGAGAACCTTCTTCCCACCTAAAAGTGGCACCACAAACCCCTTTGTAGTGGGAGAACCTTCTTCCCATGTACAAGTTGCACCACAAACCCCTAGTATGATTGTTAGGTTCTTCATATGTGATTGCTAGGACATTACCAGGAGATTATATCTCTCCACCTCCCTATAGTGTTGCTTATTCACCACCCACAACCTCGTCACCTAGAATAGTAGAAAGATCTCCAAAATAGACCCTACAGGCCTCCCTCTACATGTGGTACCAGTACCTATCTTGTATAATTACGTCCCTCTGTTGGATCATAGTGTCTCTCTCAACTCTTATATAATCTAACTCCACATGCAATCATGCCACCTCTGCATGATCTCCTTCACCCCGTCTCTACCTCCTCCTAGAGCTACCCCTACCTCAACCTCCATCTCCTTTATCTCCTCCTCCTCCTCATCTCCTCTCTCCACAGTAATCAGAGCTGCCAAAGATACGATTAACCAATCAACAAATCCCACTCCAACTCCTATGTCATCATCATCATCATCATCCCAAGGTTTTATTTCCTCCTCTAATGGATATTTTATGTCAAGAGCTAGAAGTTCCCTATCTAGCTCATCCCTCCTATAAAAAGTAGGATCCATAGGCACCGTCTAGATGACTCCAAAATTTTGTTGCACTTGGTTGAACTGTATAGCCTCAATCATCTTTGATCGTCTCCCCTACACACCTGATCTGCATCTACCCCTGGACATGTGGGAAAATAACGGTGTGGATGCCATATGATCTGATCTATATCCAACTTTGTAAGCCATCCACATACCAATCCACTCCTCTCTCCCCTATCTCTGAAAGCTTGATTGGCCCTCATCTCAAAAATTCTACTTCCTGCTCTATATGGTCTCTTATGACCCATAGAAGCCTTGCTAGCTGAATCACTACAATATGCTCATAAGCCCAACAGAGAAGCAATAATCCTACGTCCAATCCAGATATCCCATGTTCCCTATACATCGATAGCTCATGGTACACCTGAGCTAACAAGGTAGTCTGGAAAGAAAATATTGTCTGGTGCTCGACAATATCTGCAACAACACCAGTCAGTGCCCATGGAAACTGAGCTTCTCCTGAGTTTGAAAATTCATAAAAAGATACAACCATCATAACAAAGTAAATAAAATGGTTGTGAGTTACGCCTTCCTTATACCTCAACTCATATGATAATGCCCCTGAAGAGAATGTAGTATGAGGTGCATCGGCTCCAAATAGCCATGTCAATACTGTCACTCCATTGTCACCTGTGATGGGAACTATCTGCTCCCCATGAATAGGTAGCCTAAGGATGTGATACACATCCTTCAGGGTGATAGTCATCTCCCATGTCCTAAACCAAAATGTATCCGTCTATTTATCGCACCTCTCTACCAATGCAATCATCAATCCCACATCTTGTGGGATCCTCTGATAATTCTTAAATCCACCTAACCCCACTACAAATAAATGATCCCACATGGCATCTGTCACATCCCCTCTGATATACTCATATAGATCTGGCACTTGGTCTCTCAAATATAGTGTCTCACTGGCTTGTAATCACCAATAAAACATACATACATCAGATCCTCAATCCAAATTCATTAAATTACATCCAAAATCCACCTTAATCCTAAATCATCCAATATAACTCTATTTGATGTCGACCTAGGTCATGTCGACATGTCTAGGGGTCAATTGACATGCCTAAGGGCCTAGTCGACGTTGACCCGTCTAGATCGTCGCCGACCTCCCCTGGCGTCATCCACTTTTTTAAAAAAATGTAAAAACTAAATAAAACGTAAAATTAAACTAAAAACAAGTTTGGGTTTTGTTACTCACCATCCTTTGCACCCTTTAGCACTTCATCACTACTCATGTGGCCTCCATTTATCAATTTTCTCTTTAATCACTTTGATCTCTCTCATCTGTTGAGTTGTGGAGCTTAATTGCTTCACTGGCATGATTTTACAGACTTGCTAGAATACACAGTAACTGGCATTGGTTAACAAACCGGTGTAGATCACCCATGGACCGATATTGGTTAGCCAAGAAGCAACCAACATCAGTTAACGCTAACCGGCACCAGTTGCCTATGCGTGATTATAATAATTAAGTTGTGGGAATTAGATCTATCTTTAGTTGTAAAGTAAATCTAATGGTTATAATTGCATAGCTAAAGTTCCTTAAGATTGTAGATGCATATATAAGCATAAAGATAAGGTTAGAAGAGTAGAACTCATTGAGAATCAAAAGAAGTTTCCTTTAGAGAGAAAAAGAGAAATTTGTAGAGAAGAAAATACAGGACAACTAAGAAGGTGTGGAAGATTGCAAATCTTCATTATATTTCCTCTGTGATAATAAATTGGTTGTTTCTTGGTGGACGTAAACTACATTGGGTGAACCACGTTAAATCTTGTGTATTATTCTTCTTTTTTATTTCCATGTTGATTGATTATATGCTTAGATCTTATTAATATATATGTACAAATGGTGTGCTAACCCCAACAACTAGTATTAAAGCTTCTTTGTTTGAGGGTTGTGTGTGTGTTGACAGATTTACTTATAGAGGGATTTTTGGTTTAGTGGGAGCAAAGAAAAGAAAGAAAATTCATACTAGATAAATTTGACAGCCGTGATTATTAATTATGGAAGATGCAGGTGGAGGATTATCTGTATCAGAAATATCTATACTTACCATTGCATGAGAAGGAAAGACCTGCAAAGATGACTAATGAAGAATGGAAAAATATTGATAGAAAAGCTCTGGGATCTATAAGATTAATCCTAACAGCATATGTGGCTTTGAATATTACATAAGAAATATCTATGATAGAGTTGATGAAATCTTTATCAAATCTATATGAAAACCTAGTGCTTCAAATAAAGTTTATTTGATGAAAAAAATGTTTAATTTAAAGATGCAAGAAGGTGGATTTGCATCAAGTCATTTGAATAATTTCCGGTCTATTGTAAATAAATTAAAATCAGTTAGTATTATATTTGAGGATGAAGTGAAAGCAATTTTATTAATATGTTCTCTGCTAGATAGTTGGGATAACTTAGTAATGGATGTTATTAATACAACATTTGTTACAAATGTTTTAAAGTTTGATGATGTGGTTAGTATAATCTTGAATGAAAAAATACACAGGAAAAGTACAAGAGAATCATCATCTGGGAATTCTTTGAATGTAGAAAGAAGGGGAAGGTAGAAAGAGAGATCTAAGAGCAAGAATAATGGGAAATCAAAGTATAAGAATGGTAGATCTAAATCCAAAGGTAGAGGAATAACCTACTGGAATTGTGGAAAGAAAGGACATGTAAAGAAGGATTGTTGGTTCAAGGAAAACAAAGAGAATGTATTAGAGAAAGGTAAAGAGACAAATGTTGTTGCAAAAGAGGTAATTCAAGATGACCTAATTCTCTCCATGGATAGTAAAATTGAGTCATGGGTTTTAGATTCATGAGTTTCTTTCCATGCAACCCCTAATAAAGGTTATTTCAAAAATTATGTACAGGGTAATTTTGGGCATGTTTATGTAGGGGATGACAAACCATGCAATATTACTAGTAAAGGTGAAGTTCATCTTAAATTACAGAATGGAAACACATGGATATTGAAATATGTGAGGCATGTTCCAAGCCTCAGAATAAATATAATTTCTGCATGAAAATTATGTGAACTGGTTGCATGGTTACACTCACAGCCGAATCTTGGAAAGTTACTAAGGGATATCTTGTTGTAGAAAGAGGCAAGAAGGTAAGATCATTGTAATTATCTACTTGTATTACTGATTCCTTTTCTATTTTATCTACTTTAGATTCATATACAAGCATGTGGCACAATCGGCTAGGCCATATGAGTGAAAATGGAATGCAGATCTTAAAGGCAAAGGGTAAGTTATTAGATCTGAAACGTGTAGATATTGATTTATGTGAGCATTGTATTTTTGGAAATTAGAAGAGGGTAATATTTCTCAAAGTTAGGGAAACAAAGAAGAAGCATAAATTGGAGCTTGTACACTCAGATGTGTGGGGACCAACCCAGGCAGCTTCTCATGGAGGATCCCAATACTATGTTACTTTCATTGATGATGTCATAAGAAAGGTATGAGTTTATTGTATTACACATAAATTTGATGTTTTTGAAACTTTTAAAAGATAGAAATACCTTGTGGAAAATTAATCGAATTCAAAGCTTAAATGCCTTAGATCTAACAATGGTGGTGAGTACTGTAGCAAGGCTTTTAATTATTATTTTTCAGTAAATGGAATACGTAGAGAAAGGACGGTTCCTAGAACACCATAGGAGAATGGTGTTGTAGAGATAATGAACATCAGAATCATGGAATGTGCTAGAAGCATGAGGATACATGTTGGATTTCACATACACCACCCATGTTACAGATCTCATTACCATGTCACACTTTACATGAGATTTGTTGGCCAGACACACAAACTATGCATACCTTAAGTGTGTTTTCCTTGATAATCAGTGTAATAGGTCCCATGCATCAACATACATGAAATTATATGTGAATTCTTTAGGATTGATGTTTGAGACTATCTAAGATCTGTCCTCAGCATCCTATATTGGAGTTCCCAAGTGTCTGCAGTGTTTCGTGACCACTCTTTCGAGTGAGCATTGCATGTGGTGGCTTCACTTGGCCTCTGATTGACCTTCCCAATTGAATCCGGAGGTCTAGGACACCCCCTTGATCTCTTTTCTCTTAGGATACACCTCAAGTCCTCTCACCCTGGCCTAGGCAGAGCCAGAAGTAGCAGGTGAACAGTCACAACCTCAGTCACGTGCCTCCATGTTTTAGACACAAAACTATGCACTTAAGTACATTTCTAGGTTCATAAACACATATTAGCATTTATATGATTCCTAAGCAAGAATATTAGTAATTGATGAATGTCTTTGGCCTTTTGTCTTTATTTCTTGTTGTTTATCTATTCTTGCACACCCTAAAACCCTTTCGGTACTTTACTTGTTTATCTTTTATGACTTTGGACATCAGTGCCCAGGCGCCCTTGACCTCTTTCAACCCTACTTGCTCTTTTTGGGCATCTTATTTTCTTATGGGTCGCCCTTCTAGTTGTCAATTACGAAATTCAAACAAGGGAATCATATAAATTCATAGCTATGAGACCAAAATAAAGGACCAAACTCTAAGCATCATCACTGTCACCCAAGTTTGCACTCAAAAGGCACCTTAAGCACTTCAAAGCATCCATTGGAATTCAATCAAGGGACAAGGGACTACATTTTTTACATACACAACATAGGAAGGGGAAGTTAATTTTTCCATCCACACATTCTATTTACATTGTTATATCTAGCTATCTCGTTATCAAGTGCACTTGCACAAGGGCATCCTAGGGAACGATTCTTTCACACACATACCAGAACTACATGGAGTCTAAGATGTAGAGCAGTGCTCAGTTGTAAAATCATTCTATCGGGTGACTGTCGAGATCAGTCTGAATCCCCATATTGCATCTTTCTTTCTTTGGATTCGATGTGGTTTTGTGGGTTTTACAGGTGAATCTTTGTCTCGCAGGCTATAGGTGCCTCGACAATCAAAGTGTGACATACAGGTGATCAACAAAGACTATTTGTGACACTTGTGTGACATAGTGAAGATCGAGTTCTGACCATTTTTGCGGTCATAGGCTCCCAGTAGAGGTCGTCAGTGCCCAGGCATCCATGTCTAGTTATGGGAATCCATGTCTAATTGTATTCCTGCAGTCTGTAATTTATCCTGAGCATTTGCGACACTCTTCACTTCTTGTTCAACATTTTTCCTAGCTAAGACCAGTCCTAGATAGTGAGTAAATCCGCTAAGTCCATCTTTCTCTCTCAAGGTTTCATATCTTATTAGCTTATTACATGTGTCAAATCTACATTTTAGCATTTATTATCATACGTGAATATGTAATTAGGGTTTAATAATAAGTCTATTTTTGTTAAATCACCTGTCACTACCGAGAAGGCTTGGTCAGGTGAGCAGGGGAAGACCTCGTCCCTAGCTACAAAATGATGAACCAAGTGGGTCTCTCCCTTCCCTTTACCCCCTGATCTCATTTCGGGCCTTCTCCCCTTGGGGTGTTAGATTGGGAGCCAACACTTCATTTCTTAGACTTTCACCTTCCCTCTAGAATTGAGTTTAGTGTCTCTCTTCTAATTCTTACAAACTATATGCAATTCCTCTTTTCTAACCATCACCGTCAAGGGAAAAACTTGGGCCAAATGGCCATGGGTGAGACAAAACAAACACGAAAAAGGAATATTTTCATAGTTCACGTGTTACCCAAACATTACCTGGGCTAGGGATGTTAACCAAACCATTTTCTATGAGGTTTTACTCACATCCATTTGAACACAAATCTTAGCATAAACAATATCACTATCACTATGTTGGCGATTAATCAAGACAGTCATCTTGAGATGACTTAAAACATAAATGAGTGAAAATTCCTCAAAAACTAATAATCTAATATGCTTCTAGTTATAAGTTGTAAAAGAAATACGCTATATCCCATCAAGGGAATACCAATTAGTGAAAGAATTATATCCACACATAAGTGTACATGGAGGTTAAATAATCATACCCAAATCGATGGTACCTTGAGTTTTCTTGTCTAAATTCGAAACATGGGTTCTAAGGCATCATGATTAAACCTGATCTACCAAAAAATGAGGACCCTTCCTCAAATACTTAGCTAAGTCTTCTACAAGAGTGAATACTATAATAAAGGGTTTTTTTGTCTCATGGACAATATCCACATGTCATTTTACTTTCCATTGACTTAATACTAAGGTTAATAACTCCTTCCCATGTGGCCTTTGGCAAAAAAAATTATGGATCAATCTAGATTTTGTCAGGACAACCATTTCATGTTATATTTCATTATGATCAAATATGACAATCAACCCTTCTTCAGTCATATTGATACATCCAAACTTCATGTAGAGGTTGAAATTTTTTACAGTTTTGGCATGGTGCAATAGATCTATGAGAAGTTTGGTTCTTTTCGTATATTGAAGGACCCATGCCTTAAAATCCATGAGAAACCAAGCACAAATAAGAACAAACCATCTTGCAACAAATCTGTCAAGCATAATGCCACTACAAATTTTCTATTTTTCTTTCTGTCATAAGGAAGATGAGCCAATCACTATGCACGAACTAATAGTTGGGAAGGTACAAGTAAAGCACTATTAATTGTTTAAATAAAAATAAATAGATGTCACTTTCACGACGAAAACATCACAAATCACATCAAATAATTAATCAATCAAATAATAACACCTAAATAGATTCCAAATACATAACTTAATCCTCAAGTAATAGTCCACCTTATATTAAAACCTAACACAATCAAACTAAAGGTTGAAAATAAAATTAGTGACATAAGAAAATAAAAATAAATATTACTATATAATGCTTACGTGGCTAGTTGCACCCCTTGACTTACAAATGCATACTCAATCCTTTAATAATAAATAAAAATAATTATAAACAAATAATTGAACACATTTTATAATTTTCACTTCACAAAGTGTGACACGGATTATAAATGTTTTATGAGATATCTCGAAGATTTTAAAACTTGCTTTAGTGACGAACACCTTTGGAAAGAATCGAGACATGAAAATGTGTGCATGATTTTGGAGATCTCCCAAAATTAAAATAAAATACATCGGCACTCACGTGTCCATTTTGTCAACCGCAAACTCATTTGTTTTATGAGGCATGTAGACATCTATATTTAAAAAATAAAATATATATTTAAAATATAACAATTATATTGGATGTTCCCGTGTCGAGAAGCTTCTTTTTAAATTTATTTACAGCTATGCAAATGTTAAAGCCTCATAATGAGGGAGGGCTTTTTTTAATAGTTTAATGCATTTCTTTAAAAATCCTCATAATGAGACTTATTTTTTTATAGTTAATGTATTTCTTTAATTAAAAAGTAAATTAATTGGTCAAATATTATGGTTCAAGTCACCTCTTAAATGCCATACAAATAGCCTTTTGGCAATAGGCTTTAGCAAGACCTGTTTGGAGCAATTGAATAAGTAAAATTTACACAAAATATGAATACAGAGTCTTATAATACATGTTTAAAATCAATATACTAAATAAATCATAATTAATTAGTTTAATACCAAAGTAAAAAGTTGGGGTTTTTAGTGAGATAAAGAGATTTTCGAAAAATTGTATAGACTATTGGCATATATTTAAGTTATTTGTTATGAGAGTTTCAATTTCCATTTGTGACCTAAAAATACAAGTTATAATGTTGTTTAAATTATTGCGACTATATTGTGTGGGGAAAAGTATTTGGTGGTGCATGGAATAAATTTGATATTAAAAGCAACATATAGTACCTCATATGACATTTACATTCGTAGCATGGAGTAATTTAAGTATTAAATACTAGCAATTGCAAATGAGTTGCAAGTTACGCCGGAGAGGGCTTGAATTTTATGTGTATAATATGGTTTGGATGTAAAATATATTCTATGATCTATGATAGATGTTTGAGCGAAGAACATAAGTTACATTTTGCTAAACAGTTCACATGTCTTTATGTAAGGTTCCACATTTTGCATACATGTCTATCAAAACATTTGCAACTATATCTAACAAAATTCCTCTAAATTTTGGCACAGGTTGGGAGTACTTTGGCAAATTTAAACTAATTGGGTTGGAGCCCTGTTTGTTGTATATGGTGAAACAAAGCCAGGAGTATGTTGGCAAATGTAAACAGGAAACCACTCTCTGTACCTGAGTGGTGCAAGCGGTTGCAAAAGCTGACGAATATGTACAACGGGAGTAGAATCGGATGGATAAGAACACAAAGATGGAAGCCTCGTTTATAAGAAGTGTGGAGATGCTCTTCCGCTACAACATCTTGGGTATCATTGGCAAGTTTCTGAATCTCATCTACCCACCAAACATAAAATTCCCTAGAGATATGTCATCTCATGGAATGAAGTGATTGAAGGATACTGACAAAATGGGATTATTGTCTACGTTTTGGGAACATTTAAATGCCAAAATATGAACTTTTGTAAATAAACGCCAAGTGTTCAACCAAATGATACAACATGTTATCTTTTAAATGAATATCATAATTGTATCTTACAGAAGACATGGTCATCGTCAAGAGACATTGCGGCCCATAACAAAATACGAGGTTTATAGCAACATACGGACATCCATCAAGGCATAGTAGGCAATGTTTTTTTTGTTGGAAGTTACTATATTGTCCTCTCCCCATCACACAAACTTAAAATAGAAAAATTACAACTCCAATAAAATAAACATTGTTATCCTCTCCAGCGTAAATTGCAACTCATTTAGAATTGCATCGGATTCTTCAGAAAGTAATTGAATTCCATAGAAAATGCTTTGGCTCTTAATTAACATTGCTTCTTTACACGTTCTGACAAAAATTTATAGGTGGATACATGATCTCCAAAGATTTGGTTCTGTTTTTTGTTAGATGGAATCATTGAAACAGTCTCCCATGGCCCTGAATGTCTAGTGTGCGCCATCTGTGAGAGCCCTTTTGAAAGGGGCTAACGGATCAAACTACCACATATCCTTAAAATCTGGTCTTTTTGGGATAAGGCTCTTCAAGACACATAGTGCCTTCCCTTCCAAAGTTTCTCAAGTGGCTCGCAAAAAATAGAACTCGTATTGTTATACAAGACAACGTTGCGGGGTCATATGCCACAACCCTAGCAGAACTGGCCCAGTCTGTGAAGTCCCTAGATGCTATCAGTAGAGACATCGATAAGCTCTCTCAGTACATAACCAATAAGGTTTTTTTTAATTTCCTTGTTAATCCAATCATACCAGACGAGAAGAAAAAGGGTATTCTCGAAGACATTACAAATGATGCCAAGTTTCAGCCTTATACATTAAATTTTCTCTACATTCTTATTGACAAGAAAAGGATTGACCTGATTGGTGAGATTTTCAAAGAGTTTGAGACTGTCTACAACAAACTGACCGACACAGAGTTGGCAGTTGTGTCTTCTGTAGTCAAGCTTGAGAATCAGATTTCTCTTGGTCCTTCACAAAATCAATGCAATGTTTTTTGTCGATTTAAGTCATATCTTCTACTAGAGTGTTTCCATAATGGCTTGCAGAAATCTGTTAGGCCACAATTCATCTATTGTTTCCCTGCACTCTTCCTCTGACAGAGGAGTTCGGGATTCTTCTACATGAGCGACACCTCTGTCGATAATAACCTGATAATGAATATATGGAATTCAAAATTTAGAATTTAGTATAAAGTATAACAAGGTACGGGCATGGAAAGGTCCTCAATCCTCGTCCGTATATTGAAGTCTCTCGATGACTATGCGTCAAAGCAAGCAAGCATCATGAACTTTGACAAAAATGCAGAGTTGGCTTCAGAAGAAGATACTGAAGGAAAGTACATATAATGATTGCATACTATCACTAGGGATGCAGAATTAGTCCTAATGGAAGGTCAGAAATAGGGCACACTCTACAAGATGCATCACCGTTAGGGAGGAAGTTTGACCGCATGATGTTATGATTAACATATGATGTATTTACACGCTTTTGGTTGAATTGGTTAGTTGCTAAATAGTGATACAATGTTGTAAGTCCTAAAATGATGTCTGTTTCGGGCATCTTGACAAGCCCATTTGGGTAAGGAAGTTTGTTTTGCATATGTCTCGAGGAAGAGAAGGACAAATATTATCAGTAGTTTAAAGATTACATATTGTTTCTTATCTTAAGATCCATTCGCAGTAGAATCATATGTTATTATCATTGTTATTAAACTACTTTCAGTATTTACTTTGTTTATCCAGGAAAAAAATGACAATAGCTCGATTCTACAATCCAGAATTTTCCATGGTCCTTAAACTCATTTGAGGAAAAATGGTACTAGAATAGGCAATAAAGACGCATTAAAAGTTTTGCGAGCAACCCAATTGAATGGGCAAGAAGTCGATAAGGTGAGTTACCTGATATAAAGGTCTGTAATGTCGAGAGAGAGGTGAGCACGCCAATCAGGTTTGTGAATGTGCCAAAGAGCACGGTCCTCTTTGCTTTGGAAGAATCCCAAGCCTCTTAACTATGCCTCAATGCAAGGCAAGCTGTGAGAATACAGTGGCTCTTTTTTGTCTGGAAGCCTCTCAATCCATTCATCTACAATGCCGCCGCCGCCTCCACTCTCACAAGAAGCTGAAGCGTTGGCTTTAGCACACGCGGCTCTTCTTCTTAACTGCCCAAAAGAGCTAATGAAACCCACTTTCAGAGGATTTATACATTGTGTACTGTGCCTTGAGAATGTGGAGGTGGGTCAAAATATTGGAACGCTGGTTAAAACCAGAGCAGGCATCTTCACAAAAGAATTGGTCCCAAAATCATACTAGGAACAATCATACTTATCAATTAGGAACATAAAAATGGGTATTCATATTTACTTCACATTCACCTGGAGCTATATGCTATATAGAGTAGGCCGTCGGCCCTATCTATATATCTGGAGGTTGAGGGCCCCCCTATCCCTATCCCGATCTATATGTGGGGGGGGTGGGGCACTCGATTCTCAATTGGGGGTCCCGTCTCGGCTGGGTTATGTTTGTTATGTAATCCATTCCAGTGGGCCGGACAGTTGGCTCGGCTGGGTTTAAAGCCGATAATTTAAGGAGAAAATTTGTCAAACTTTATGTGGAAAGTAATTTTACTATAGAAAAATATCTAAAATCTGGCAACCTGTAAAGTTAAGCCACCGGAATTTGACACTTTCCAGCAATGCCTTCTTCAAAGTAAACGCCTCCGGCGAATTATGATCATAATTTTTAAATATAAAATATTATAGTCACAGTTTAAGAACACTTTTATGTCATTTTCAACTTTAAATATTAAAATATTAAAGTCGTAATTATAAATATAAAATATTTTAGTCAGAGTTATATGTCTCTATGATGATTTGACTACACCTTTATGTCATATTCAATTGTCACAATTGAAGTGAAGCAAAAATTAAGATTTCAAATTTTTGTAACCAATCAATGTTATAAAAAAATTACATTTTATTTGTTAATAAATTACAAGTTTAGAGCTGACAATATTGTGAAATTGAAGAGGTCAATAATATATAAATTTTGATTGGCAACAAAGTGGATAGACTAATCCCTTGATAAGGAATATCAATTGCATATGTACTTATTGGGAAGAGATTAATAATATGTGTTTTAGCATCTATGTTACACTAAGAAATAGCTTGCATATCTTAATATTTGTCACACCAGAATCATATTGTACAATAATACAAATAACACACCAATCATTGTAATAAGTCTTCAACTAGACAATTCGGGGTAATGCAATGACTCTCCACTATGAATTGCAGGGTTACAATGAATGTTTTATACTCTATAAAGCTTGTAATGCTCAATAGTTCTCTTCTCTAATTTTCATTTGAAAAAACTTGTTAAATGCCTTAATAGCTAAATGTTTTTCTATAATTTCCTTGCATTCATGTTTGTAATTGAAATTGAATTAGGACTCTGTTGGCACGCAACCTAACCTCCAACAATCAAAAAAGTGAAAAATATGGGATTAAGACTCACATATACAAACAAAGGGCGAGCCCAATAGTAACTTCCTAGGGTTGTTCACTTCATGTTCTTTGCATGCAAGGAACATGGAGTTATGTTATGAATAAAAGGGGCCATAACTAAAGGAAAATGAAGGGATAAGGTGCGATGATAGCTAGAGAGTACAGGGAGATGGGCGAAAACTTCTAAAAGTCATGAAATTGTACCAATAAAACTAAAATTTTACCCGACAATTGACAACCATGAAATCACTCTTGAAACATGTGATATAGCAGTTAATCAATTGCTAGGGGCCAATTTTAGTTTGAAATTATTTTCCCTATGAGAATACCATGGAATTCATGTCTGATATGATGGTTAAACCAATATGTTTACGCCACATGTTTCATTCTATGGTCTATGGATCCATTAAAACATTGAAATGTACATTTTAATACATTTTTTTATAATATAGAAAAGTGTTTATTAAATATGTTAAGTTTTATGACATGTTTTGTGTGTTCAAAGTTTCCTCATTGGTAGGTTTATGGTTTTAGAGATATTAGGATTTTTAGGTTCGAATATTTTGGGTTTGGGATTCATATCCATTTTGGTTTTTGGGGTCTGCGAGTTTCAATTTTTAGGTTCCTCTCATTTTTCAGGGTCTTCACGTTTTAGGTTTGGATTGATTAGGTTTTTAGATTCAAGATTACATTATATCAAATAAGTTTTGTGTTTTTAGGGTTTTTGGGTTAATTTTTTTTGTTCCAAGTTTTAGGGTTTCTAGGTTTTGAATTCTAGTTTTTCAAATTTTCTACATTTTTTAATTTGAGGCTTTCAAAATTCATGATTTGGGTTTTCTAATGTTCCATGTTTTTGGATTTTTAAGTTCGAGAATTTTATTTTCAAGATCTCTCCTTTTAGGTTTCATGTTTTGGAAGAACTTAATATCAATAAAAAAATTATGTTTTCATGGATTTTGAATTTGATGTTATCGTGCATCATGTTTTGGGATTTGCATTTTAAGGTTTGAATCTGTTGAGTTTCAAAATGTTTGATTTTTCATTTTTTGAGGTTTTAGGTTTAGTGCTTTGGATTTTCATATTTCAATTTTAGGTTTTGGGTTTTAAGGGATTTCAATTGTACAATGAGGCCTTACATAACCTAGACTCCCTCTCATTTCCTCCTTTCTTTGAATCCCCTTCTAACTACTTTTCCTTTTCCATCAAACATTATACTCCTTCCTCTTACCCATTTCCCTCTTCCTTAACCTCAACTCCTTTCTCTTCATTCATAATGATTGCTAGAGGGCCAATTAATCTAGTTTTATTTTGTTATCTTGTTTCTCAAATAGTCTTTGGGTTTTCCAACACTCGGTACATATAATTAAGACTTGTTTGTATTTTATCTCCTACATCCATTCCTCAAAACAAGACTTCGCCAAAATGGATGTAAGTATAATGGTTTCAATAAGAACGTTGTTGGGATTGTAAAAAGTATTAGAAAAATAACTTAAATGTATTTTGTATGATTGAGTAATCCTAATGTACATGCATAATCAATATAAGACAAAATATAGAAGATAGAGTGCTCTCTTAGAATGGATAAATAATGTGAATAACTTGTTTTGCATGAAAGGAAGAAGAAGGTACTAGTAACTCAACATTCACCTATTTTTGTATAAAACTATCTAAGCGCAGTGTGTAGAAGATTGATCTTTGATCTTAATAGAAGTTTGTCTCGATTCCTTTAAGGTCCATTTTAAAGCATGTATGTGTTCTTATACAATAATAAGGATTCTTGATTATTTCTTATGTATACTCTCGATCATTTTCTTTCTCTTCTTTGAATTATTTCTTGTCTGTAACTATTTTGCGATTGTGAATTAAGTCTTTCTATCTCTTTTGTGTATTGTTTAATGCAAATAGTATGATTTAGTATAGACTACAACTTGTTGTGAATCCTAATGTTGTGATTCAAGGACATATACTAAAAATGGTTATATTTCATTGTAGCACCATAGATTGCTTAGAAAATTTCACAAACTACCACTTCTTAAGTGTTGGTGAGCACAATCAAAGTGAATTTGGTGAATTTTTCATCGCAGACGCAGATTGAAGGTGTGTATATACATTACAAGTAAATATTGGAGTAGATGCAATGTAGATGGAATAGTAAAAATAAACATTGGAGAAGGCCCTATGAAATATCAAATCTCAAATTGAATACAATTATATATGACTTGTCATTGATATCATAGTTTAGTAAGTAATGAGAAATAAAATGTAATTAACTATGTTGGTAGGAAAACTAGTGGACAACTAAAAGGATAATGAGATTGTGAATAAAATCAATACACAGGCTGCCTAATCCAAAAAGGACATGAAGGATTTAGATCTCCTCTCGAAATAGTATGTGAAGATACTTCAATAGACTAAGGCACAAGTAAATCATCTTACTTTTCATCTTTTCGATTAGAACAATCAGCTGCAAGTATACAATGGTCGAGAAAAAAATGGATATAGACATAGTAAAAGTTATGCATACATAAATGATGACATAAAATAATGAGAAAGACGCTAACAAGAATTTATAAACATCCATATAGGATCAATACAATGTCAGTGAGAGACTATAGTAATGAGAGCACAATAAACTACTCAATACCTTTTTTACAGTTAAAGCTCAAAGAATGTGGGATCAATTAGTAACGTTGTAACATGATATCCAAAATGCCATCAATATTCATAGGAAATATACATACAATACCGAATGGGATGATTTGTGTGAAGTCATGCAAGCATTATCACAACTATAGATATTCTTTGGTAGAGTAAATCAAGCATTCATAGACTTAAATTTGTACAAGGTAGACTTGGAAACATTCCTCCCCACTACAAAGATAATGAAAAATACCCCATGGTATGTCCTATCACATTTATACTAAGTAAACTCAAATCAGTCCAAATAATTCCACCTTCACCTTTCATTCTATTCAATCCACCATCACAATCCAAGCAACTCAAGCACTAGCCATAAGGAAAAGAAGCAACACAATTTTGTGGTAAGTAAAAAAATTGAAGTATAATTGCACAATTTTTTCTGGCATTTGTAAACAAGCCTACATAGATTGAAAATCCCCAAGGGTGGTCTATGAGAAAGTATTCAAAGATTGAAAACCCAAGTTGGAAATTCTACTTAATTGAAATCCCAAAAGGGCAATTAAGTAGTGCGCAGAGGGTGAAAATCACTAAATGGTGTCCTCTATGTGGATTGCAAGAAGAGTATCATAATGCATAGTAAAATTAGTATTTGAAAAAACTCAGAAAGAGTAGCCCAATCCATTTCCCAGATCATTAAAGTGGTTTTTGTCTTGGGATGATATACCTATTTAAGTTCAAGAAAGTGTTGGGAATGTAAAAATGATTAGATATCCGTCTTGAATGTATTTTTTATGATTGCTCAATCCTAATGTATATGTATAATTGATATAAGACATGTAGACACCCTAGTTTCACATCTATCATAAATCAATTAATTCCCCTTCCTCATTTCCCACAAAAATACACTTCGAATTAATCAAATATAATTTGATTAATTATCCATTTCAAAATCCAAAAAATAACCCAATCCTCACCACATGTCATTATTCTCCATGTTTTTCTACTATTGAATTAAAAATTCAAATTCAAATCATCACCCACCCTTCATGGTCCCCACTCACCTAAAATCCTCCACTTATGAATTAAAAATATAATTCAAATCCTCACCCACTCTTCGTGGCCCCCACTCACCTAATCTTGCCCACATTTTCAAACCACTCACTTAATATTGCCCACATTTTCAAACCATGATTACTTAAATTACTCTAAGTTAATCACTCCCCCAGGCTATAAATACAACCTTACCCCTCCCCTCTAAACACATGGAAAATAAGCTTGAATGCCATATCTAAGTTCTTGCATCCTTTGAGCACAGAACATCCTTTTACCTCGTCCTAATGCCCAAATAACCTCATAATCATTTTTCCCATCTAGTGCAAAGTAAGAGGATTGTTGTTGCAGGAAGGCCTTGCTCCGTCTTGAAGAAAAACACCTACATATCACATAATCAGAGCTCAATCCAAGTTTACTAGCCCATTCTGAGGTTTACTAGGGAACGCGAAGGAGGAGGTATGATTATTGGTATTTTACTTCCTTGTTAGTAGTGTATTTTTCCTAGCTTACATTCTAGCACACCCGGTTACTTTCAATCTATTACCATTAATTTCCCAAATAGTGGTTTTATCTGTTCTTTGTTTATTATTGTTCGTTATTATTTCATTTTCTGTTCCTTGTGGCCTTCTTTGGTTAACCTTCACACTTTGGGTAGTGTTTTTGTTGTGTGGTGTCTTGTGGTGTATTTGCAGGTTATAACAACAATGAAACTATGAAGCTCATCATGTCTTTGATCTCCTCGGTGCTTGGTGTTTAGTTCCTAGTTCTATTTTTGATATTCACTCGTAATCTATAGAAACACATGAACTAGTCATTTGTTTATCATCTTACTGTCATGGGACAACCAATCCGGAAAATGCATTTATTTATTTAGTTTTGCTAAAATAACTGCTTTGTAAGAAGTTAATCATTTTTTTCTTTTATTTTAGTCAATCATTTTGTGATCTAACTCTTTATGTTTGTTTATTGTTCTTTTTTAACCTTGTTGTCAACATTTTAGCTCCTCAGGTGAAGTATAGAAGTCAGAAAATAAAAAATAGCTCTCGAGACGTTTTTCTTACGTTTAAAATTTTCATTCAAAGTGCACTGTAGCCCATCTTCCGGAAGCCATAACTTTTTCTCCCAAACTCGGAATGACTTCATTTTTTTTAACGGAAAGGTATCAAAAAGATCTATGCAATGGAAAAATATTTTTTTGATTTAGACTTACAGAAAAATTTTGGTTTCATTTCTTCTATCATCTGTCTTTTTAACAAAAAACAATAAAATTATAGTTTTTTTTGTTTTTTTTATTTTATTTCATGTAATAACCTCACATGTATGCTCTTTCCTTGCACTTCAAAATTGATCTTGGAAATCAGAAACGTGAGGCCACCCGGGCTCTACAAAACAATTTTTTTTCAATTTTTAATTTTTTGCCTTACATTTCAATTTTCCATGACAACACTTCTAGGTAACGTTTTCACACGCTTCTTTCATCGTTTTTTTATTTTTTGTGAAAATAATCATTATCACTATTTCATAATCATAATTAATTACAATAATTATTAACATTTTTTAAAAAAATCTATTTCAATTGTATCTGCGTATGCTCTTTTCTTACGCCTTCGAGCGATCTGGAAAATCAGAAACGGTCACAATTTTTTAGTTTCTTGTTCTAACATTGCAAGATTCTCTAGCTTTGTCTTCCAACTGTCATTTCAATAATTATTTTCCTTTGTCATGTTATTAATATTTGTTTGGTCATTGGTTGTGTATGCTCTTTTCCTGCGCCTTCGAGCGATCTAGAAAATCAAAAACAACCACAATCACTTTTCTAACATTTCGTTTGCAGGATAACTACTAATTTATTTTCTGTAGAACCGCGTTGCTAGAATATTGTCAAAAATGAAAACAACAAAACAAAAAAAATCCCACAAAATACCACCATTCAAAGAAAATTGCTGAAACAAAAAAAAAAGTACGCTCAGGTACGTAATTATTTTCTGCTAGTGATTTATTCAAGTTGGAAAGAACCCTTTGTTTAATCACTTTATCATTTTGTTTTTGCATGTAGATGAGGTGGATTTCATCACCACCAAAGCTACACCAGTGATGTGGACTTGACTACAATGCACCAACAGCATTTACATCTACATTGCACTTTGAGACCTAGTCTCATCACAACGTTCAATATTTACCTCACCCCTGCTCTTCACTTATAGGTAATGTTGTTGTGTAGTGCATGCGAGTCACGCCTAAATAGCTATAACAAAGAAGCATGGGCATCGTCCCTGTAAATCTTTGGGTAGTTATAAGGACACCATACACATTCATCCCTCTATCACCTTCCACCTTTTCACAAAACCTGTTCTGGACGTGGTGATTCACTCCAAAACAGGAAAGTAAGAATTGGTGAGTCTCCTCTAGTGCTCTAAGGGTTCTCCGTACCAATTCTGTCCCCGTACAAAATTAGGTATATCATGACTAGGGTATATCAGAGAACGCATCTTCTTGGAGTGATCAAAGCCTGCATCCATCATTCCACAACATACTTGTATGATTGCATTAAACAATGATCATTCCCGGAGGATCTACCTCTTCAGCCAAAATAATTGGATCCACATGATTGCTTGTTGTTTGAAAGCAAAATAGTTTAGCATTATTTTATCATAAAACTTGGCTGATATCAATGTGTTCATTGTAAAATTTCAAATCCTAGTTGTGTTCCACACAAAAATCAGTTCTTGACCAATTCAATACCAATCGAAAACATCCAAACAATCCAACAACACAGACCAAAACATCGCACCAATTTCATTAGCTTGCTTCAGCCAACATTACATCTACCATAGCTTGTTCTTGGCTATATCCAACTGATATTGAGTGACTAGCATTCACTTCCCATATCGTCAATTGTCAAAACATCCTTCATAGCTTGTTTCCAGCTATATCAAACTAATATTGGTTGACTTGTTTGAGTTCATTCATTATTTTTTCCACCATCACGTTTATCCAAATCACAACCAACACAAATTCTTTCATAACTCATTTTGAGTTATATCACAACCATATTGAGATTAACCCGTTCAGGTTATTTTCCCTATCAACAATCCCGAGCTTATTTAAGCCAAACCAATCAACATCTTCATCATAGCTTATTTGAGCTATATCCCATTTGTATCGAGTACCTTGTTTGAGTGTACTCCTTACATTGTCTTCTGATAAGCTTGTTTAAGCCAAATCAAACCATTTTCATTATAGATTGTTTGAGCTATCGCATATTTCTCCCAAGTTTCTTGTTTAAGCTTACTCCTTATAACCTTACTTATTAACTCGATTAAGCCAAAACAAAGATCACAATCAATAGGTTGAGTTCTTCATTGCACCTTTCTCTGTTCTCCCTCTCTTTCAAACACGATGAATTCACAAAAAACATCACACAATGAGTTATTAGAACAAATTAATAAGATGACAACACAACTCTCTCATATGGCTACCCAAATTAGTGAACAATCACCCAAAATGCCAATCATACAACCTCACGAAGACATCAGCTCGTGTAAATTCCAACGTCAGTTTACCCCCTTAGAGAAAGTATCTCTAGTGTTTTTCATCAACTAAATGAGGCTAAACTGATAAGATATCCAATTACACAACCATTTGTCAAAGGGGAAGCTAAACCATGTTGGTACAAACCTAACACATGTTGTGACTTTCATCGCTTTGATGGTCATCACACAGATAAATGTGTGCGATTTAAGAATTACGTCTAATACTTAATTGAAGACGACATCATCTTTGTAGAAGTTGATGACAACGCTCTTGCAACCAATGACACATCCAATACCACAACTTTCCATGAAGAGTTGACTACTGTCGAAACTCCTATATATACTGAAATTCCACGAGATCATGATGACAACAGTCAAGCCTCTCTAATTCCAAACCAATCCATATCTTCTTCAAATTTCCTTCCATTAGTTCAAACATACATTGAACATGTTTTTGACAACAACATTCTTCCAACATCTGCTGAGCACTTGAACTTATTTCAAGACTCTCTTTCAACCCAAAAATACATTGAACCTTTTTTGGACAACAAAATTCTTCCAACATCTATTGAGCACTTGAATTTATTTCAAGTCTCTCTTTCAACCACAACATACATTGAACCTGTTTTGGACAACAACATTCTTCCAACATATACTAAGCACTTGAACTTATTTCAAGATTTTCTTTCAGCCCAAACATACATTGAACCTATTTTGGACAACAACATTCTTCCAACATCTACTGAGCACTTGAACTTATTTCAAGACTCTCTTTTAACCCAAACATATATTGAAACTGTTTTGGGCGACAACATTCTTTCAACATATAACGATACCTTGACCTCGTTTCAAGACTCCCTTTCAAACCTTGATATTACCATAGACACTACAGAAGAGGTTCCATCAATAGGTACCGTTAAGTTTGATTCTATTATTATAATATTGGCTCTTATGCCTAACATCTCTAGCCTTGTTGTCTAAACACAACCACATCGAGTTTGGACACTTGCGACAATGCAACCTATTGTGTCCATCATGCTTTCAACGATCGATCTTGCAAGAATCTCATCACTAATTATTCTCACCTATTAAGACTTCTACATGCATACATTCTACAAGGTACTTATACCCAGGAATATCTTTACACAACATTTTCCATCTTTAATCATGAATCTATCCTCAAAACAATCAATTAATGGACAAATAGAAGCAACAAACCAAATAACACAAACTATCATTGTCAACACACACGGAAGCTATTGGCTTAACTAGATCTATCCCACTCTTTGGGCTTACCGAACATCTTATCACACACCTACTGGAGCCACTCCCTTCTCCTTTGTTTATGGTTGGGAAGCTATTTTACATGTGAATGTTAAATTTACATCCTTCATAATATCCTTCAAAGATTTAATCAATAAATATTATTATCGACACTCGCGCCTTTATGAACTCGAGTTTATTGATGAAAAATGACTTAATGCCCTAAATCATCTTCAAGTATATCAAAATCAGCTATGGCATAGCTACCATAAGAAATTCAAACCTAGAAAATTTAAGGTCAATGATTTCATTCTCAAAGAAAATCGAAAGAACACACCCAAAGAATGAGACAAACAAGACAAATTTGAGCCCAACGAAATCATAGATAGTTTTGAGTTTGGAGCTTATAAATTGGCCATTGACACAAGCCAAGATCTTGATGAACCAATGAATGCAGTTCATTTAAAGAAATTTTATCCTTGAGATGTTCACTATTCCGGGAAACAACATGTACATTGTTCCTTCTGTCTTGTTTATCTTCAAATGAATAAATTTATTCATTTTCATTGGTATACATTTTCATTATCAAAATCACATCTTCATATTTATCATCATGAGACAAGTGCTAATATAAATCCTATTAAGTTTGTGAGCATCATACTTCTTATCATATCTTCCATTTTCAGTCGCTTTCATCTATGGTCATACCTAGAAGCTTACTGATGGTAATATATTCCCTTCAAAGACATTCTCTCTTTCATAACAAAGCTCTAAATTTCTTTACCTAGTTCGTTTGGTCATCCATCTCAGTCTTCGGTGTTGAACCCTCACGTCCTACTAGTCGTGTGGGGCTGAGATTGGGGGCAGACGTTCCTTCCCAAATACAAAGCACTATTGTAAAAAAAAATCTATCAATTTAATAACTTATGAATAATTCATCGTCACATCTTTCATCCTTCATAGTCTTTGGTGTTGAGCCCACACTTCTTCCTGGTAGTGTGAGACTGGGAATGGAGGAAGGTGCCCTTACTCGTCTACGTCTTGTCTTCGGTGATAAACCCTTGCCTCTTACAAGTGGCATGGGGCAAAGCGTAGAGGGTCATTCTCATAAAAGCATAAAAATATTGCAAAACATTAAAAAAAATAAAACAAAACAAAAACAAAAAAAAGACAAAAAGGGAATTCATTCGCCTATATTTTGCCTTCGGTGATGAGCCCTTGCTTCTCACTAGTAGCATGGGGCAAGGCATAGGGAGTCATTTCAAAAATACAAAATCTTACAGTGCTTACAAATTATAGAATCCCCAAAGAAGTAATTTAGATGCCTAAGTGAAGAGAGAACTATCCCTTAACCTCATATCTTACCAATCAGCAGGCCACATAACTGTCTAAGTCTAGCATGTGACTCATAAAGTGAAAGCCATTTTTGAAACTGGTTCAGTACCGTTATGAAGAATGGAGTCACAATTTCCCAAAGGGATTGTTGTTAGCATTTGTCTCTATATTCATTATCTACCTCCTACGTCCTTCTTGATTCTCGGTGATGAGCCCACAC
Organism: Taxus chinensis; assembly: GCA_019776745.2. NCBI lineage: Eukaryota > Viridiplantae > Streptophyta > Pinopsida > Cupressales > Taxaceae > Taxus > Taxus chinensis. The sequence goes on from CM034150.1 coordinate 97,149,100, forward strand.
ATCTTACTAGTTGTGTGGAGTCAAGAATGGAGCTGGACTTCTTTTCATCATATCATCACCACCATATCCTGCCAATGGAAAGAGAATTTGTGTTATTTTGAGCATAAGTTACCACACGGAACATGGTACATATGGATAATATCCTGGTTTATCACCTCTCAAAAATAAGTCTACACTCTGGTCCATAAATTGCTAATAACATTGTAAAAATCCAAAAACATTTGAAAATCGTCAAAAATCTAAAAATAGTTGAAAATCGTCAAAAATCCAAAAACAATGTAAAAATCCAAAAACATTTGAAAATCGTCAAAAATCCAAAAACATTTGAAAATCATCAAAAAAATCCAAAAACAATGTAAAAATCCAAAAACATTTGAAAATCGTCAAAAATCCAAAAACATTTTGAAAATTGTCTAAAAAATTGAAAATTGTCAAAAACCCAAAAACATTAGAAACAATCGTCCAAAATCCAACAAAAAAATTAGAACTCGTCAAAAATCTAAAAACATTAGAAACACTCGTCAAAAATCCAAAACATTAGACATAATCGTCAAAAATCTAAAACCATTAGCAAGAATCGTCAAAAATCTAAAAACATTTGAAAATCATCAAAAAAGTCAAAAACATTTGAAAATCATCATAAATCCAAAAAACATTAGAATATATATATATATATATATAAGAAAATAATTTTAAAAAAATCCACAAAATCACAAAAAAAAACTCTAAAATAACCAACACAATTTAACCTTTGAACTATTATCCCCAACGAATGATCCAATCACCTTATGACTACCAAATTCAAACCACTTCTCCTCGCGTGAATCCTCGCTTGGGGAAAATCTGGCTCTCATTGTTTCCTTGTTTGAGGACAATGACCCAATACTTTACTATGTCCTCGTACCCCTGCTTGGGGGACACATCCAATCAATCCTCACTGTGGAACACGTTAGGGATATGTTTATTGGTTCTTGTGTTGCATTATTAGTTATAAATTATTAATTGCTTTCTTGTATCTTGATATATTACAGGGGGCATCTTGATTTTATGTATCCTGGTGTTCTCTCTAATATTCTTATGTTATCTGATTGCATGTCATATTGGGGCATCATACTTTCTTGATGGCCTCTGTCTATGCTCTCTTCCATTTGCATATCGTATTGGGGCATCAAACCTTTTTTATGGCCCCTATCTATGCTATCACGCATATTACAGTCTAGTCATCCTGATCTTTTATATCACGATGCATCCTGTTATGTGCTATATTAAAATTAAGATGTTTTTCATCACGTGAGTATCTTCCTGCATGATCAACATCTTACTTTGCACCCCATCCATTCACCCATACTAATACATTCCCCAGTTTGGGAATCCTACTTGATCACCGTTGTAGTTTGCGAATCCTACTTGACAATCTTTCTCAAGTAGCATTCACTATCCAGCAGCTCCTCCTCCCCCACCATGCTCACCATGTATTTGATCCATTCATCCTCGCTCCTCATTTTTACTCCTCCGCCACTTATCCCCATATTACCCTTCTCACCATTCCTGTCCCCTCTCACCCATTTGTATTCTTTCCTTTCACCCTTTTGCTTCCCGCTTGACAATCTTACTTAATAACCCCTTCTATATGGAATCCTCAGTGGAGGTTTACCCTCTCCCTAAGATCTTCCTGCTGTAGAAGCTTCTTCACCACCTCCCCTCTCATCAAACAACAATCACCACCAAACACATCTTCCCATTCCACCTCTTCTGCTTCCCATTTTCACATCATTACTCTCACCACGCGGGCATCCCAATTAAGGATTCCCCTCACACTCTCTGCCCTCCACTACATATATTCCTTCATCCATTCATGTTACACTCCTTTGTTTCCTTTCTTTCTTATTATCACCTCGTCTCATATCATATACCACTCAGGCATACCTCACTCACTCTTTTCTCATCCTTCCCCAAATCCGTCTTATGCCCGGTCATCCTACTTACATGCTCTTGTAGTATGGAAAATTCACTTGAGGGTTCCCCTTCAGTCCATTTTGTCATACCCTATTCCCACCAACTCTAACATCATCCTTCTTCTTCTTCAGCTTGGCAATCTTACTTAACCATTCCGGTCGCATGACAATCTTACTTAAGACTTCCACTTAAGGTTGATCTGCCCTATGGCCTTCCCCCATCCCATCATATTTCCCCCACCTCTCGTTGCGATCATCTTCTTCAACCTACCATTCCACCCCTGTCCCCAATATCATCTTGTCTTTCTCCTTGCATATCATCCTTATCAGTTAGGTGATCCTACGAAACCTCTCCAGCAGCATGGCGATCTTACTTAAGAGATTCTCTTAAGCATGACATGTCATCTTACACTCGCCCATCACTCTACAATCTCACCATCCATCTTTCATCTTCATTCCCCATCATCACATCTTTTTACCACCACTATCACCCTCATAAATATTTTAAAATCTCTGCTTGGCAATCTTACTTAACCCACTCACCCGACATGGCGATCTCACTTAAGAGTCCCTCTTAAGGATGATTTGTCTCCTTGCCTTTCCCCATCACTACACACCCTTCACCCTTCACTTTTTCTCGGCATTCCCCATTATCACATCCTTTCACCTCCTTTTCGATTCTCGCAAACACCACTTCTCGATTGACCACTTGTCATCTCCAGTTTCGCTCGCTTGGTAATCTTACTTAACCGCTTCCATCACATGACAATCTTATGTCAAGGTCCTCCCTACACTTAACTTGTCATCATGAACTTCTCCCCTACCTCATTCATCATTCACTTTGTTGATCGCTTCTTCCACTTGGTATCTCCTACTACCCGCTTTTTCCTCCTACTATTATCCTTTCTCCGCATAACCTCTTACAACATACATCTAATCTCTTCCACCTACAATCACGTTCTTTCCCCCCATTTTCCCCTTCTTGATCCATCATCCTTCATACCGTTTCTTCCCATTCTTTTCATGTCTTGGTTCTTCATCCTCACTTCGTTCATCCTCATCACCTACATCCTCTCCTCACTTTCACCTAGTCCCAACTCATCCCTCCCATTTTCTTTACTCTTTCCACTTCATCTTCTCAAATTTTTCCCACATTTCTACCCACACACGCATTCACCATTATTGTTAACACTCCTATATCATTCTTTCATCATCATCTTCTCTTCCCGCGCTAATAATTGTAAATAGGTTTTCCCTAAAAATCATCAATCCTCATTCCGTACGACCTCATTCACTCCCTTGGACCTTCTAGAGTTTCCCTTCATTCCTTCCCTCCTCTAAGCCCACCACTCATTGTAAAAGGGTTTTCCTCTAACATCCCTTTGTTGGTGTTACCCTTTCCAATCCTCATTAGCTTTCTCCTTTTCTTCATTTTTTCTCTCACCCTTCCCCACCACTCATTGTAAAAGGGATTTCCCTAACGTCCCCTCATTGGCATTGCCTCTTCTATCCCCCATTCTCTTTTCTCTCCTATTCTTTTCCCTCAATCCCACCCTTTCTTGTTGCTTCTTACCCATCTCTCCATCTTCTCTTCACCCTCTTCAATATCTTTACTGTCTTCATCATACATCCTTTTTCTATTTTCTCGTCATCCTAGTATCCTCATTTCATGCATCTCCACATCTTTTCCAATCGATGTCATTCCTCCCCTCTTTCTTCTCTGAACATTCCTTATATCATTCCCTTTCCACTTATTACTCCCTTTCTATATTCCCTTCCTTTTACATCATTTTCTTTATTATCCTCTTCTCTCTCCCACCCCTCATCTTATTTCCCTTCCCCTGTATCGTCTCCTTCCCCTTTTTCCATCATGTTTCCTCTTTACTTCCCCATCGATAACCTAGTTGTTCAGTGTTGTCCTGTCTTTTTTATCATACCACCCTCCACATGCATCTCTATACGGTATGTTCCATATTCTTTGCCTTGGTCTTCCTCGCAATGACACGATTCCTTCAATCTTCTCCTTGTATTCGTTCTATCTTCCTTTCCTCTCCCCTAATTTTCACATTTCTTCTGACCACTTCTCCTTTTCTCTACCACCCCTACCTTTTCATTCATTCTGTATTTGTTTCTCTTCTTTTCTCTCCTCTTTTTCACACTTTCCTCGCCCCTCATAGTTTCTTTTTTTTCTCTGTTCTACTTCTTCTTTCGTCCTCTTTCCATTTTCATCCATTTCACCCCCTACTCCCACCTCATTTTCTCCTTCTTATTTATCCTTTCCCATTTCCTACTTTTCTCAGCTCTATCATTTATTTCACTTTCACACATCCCTCTTTACTATCTCTGTTGCTTCCTTCATTTTGCATATCTCTCTATTTTATCCCTTCACCCTCTACTCTGTCATTTTTCCTGTTTTTTCCTTGTTTGTCCTTCATCATTCCCTTCTTCCCCTATCATCCATCTCTCTTATTTCTACCTCTTCCATTCTTTTTTTCCCCTCCCTTATCTCCCTTACTCTTCTTGTAATCAACCCCCAATCCTATCCATTCCCTTTTCTCTTTCCCACACACCCTCACACCTAGCATTCAAGGCTGACTGAATCCTTTCTCCATTTGTGTCGTGTGGTCATTCCAGTCTCTTCCACTCCATTATCGTCCTCTTCTCTGTAGAATTCATTTTCTTCTTTTTGAGAGTTCTGTCGTATATTCCATTCTCGTTAGTGACTCTTGAGGGGGCATCACCACATCTATCCATAATCACATTTTCTTGTGACATTGTTGTCTTAGAGGATACTATGACATCCGTCACTCACCACTTTCTATTCTCCCCAACAAATATCATTTTACCTAATTTGCTTTACTAATAGTAGGTCTTTAAGAACTTTTTCCATAATGTTTATTCTCGTTTGAAGAGGACACAACTTTCATAGTTCACTTCCATAATAGGGGAAAACTGTATACCATCCCTAATATGCAATCCGTGGTAAATCAATTAATACCCTTCCTCATGTTCCCACAAAAATTACATTTTCGAATTAATCAATGCTTTTTAATGAATTATCCATGGGCAAAATCCAAAATGCTCTGTTTTCTTTATGTTTTCATACCACTTTTTGAAAAAATCATAAAAAATCATCATTTCCAAAAAAAATACAAAATAACCTATCATCCCAAGATAGATAGACTCTAACTCATCTCCATTCTTTTTGACCTCCTCCATTATGATACTCACATCTTCTCGTAAATCCAAAGGATGGGGTAAATCCTATCCCAATTAGGCCGACCCATTTTTTCTTAATATACCAACACATTCACATTATGTGAGCATTTAATATAGACTAATCCTTCTCCATTTGTGTAAAAAAATGTAGTCATTTAGAAAGTCTAGATTCCATGCATTACGATCCATCATATCATAGTATAAGTTCATTTTTCTTATTTTTGAGAGCTCTGTGTATATTCCATTGCTATATAATCCTCTCAAAGGGGATCACCACATCTATCCATAATCACATTCTTCTTATGACATTTTTTTCTTAGAGGATACTATGACATCCGTCACTCACCACTTTCTATTCTCCCCAACAAACATTCACTCTACCTTTTGCTTTAAAAAAGTAGATTGAATTCTTCCCCCATACCATCTACTTTCTTTGAAAGGACACTACTTTCATAGTACCCTTTCAAAGAGGGGAAAATGTAGACACCCTAATTTCACATCTGTCCTAAATCAATTAATTCCCCTTCCTCATTTCCCACAAAAATACACTTCGAATTAATCAAATATAATTTAATTAATTATCCATTTCAAAATCCAAAAAATAACCCAATCCTCACCACGTCATTATTCTTCAGGTTTTTCTACTATTGAATTAAAAATTCAAATTCAAATCCTCACCCACCCTTCGTGGTCCCCACTCACATAAAATCCTCCACTTATGAATTAAAAATATAATTCAAATCCTCACCCATTCTTCGTGGCCCCCACTCACCTAATCTTGCCCACATTTTCAAACCACTCACTTAATATTGCCCACATTTTCAAACCATGATTACTTAAATTACTCTAAGTTAATCACTCCCCTAGGCTATAAATACAACCTTATCCCTCCTCTCTAAACACACGGAGAATAAGCTTGAATGACATATCTAAGTTCTTGCATCTTTTGAGCAAAGAACATCCTTTTACCTCGTCCTAATGCCCAAATAGCCTCATGATCATTTTTCCCATCTAGTGCAAAGTAAGAGGATTGTTTTTGTAGGAAGGCCTTGCTCCGTCTTGAAGAAAAACACCTACATATCACATAATCAGGCCTCAATCCAAGTTTCCTAGCCCATTCTGAGGTTTGCTACGGAACGCAAAGGAGGAGGTATGATTATTGGTATTTTACTTCCTTGTTAGTAGTGTATTTTTCCTAGCTTACAAGACAAAATATAGAAAATGTATTGCTTTCTTATAATAGATAGAAAATGTGAAGAGCCTCTTTTATATGAAAGAAAGAAGAAGGGACTAGTAACTCAACAGTCATCTATTTTTATAAAAAACTATGTAAGGGCAATGTGTAGAAGATTGATCTTTGATCATAATAGAATTTCATCTCGATTCCTTTAAGTTACATTATGAAGAGTGTATGTGTTATGATTTAGTAATAAGTGTTAGGTTGTGGAGCCTATTTTCATGTGTGAAAGTGTTGAAGACTGTACACTAAGTGTAATGTACACTTTCCACAGTTGTTTCGCCGGGGTTCAAGGGCACAGCCCTCGAGAAAAAAAAATTGGCCTAAAAAAACGTGCCCAATATACCGAGAAACGTCTTATTTCTCATATGGGCATGATTTTGACCCATAGGTATATGGGACATTTTTGGCCCATGGTTCTGATACCCACGGTTTTATAAAATTTCTTAAGCAGTTGTCTACTTATGTGGTTGTGTGCCTATGGTAGGTATTATGTAACATTGCAGATGTGTTTGAATTCATGTGTGAATTCTGTGGAGTTTTTTTAGCATAGCTTCAAACAGATCTAGGTATTGTATTGAGAGAGAAATGGCTTGTAATAAAATCTGAGCAAGTGATTCTTGGTAGACGTAGCCCAAATTGGGTGAATCGCGTTAAATACTGTCTCTTTGTGTTGTGTTATTTTATTCTGCACTTTTATTTGAAATTTGTAATTTTTTTCATATTAGTTTCTACTATTGCGATTATGTGAGGGATTGTTCCTCATATTTTATCCCTTATTTCCTAACAATAAGAATTCCTATTTATTTCTTATATGTATTCCCACCATTTTCTTTATCTTCTTTGAATTATGTCTAGTTTGTAGCTATTGCATGATTGTGAATTAAGTATTGTTATCTCTTTTGTGTATTATTTAATGTAAATAATATGAGTGTGTTTAGATGAAAACTTTTTACAAGTCTCGATACGGTGATCCACGGAGTTCTTAAAAACGTTGACACAAAAATTTGAAAAGATCAATCTTCTATATGATTTTTTCATGGGATTAATAGCCAGAAGATGACTGATAGATTATAGATCCATATTAAAATATCATCTTCCCAATAATTCAATGGTAGGGACAAGATCATTCTTTATCAAACCCCTTCTATATCAAAGAACTTTTTTGTTTTCAATGTATTGACACTGAGGATTTTAGATTTTCGAAGGTTCAAATATTTTATGATTCAGATTTTGGTTTTTGAATTTTGGTTTAAAGAGAGCTTTGTATCAATAAAAAATTATGTTTTTTGGATACCTGGGTTCCACATATTTTATTTGAGGTTTTATACTTTTGGGTTTTATGGTTTTCATATTTTGGGATTCAAGGTTCAAGGTTTATTAGGTTTTCAAGCTTTAGGCTATTCTGATATTTGAATTTCAAATCTCATACGTTTTGTGTTTTTAAGGTTTTTTAAGTTGATAACGTTAAATATTTAGAATTCAAATTTTAGATTCATTTTTTATGTTGCATGTTTCAATTGTTTTAAATCAATGTGCATTTTATGTTTTCAAGGTTTCTTCGTTGCAATTTTTTGGTTTTTTAGGTTATGGGCTTCGGGTTTAAAAGTTTTCAAGGTTCTCACATTTAGATTTTTTGAGATTTGGGTTTTGGGGTTTTCAAATTTCAATTTTTAAGTTTTCAATTTTAGGTTTTGGGTTTCGAGGTTTTAGGTGTTTGACATTTTTGTTTCGAACTATATAATTTCATTTTATATTAATTTAATTTTCATATTTTTAGGATTTGGGTTTCAATGTTCCAAATTTTAAGATTTATTTGGTTTTTAAGTTCAAGGATTTCAAGTTTCAGAGTTTTTAATTTTTTTTTGTTTTTTGTAGTTTTCAAGTTTGAGGCTTATGAGTTGTGAGTTCTTTAGGTTTTTGGGTTTTTTAAGGGAAATTTTAGATCAATAGAACTTATATTTTTTTGGAGTTTATAATATAGGGTGTTAACAACATATTTTTTACTCTATAGGACACATCTAACCTTAAAATTTTGAAGTCATTGGAGCTATATTGAGATAGATGCATGGATTTAGTGGAGTAGTTCAGAACATAATCTTTTGTGTGATGGCATGAGAATGGTACATAACTTGTAAAGTTTTAAATGTGACATTTTTTCATAATCTAACATGGATTTTACTAAATCCAATAGTTGTAATAGTTGAGTCATATCAAGTCGCATCAAGTTATTTTTTGGGACCTATCTTACATAATGGATTGGGACAACTATTAGTATCATATGGGTCACTTACAATTTTAAGGTGATACTCTAAGGAGGTGGGTCTTAAATTAAATAAGTTTTTCAGTACTTATATTTCAAGGATGACTCATGCATGATTAATACGTTAGTTTAGACTAGTCATTTTAATGTGATACGTCTATTCTACTTGTAAAGATTATAAATTAGTGAGCAAATATCTTGGGATCTAGAGTTTATTGCGCATATCTCTTGTGAGATAGCTACATAGTATTTATATGTATTCCTTTGTATCATGGAATAAAGATACATGAGTTTAATTTTTCATATTTTATGTTGGTGCTTGTGTATCGTACATTTCATGCATGTTATTCCACTAATAAATATGAAGGCTACATAGTATAAGAAATCCCATAACATGGAACACTAACCGTAACTGCATTATTCAATATCAAATAAAAGGTTCTATATTTACAAAGTTAACATCAATTGTGTATCTCTAATTACATCATCTTGCATCAAAGTTTGGCATCATATGGTATTGTTACTTTTCATTTGTGAGTGTGAGAGAAAAGTGATTGAAGGAATCTTCCAACATGAGTTAGACATAAGGTATAGGTGATAATATTCAATTGCTAATTCAATACATCTTTCAATGAATGACATGGATAAGAGTAAAGAAAATTGAAACAGAGGAAATATGTTATGAAGAAATGGAAAATAGAGGAGATAAAAAATACAAGAGTACCAGGAGGAGGAGGTAACTACAATATAGGACACAAACCTATAGATATGGAGGGTTTTTTGATAAACATGCAACCTCATCTAGAAGTAATAGAAATGTAGACACCGAAAATCTACACTCCATCATCCTGGTTTGGATCATTAATTAAACATGCCATTATTTAATACAAATGTGCCCTCCTCTTAATTAATCATATGGCATCTCATGAAAACACCCTTTATTTCTATTCAATTAATCAATTAATTTAAATACATGTCCCAAGCCACAAACTACACCCCAACTTTTTAATATTTCATAATATATACACTATTTAGTCAAACTAATATGTCCACCTATGAAAAATCATTATTTTCTTAAATAATACCTAACCTAATCATTTTCCTAACTACCCCCTAAATCTATTTTGTCTATACTTAACACGAAACATCTATCATAACCACCTATACACCCATTAAAATCATTTACACACTCATCAAAATAATCTATACATTTATCCTAAAATATACCTAAATTAGTGTGATCTAACTTATTCTATCACCGTCCAAAATAAACAAAACACGTCTCTAAACAATCCCAACAAACCCATCCCTCAAAAATACAAACAAAAATCTCAAATTACTAAATTGTTCCAAAAATTTACTAAACAAACCTCAAATAGGCCAAAATCGTCGGTGATTTGGTAAATCGCCAACGATTACTTAAGCCCATTTTACAGTCTCTTTTCAGGATCATCCGCTTACATTTTTTAGCCTAAATTTTCTATTAGATTTCATCAATGTTATTCTACATCAACGTGAATGCACTATCATCTAGAACTCTTATTCACGATTATCAAACATCTTGGGATTCATTTTGAATCATGTGCATCATTTAGCTGTAAACTTCATCAAATTTCTTGCATCACTCTCAATCAAGGTCAGATATCATTTTATAATTTTGTTTCTACATTCAAGTTTTTTTGTCTGATTATCTGTTATCTCATATTATCCTTTCAAAGATTTCAATATTGAATCAATTAGTTAATCCTTTGTTTTGTCAGTTTGTTATCATTCACCAGTAATCGCCAGCGATTACTTGAATCGTCTGTGATTCCTATTCTTTTAGTTTTCCTGCAACTTTTATTAAACTTCATCCAATAATTTAAATTCATTCTATTACATCTCTTTTGTTTCCAATATTTTATCAATAATGGCTTCTATTAGATGGAAATAGGTGGCACGAATCACAAAATTACCAGTATCAACTCTATGCCTATTGTTCATCACCCATTGCATTGGGAGAAATACAACATTCTACACGACCGTGATCTTTGTGTCATCCATTCCTTCCCTTTGGACTGTTTACAAACCATATTTGAGTCTACTCAGCGCATCCACGAAGCTACAGAAGAATTCTGGGAAGCCTAATTTGAGATCCCGTGTATCCGAGCTGATTTAGCTTGGTTTGAATATCAATACGAAGTTGAGTTAGAAGATCCAATCCCCAAATTTGAATTTAAAGGCCAAACTGATTCTGAGCACTAAGATTCTGATTCTGAGTATCAGAACAACACGAAAGAAGAAGATCCAAAATACATTTCAAATTTATTTAAGGAAGAGCACACTAAAGATGAGAATTTAAATTCCTCTGAAGAAGAATACATGGAGTCCATTGAAGAAGAGAGTTCTCCTTCCTCTGAGAATTCAGATACTAATTTAAATTCTAATTTTGAACCATAGTTCTTATTTATCATTTCTTATCATTTATCAGCTTTATATTTGTAATAACGAAACATTTGTCAAAACATTTATCATCACCATTTATCGTATATCACTTATTGTTTTTCTACCCACTTGATTGTAAAAGTAGATTGACAACTTTATTAGGGATTCCTTTGATTTTTGAGGACTGGCCTTTGCCAAGAAATTCACCTCATATTATATTAATCATATTTTTTTAGTGGCTGTGATTTGCAGGTATTCTCGTAGGAAAGGATCTTGCATTATTTTATATACAAAGTGTAACTTCAACATCCACGAGTATCTCTAAAGCCCCTCCATTCTGAGGTTAGGTAATTCTTATTTTCTTGATTATTCAATTAAGTTGAAGAGGTAGGATTTTCTCTCAACAGGAAATATTGTAACATTGAAGTTTTGTTATAGACAATTAAATAAATATCAATTTTATAGAAGAGGCACTTATAATCGAGGAAGAATCATTGGTTGAAAACATGGACAAATATTTCTAAAGGTTATCACCATAATGACATGTAAAATGAAATTGGGCATTCATAGTTATTCTAGAGGATTAAATCCTAAAGGGATTATTGATTGGATCATTAATATTGAAATTTTATTTTGAATATGATTACTTGGAACATCTAAGGTGATTCAAATTAGATGGAGAAAAAATGAAAAGATAACCATCTCTATGGTGGGACCATGTAAAACTTGAGAAATTATGTAAGGAAAAAGACAATACCACGACATGGAATAGATTTGTTTTAAAGTTAAAAGAAAGGTTCATTCTGTATGACTATTATATGAATTTGTTTAGGAAGCTACATAGGAGTTTTACAAGTTGACTATTAGAGTTGGACATATTGAATATGATAATAAAAATAATAACATTATATGAATGGGTTGCACATGGAAAGTCAAGATGAATTTGAGATTATTAGGATACACTCTATTGACAAATCATATTGGTGTACACTAAAGGAAAAATATAAGCTAGCATAAAACAAACAAATCACAACATGATGAATGGCAAAGTTTACAAGAGGTACATAATGAGGAAGGAATAGAGGACGTCTACGTAACAAGGATATTCAAACACATCACAACATGATGATCATAGCCAAAGAGGCTAAGGAAACTCTAAAGTTAGAGTATCTTATGGTCAAGGTCGTGGACATGGATTCGGTGGCACATTTTTTAAATGTGGAGAAGTGGTACATCAATTTTTCTTATGCACATTCAAATGTTATTGCAAATACAAGTACGCATATGGTGCAAGAACATGAGGAGAGTATTGCATCAATGCATCATAATAATGAGCCTAAAATAGTGGAAGCACTCATGATGAAGAGGGTATTGTTGAATCATGAGAAAGAAGAGGATTTTCCAATGTAGTGCAAGAATTTATTGAGATCAATTTGTAGAACATTATTGACATTGGTAGTACTCATAAATTTATTTTTCAAGAAAGGGTAAATAAGCTTTGATTGGGAAGGATAACACATCATACTCTATATAAGTTTTGGTGGTTGTTGAAGGGTCATAAAATGCTGGTGAATGAGAAATGTTTTTTGAATTCCCAAATTGGTGAATATAAAGATGATATTATGTGTGATATTTTGCATATGAATGTTTAACATATTTTTTGTGGGATGCCTTAGAATTTTGAATACATGAATGTGTAATGTATGGTCATTCAAGCACATATACATTGAAAGTAAAGGATTGTGTGGAACGTGTTTTGAATTTGATGAAGGGTATGTGTGAAGTAGTGGATACAAATCCAAAATTAATGTTGATGATAGGTAATAAATTCTTAAGTGAGATGAAAGAATGTAATAATTTTGTGCTTATAGTCAAATCCATGCATAAATTAGGTGTATAGACTGAAGATAAAAAAAATTAGCACTTCTACAAGAGGTAACTGAATTGCTTGGTGATTTTTTAAAGATTATTTCTGATGATATACTTGAATTTTTACCACCTACGAGAAGCATTAGTCATTATACGGAATTATTCCTAAGAATAATTCTACGTAATAAAGTGGCATACATTTTGAAACCATAAGATAAGGTAAAGATGTAAAAACAAGTCTAGGAACTATTAGAAAAAAGATTGATAAAAGAAGTTTTTGTTTCCATCTACAATACCATTAATATTTGCTCTAGAGAAGAATGATGAATGAAAAATGTACACAGATAATTGAGAAATAATAAATAACACAATCAAGTATAGTTTTTTAATTATTGTGGATGGAAGATCTGATGGATTATTTGAATGGATAAAATTATTTATCTAAAATTAATTTTAAAAGTAGATATCACCAAATTCGCATAAGAGAAGGAGATGAATGGAATACATTATTCAAAATTCAAGAGGTGTTGTATGAATGTATTGCCATGCCATTTGGTTTTATAAATGCACTAAGTATTTTCATGTGTCTGATGAATGAAATAATGAAACCATATTTGGGTTTTTTTTAAATGATTTACTTATATTATATATTTATTTTCAATAGAACAAGGTAAAACACTTCCAAATTTTACTAAAGGTGTTGATGAAGTTGAGAGATGACAATTTTCTCGTTAATAAGAAAAAAAATTAGCTTCATGATTTAAGAATAATTTTTATACTTGGGATTTGTGATTTCTCAAGAATTTTTAAAAAATGGTGTAAAGAATTGCATACAATAATGGATTGGTTTTCATATAGAAGCATGTTTGAGGCATAATGTGTATGTGGTATAACAAATTTATGTAAGGATCTTATCATAAATTTTAATCTAATTCACATAATGATCACAAATGTTTTGTAAAAGGATGAGAAGGATTTTGTATAGACAACTAAAATAGAGAGTAGTTTCTAGCATTTGAAATTTAAAGTAATTGAACAGCTTATGGTGATGCTACCAAATTTTAGTAAGGTGCATGTGGATTATGAATCAAGTAGAACCCTAATAAGAAATGGGTTGAGTCCAAAAGGAAGACCCATATCATTTTTCAATGAGAAACTCAAGATTCAAAGATTAAGTATTTTGTATATGATTAGGAGTTTTGCGCATTAGTACAAGCTTTCACAAAATGGAGGCATTACTTATCACCCAAGGATTTTGTATCTATATGAATCATCAAGCATTGTAGTTCATCAATATTCATGGTAAAATGAACTAGAGACACATGAAGCGGATGGAGTTTTTGAAAAATTATCCATTTTTATTGAATCATATAAAGTTATATATCCTAGAGTTTGTTATGCTTTGAGTAGGAGGATTTCACTTTTGATTGAATTAAGAGTCGGAATTTTTAAATTCTATTCAATGAAGACATAATATGTTGAAGATGCATATTTCAGTGAGGCATGGGAGGCGCTACAGAAATATTGGGTGGAAATTAAACATCATGGGTAGACTTTCATACACATGAAGGATTATTATTCATGGGAGTGCAATTATGTATACCAAGAGGTTCCATGCACAAAAACTTAGTGAAATAAAAATATATTGGTATATTAGAACCAAACTTTGGCTATGAAAAAACATACACACACTTGGTAGAAATATATTTATGGTTGTGTATGAGTAAAAATACATGTAAGTATGTGTAGGGGTGTAATATATGTTAGTTGGTTATGGGGAAAATTTTTATTTCATGTTTATATCAACCATTACCTATCCCAAAAATACCATGGGAAGATATTAGTATGGAATTTATTTTGGGATTACCTAAAATTTCAAAAGGGAATGATTTTCATATTCACATTGGTAGAAAGTTTTTCAAAGATGACACATTTTATGGAATGTGAGAAGACTAGTGATGCAACCAATATTGATAAAAAAAGGTTTAGATACCTAAATACGAACCTATGAGTGTTTTGTAATTAATCCTTTGCATACAACTCGGGCCATAACTCATAATTCCTACATATTATTTTCTCAATAAACACTACCAACCAGTCACACTTGTTATTCATCATTAGCAAATCAAAACCATGTTCTCTTAATATAAGATACATATTCATATATTTAGCCACCTTCTCCAAAAAAAAAATTGCATTGTGCACTGTGCCCAAAAAAATTAGGACATGTGGGATAAATTCACCTGAATTTTTTTTCCAAAGCCAACAATTTCGTCCTTAAAACCCTAATGGTCATATTTTAAATCCACAAGCTACCCTGATTGGTCATGTTTCATTTGAACATGATAGATTTTTTCAAGAGTCCTCCATTCAAATGACATCATGACTCACATACTTGAGCTACTTAGGAGATCAAAACAAAGCAACCAATTTCTAAACTAGTCTCTCATGCATTTTCACTGAGAATTAAGTTTGCACACATCATTGATATATTCCCTAGGCCATTTGAAAAGCTAAATTGCATGCCAAATATAATTGTTGCTAATAAGAGGTCCTAATAGGGTCTTTATTTCCAAGCATATTGTAATTTACATCCTACACAAATTCATCATGTGCGGAGTCATGAGGAAATGATTCCTTTTTGGATTATATCTAAGTAGGTGTGGCAGATTGCAACATAACCCAAAATATCTAACCCCTTTTATGTTAATTGAGTTTTAATAATTATCCCTTCATACCCAAGAGTATGGTAACCATTTCCATGTTTATATGAATAAATTTAGTCTAATATCAAGCCATTTCTATAATTATAAGAGATTGAGGTGCCAAGGTTCACTAGGATGCATCATAGGTGTGCATGTGTCACTTAAAATAATTGTATATTCTTGCATGTTGACCATGTATTAGTAGTGGATGATATTTTTCATATTGAGACTATTTTTTAGTCTTCTTTAGTTGACTTTAGTTCACTTTGGAGGTTTATGATTTATTGTTAGTATTTTAATTTTCATGAAAGTTGAGACAAGTCTTATTGTAATGGTTGTATTAGCCAAGTGTTTTTGTTTAATTATTTTAATGTAAAGTGGGGAAAAGTGTTCCAAGTGGTTTAGATATTTGTAATGTGTTTAAATATAATTTAATATTAAGGTATTTAATTATAAAGATTAAAAATATTTGGATTCATTATATAAATTTATACAATGCATATGTTTTCACCAATCTCACTTACAAGCAAAATAGTTTAATTGCTAGTTTTTATGGGAAATATTGGATGATCACTAGCTTCATTTAGAGAGTATTTGAGATCTAATTTTTAATTTGTATGCATAAAAAATATTTATTCTATATAATATCCTTTTTCAAATACAGGTTTAGAAGGGTATTTACCTGTTGTCAAGAGAATCATGGATTCATTAAATCTTGCTTATATGAATATCTCCATCTTCCAAGGTCACAACTTTGAGAAATGGAGATATCAATTGAAGAATATTCTTGTTTGGAATGGATTTTGGGAGAATTTAAATCATGTATGCACTACACTTGCATATTGGAATACTTTGTCTCAAAATCAAAATAGATATAAAAAAAAGGAAGAAGAAAAGGAAAATGCACAAGATTTTTTCTATCTTTATAGTGTGATGGCAGAATTTTATGTCGCTTTATATTTTTCACAAATGGCCCAATGAAGGTGGTGTAAAATATATAATAGTTAGGGAAAATCAATTATTGATATGATGAAGTTCCTCTACTTTTGAGAGGGGCATTTCCCTTATATGACAGTGGGTATTTGGGTTTTTTGTGATTTTAAATAGAAAGCACAAAGGAGACAAAAGTGAGAATAATAAAGAGAGGATAAAGGAGAGAAAAGAGAGGGAAGATAGAAACCCTACAGCATAAAAGAACCACATAGATAACTACAAGAAAACATAGACTAAAAACCTCTCTCTTTCACATGGAAAATAGAACTTAACAGTAAATGCACATGGAAAAAAAATCCCTTAGAGTCACAAAGTCTCTAGGTTCAATGAGATGTGTGGTTATGGCATAAATTCCATGTATAGGAATAGGTCATATAAAGTAAACATATTAATGCATCCCACACAATGAATTAACATTAAAAATATGTTTTCAATCATGAATATTAAACATAGTTCATAATCAGAAGATAATAAGCACATTAAAATAGGTATAATTCCCAAGTTAACATTATATATCTCATGGAATAAAGTTAAAATAGATACACACAAATTTTCAGCAGTTTATTTCTCCATTCACGAAAAAAAAGAGAAAAGGCCAACCCCTTACAATGGAAATGCCTTCCCTATTTATACTTTTATCTTGTAACCACCTCATAACTACCTTCATGGTAAGAATATAACTTTTTACCTTTTTCAATTTCACTTAAGTGACAACTTAAAGTGACTTTATAATTGAGGCACTTAAGTTTTATGAAATTCTCTTTTTTCCCAATGAAGAAATGGAAATCAATTAAGAGATGAAAATCACTTTTCCCAAAAAAGAAATAGAAATTCACTTAAATGAATAGGAGAAAAAGATTTGATTATTTCCATCCATGAAGGTTTCTTTGCATGATTTAATCGAGAACTTTCACCTTCAACACTTGCAAACTTGAATTTCATATTGGTCTCGAATACATCCTTCTCCTCCGAGATGAGAATGTTTCCCAATAAATAAATACATGGTTATGAAGCATCTAAAATCATTAATTTATATGAGGACCAAGATGACGTGTTTAATTAAAATGGAAAAACCCTCTGCTTGATATAAGCCATTAGGATGAAACCTTGCTCTGATAGAAGTTTGTTTTCCACCAGTCATCTTGCCTCGATATTGTTTAAGTTTATATGGTCAAATTTTCCATCACCAAAGGTAAATCATGAATATATCCCTCCCATAAGCATTCCTATTTGTTATGTAGTATATATGCTTATGGGAGGGATATATTTACTAAAATAAATAGTTTAAGTATAACTTTTTATTTATTAATCTTTATACTTTAGAATTTATAAAGATTAATAAAACAAAAACTTATACTTTAAATTTATTTTAGTAAATATAAGAAGTTAGGGTCACTTTGCACCTTATGGAAATAGTCTCACAGCTCCATCTATCATGGTTTAGAAGATAGTTTTTCATATTCTAATATGGTCAGTACATAGGTATCTTTCAGGATTTCAGCATTCAGCCTTCAAGCTTTTAGGGTTTAAATTTTACAATAGATATCTATTTTGTGAAATAATATAGTCATTGTTTAGGTTTTGGGGCCTTTTAGATCACAAGAAATTATTAACAAGGTTGTTTTAAGTTTTTTTCAATGTGTAGGGGGATTGGATACAATGATTGATGAGTTCAGTGTGACTTGATGGAAGATAACTTCCTCCGGAGGCCTAAAAAGGCCATTATGAGCTAATCAAACACCCTCTGGGAGAGTTTAAGAAATATATTAAGCATTTAAAGGTTATTTCAGAGAATCTTGGAAGTGTTGGAGGCAATTTAGGAATATTGTTTAGGGTTTAGGGTTTAGGGCTTAAGGTTTAGGGTTTAGGGCTCAGGGTTTAGGGCTCAGGGTTTAGGGTTTAAGGCTCATGGTTTAGGGCTCAGTGTTTAGGGTTTAGGGTTTAAGGTGGTAAAAATAGGGTTTAGGGTTTAGGTTTTAGGGCTCAAGGCTCAGTGTTAAGGGCTCATGGTTTAGAGTTAAGGGTTTAGGGTTTAGGGTTTAGGGTTTAAGGTGTACGGTTTAGGGTTTAGGGATGAGGGATTACGGTTTACGGTTTATGGTTTAGGTCTCAGGGGATAGCGTTTAGGGCTCTAGGTTTAGGGTTTAGGGTTTAGGGTTTAGGGCTAAGGGTTTAGGGTTTAGGGCTTAGGGTTTAAGGTTTAGGGTTTAGGGATTAGGGTTTAAGGTTTAAGGGTCAAGGTTTAGGATTTAGGGCATAAGTTTTATGATTTAAGGTTTAAGGCTCAGAGTTTAGGGTTTATGGTTTATGGCTTAGGGTTTGAGGCTCAAGGTTTAGACGTTATGGTTTAGGGCTCAGGGTCTAGGGTTAATGGCTTAGGGTTCAAGTTTTAAGGTTTATAGTTTAGGGCTTAGGGTTTAGGGTTTAGGTTTTAGGGTTTAGGGTTTAGGGTTCAAGTTTATGGCTTAGGATTTAGGGATTAGGATTTAGAATTTAGGGTTTAGGGTTCAAGGTGGTAAACATAGGGTTTACGAATTTGGGTTTATGTTTTTGGGTTCAGGGTTTAGGATTTAGGGTTTAAATTTTATGGCTTATGGCTTAGAGCATAGGGATTAGGACATAGTGCTTAGGGCTTAGGGCTTAAGGCTTAGGGCTTAGGGATTAGGGCTTAGGGTTTAGGACTCAGGTTTTAGGGTTTAGGGTTTAGGGCTCAAGGTTTAGGGTTTAGGGTTTAGGGATTAGTATTTAGAGCTTAGGGTTTAGGGTTTATATCCCATGGTTTAGGGTGTAGGGTTTAGGGTTTAGCACTCAAGGTTTAGAGTTTAGGGTTTAGCATTTAGGGTTTAGGGTTTAAGGCTTAGGGTTCTGAGTAGTAAAAAAAGGGTTTAGGATTTAGGGTTCAGGATTTAGGGTTTAGGATTTAGGGTTTAGGGTTAATGGTTAAGGGTTTAGGATTTATAGTTTAGGGTTTATGGTTTAAGCTTAAGGGTTTAGCATTTAGGTTTTGGGGCTCAGGGTTTAGGGCTTAGGGCTTAAGGCTTAGGGTTTAGGATTAAGGGCACATGGTTTAGGGTTTAGGGTTTAAGGCTCATGGTTTAGGGTTTAGGGTTTAAGGTTTATGGGTTATGGTTTAGGGCTCATGGTTTAAGGCTCAGGGTTTAGGGTTGATGGCTTAGGGTTTAAGCTTTAGGGTTTACGGTTTATGATTTAGGTTTTATGGCTTAGGATTTAGTGTTTAGTGTTTAGTGTTTAGGTTTTATGGTTTATGGGTTAAGGTGTAGGGTTTAGAGTTAAAGGTAGTAAAAATAGGGTTTAGGATTTAGGGTTTATGGTTTAGGATTAGGTCTAAGGGCTTAGGGCTTAGGGTTTAGGGTTTATGGTTTAGAGATCAAGGATCGAGGTTTAGGGTTTAGGGTTTAGGGATCATTGTTTAGGTTTTAGGGTTTATGGTTTAGGGTTTAGAGCTTAGGGTTTATAGTTTAGAGCTCATGGTTTAGGGTTTAGGGTTCATGGTTTAGGGTTTAGCACTTAGGGTTTAGGGTTTAGGATTTATCATTTAGGGTTTAGGGTTTAGTGTTTATTGCTTAGGGTTTAGGGCTTAGGGTTCTAGGTAGTAAAAATAGGGATTAGGGTTTAGGGCTCACGGTTTAGGTTCATGGCTCAAGGTTTAGGGTTTAGGGTTTCGGGCTCATGGTTTAGGGTTTAGAGTTTAGGGTTTAGGGTTTAGGGGTTTATGGTTTTAGGGTTTAGGGATTAGGGTTTAAGGGTTTAAGGGTCATGGTTTAAGGTTTAGGGCACATGGTTTAGGGTTTAGGGTTTAAGGCTCATGGTTTAGGGGTTATGGTTTAGGGCTCAGGGTTTAGGGCTTAGGGTTTAGGGCTCAGGGTTTAGGGTTGATGGCTTAAGGTTTAAGTTTTAAGGTTTAGGGTTTAGGGTTTAGGGTTTATGGCTTAGGATTTAGGGTTTAGGGTTTAGGGTTTAGGGTTTAGGGGTTAGGATTTAGGGTTTAAGGTTCAAGGTTAAGGGTTTAAGGATTTATAGTTTAGGGTTTAGGGTTTAGGGCTCAAGGTTTATGGTTTATGGTTTATGGTTTAGGGTTTAGGTTTTAGTACTTAGGGCTTAAGGCTTAAGGCTTAGGGTTCAAGGTGGTAAAAATATGGTTTAGGATTTAGGTTTTAGTGTTTAGGGCTCAATGTTTAGGGCTTTGATTTTAAGGCTTAGGTTTTATGGTTTAAGGTTTAGGGTTAAGGGTTTAAGGGTTTATAGTTTATGGCTTACTGTTTAGGGTTTAGGTTTTAGGGTTTAGTCTTTAGGGATTAAGGTTTATGGCTTAGGGTTTATAGTTTAGGGTTTAGGGTTTAGGGTTCAAGGTTTAGGGTTGTGTTTTTGAGTGATGAAACTTCTAACATGGAAAAGTGGTAAAACATGAGTTACCATGAGTTGAAAACATGTTTCTAAAACCTCAAGTGATGAATAAGTGTTTATAAACACCACTATGACACTTACATTGTGATGGGAATAAGATGTTCTCTTCTAATTACAAGGCCAAAGAGAGGATCAATCTCTTATTTTTCAAGTCCTCTACAATTAACCCTAGTGATTACAAATTAACTCCAGTATTTTCAAACCATTTTCTAATTATCTATCACTTAATGAAATAGGTATTCACCATGTATATGGAAGTATTTTTCACTGAATGAGATTCTTTTCATGTGGCCACCTATTTGACTGAAATGATGTGGTTATAATGTCCTTCCTCCTTTGAAGTGTCATCGCACTACAAGGTTCAAATTAGTGTTTAAGAACACTCCCAAGTGATTGACATCAAGTGAAACTCAAATGATTTCTCATTCTTACATACACGGTACTCTCTATGATCCACATGTTCCATTTTTGCATATTTGAGCCTATAGAGCTTGTTGGAAAGACTTCTAGAAACAAAATACTAATGATAATAATTGAAATTGGTTGTTATGAGTTGATGAATGCATGCAAATGTGTTGGAGCTCTGCATCACTTCATGATGTTTCAGATCCTTCACAAACCTCATGATGACCATTCCCTTGATTACTTGAATCGATAAAAACTTACATTTGTGTTTTGATTTATTATGTGTTATAAGGAATTACATGAGTCCATATATTCAATAATTGTTTCTACCTTTGGGAGTTGTGAGGTTTAAAATATATAGTTTTGACACATCTAAAACTCCTACAAATGTCAATAACCAATCAAGAAGACCCCAAAACCTAAACAATGACTATATTCTTTCACAAAACAGATATTGATTGTAGAATTTAAACCTTAAAAGCTTTAGGCTAAATGCTGAAATCTTGAAAAATACCTATATACTGAACATATTAGGATATGAAAAACTATCTTCTAAACCGTGACAGATGGAGATGTGAAACTAGTTCCATAAGGTGTCGAGTGACCCTAACTTCTTATATTTACTAAAAAAATTAAAGTACAATAAATAATAAAGTATAAAGATTAATAAAATAAAAACTATTTATTTTAGTAAATATATCTCTCCCATAAGCACATATGTCATATAAAAAATAGTAACGTGAGTGTGTTATAATGTAATCGCGTTTTAGGCTTGGTGATTACCAATCCTTTAAATTCAAAATGCACTCGCGCATTCCCAAAACACGCTCGCGTTTCGCTTAAAATCAAAAATGTGTCCACTTTTTGGGCCCTCATCTCCGTTTACTTGCCCCACTTAGATGCGCTTTTTGGAACCACTTAGGTGAAAAGTGCATCTTCAACATGAAAGTAGACTCTTGGAGGTTCCAAAAGTGCATGGGGAGCATAACTTAAGAACAAAAGTGAAAAGACACACTTGGTATGGTCTTAAAGAATAACATAAGTGAAAAAGTGCAACCTAAACTTCAAATTAGAACATGGAAAGTTCCCAAAGTGCATGGGAGGCATCATTTAAGAACAAAAGTGCACTTGAGATGGTCTTACAAAATATCTTAAGTGAAAAAGTGCAACCTCAACTTCAAATTAGAATATGGAAAGTTCCAAAAACGCATGTGAGGAGTGACTTAAGTACATGAACAATGAAAAGAACACTTGGAGGTGCTTGTGGGAACAAAGGTTCACTTGGAGAAATAATTTCAAACACAACTTAAGTGAAAAAGAGCATATGGAGGTTCCTTTGGAACCAAGGTGTGAAAAGTGTGAAGTCAATGCAAAAAATAGAACCAAAAATTTCCAAAACGCATCTTGGGAGGGTTTTGGGAACAAAATTAGTGCATGAGCAGGATTAGGAATACTTAGGAACTAGTTTTAATGCAAAGGTGACCTCCAAAATTATCTAAGAATTCCCACAATGATCAAAACACTTGTATCAAATCACTGTAACATAAATGGATTGAAAAATGAAACTGCACAAGGGAAGGACAAGCTTACAAGGCACAAACTAAGGTGAGAAAGCTAAAAAATGTATGCAATGAAGGCCAATGAAAAGATTATATAATAACGTAAGGTTTATTCATGGTGGGAATCATGAGAATGGAAAGCATGTTGAGATTTTTTTTAAAGGAGCATAATGTTCTTTCATGATAATAGAGTGCAATAGATCCTAGCATATGTCCAACAATTGCATAAAGTAAGAATTCCCATGAGGCATGGAATACCTTGGAGACTTCATGTCTAGGATCTACTAAGGTAAGATACGAAAAACTTCAAACCCTCAAAATCAGTTTTTAGAATTTTATAATTTTAGTCAATGAGGGAGTTGGATATTATTGCATAAATATAAATTACTTAACTCATATAATCACAGTTTATGGAGAAACTACAGAAGATAATATTATAGGAAGTAAATTTTTGACATCATTGACATAAATATGGATGTATATTGTGATCACTCTTGAGGAATTTAAGGACATGATTACAATAACTATTGATGAATTAGTAGGTTCTTTCTTGTCTCGTGAGGAAAAAACAAGATTATATGCATGAGATCCATTACAAACACTTGCAACCAAGGCAAGTGCATCAAAAATCAAAGAGAAAAATTAAAATCATAATCAAGGGAGTTAAATAAAATCAAATTAAATGGGGAAATATAAATATAACTTTACAAGTAAAGGTAATAAAAACCTTACTTGTCATTGCTACAAAAAACGAGGTCATTTTATCAAAAATTGTAGGATATTGGTAACTAAAGTTCAAGTTAATCAAGAAGGTGAAAACAAGACATTTCAAAAAGATCAAAGTGAGGGACAAGGTGACTCAAATTATTATTTGACATGAAATGTAGGATTATATGATAGTAATAATTTATAGTTTCTTGATTCAGGTTATTCAAATCACATGAAAAGTCACAAAGAGGGTTTCAACAAATTAGATGATTCTTTTAAAACCCAAGTATAATTAGGAGATGGAAAGTCAATCCAATTTAAAGGAATGGCATCATGAAACTCACCGAAATTAAAGGCAATTGTGAGATTAAGGATGTTTACTTTTCTCCAAATCTAAATCATAATTTGATTAGTGTTGGACAACTAGTTGAAAAGGGTTTTAAACTACTTTTTGATGATGGTGTTTGTTCAATTTTTTTATAAGAGATCTAAAAATAGATTGATTGGAAAATATTGTATGGAAAAGAATACTATGTTTACATTAATATTGAATATTATTAACGGATTTTTTTTGTCTCTCAACTATTAAGGATATTAACTTATTGTGGCATTCGCAATATGGTCATATCAGTTTTAAAAGCTTACATATTCTTGAAACAAAATGTTTGGTAAGAGGTCTTACCAAGCTAGATTTAAAAAAAGGATGAAGCATGCAAGTCATGTATTATTGGGAAAAATCATAGGGAGTATTTCCCTATCATAAAATGGAGATCAAGAATACCTTTAGAGCATCTTCACTCGTATTTATGTGGACCAATGTCTTGGAGTAGTATTGGTAAGAATTTATATTTAATTTTAATCATAGATGATGCAACCAAATTTATATGGGTTTTTTGTTGAAATAAAAGAGTGGATATTTTTCATCTTTTAAAACTTTCAAAGTTTTGGATGAAAAATAATGTGTTCATTCCATCAATTCCTTAACAACAGATAGAGGAGGAGAATTTATTTATAGTGAGATTATAACTTTTATTCTTCACATGGAATCGTAAGATAGGTAACAACTCCTTACACACCACAACGTAATGTGTAGAAGAAATAAATAATAGATCCATCATGGAGTTAGAAAGGAATATATTGGAATATAAGAACATAGAAATGTTTTTTGGGTATAAGTAGTAAAATCAATAGTCTACATCATTAGCATGAGTCCTACAATGTCATTCAAAGACAAGAGATCGTACGAGGAATGATTTGGAAGAAAACCATACGTAGATCATCTTAAGGAATTTGGTTGTTTATATTTTATCCATTTTCCTGATGAATTTAGAAATAAATATATCGTAATATTTTGGTACACATCTTCACATAGTATAGTGATGAAATCAAGGCATACAAGTTTTATAATCCTGCTAGTAAAACCATAATTATTTCTAGAGATTTTATTTTTTTTATGAAAATGAGATGTATGTTGATCATGATCAGAATTCTAAAATGATCATGAGTGAATGAGATAATGTTATAGAATAATATTTTTGAGTCTTACAAATTCCTATAAAAAAAATTAAGTTCAACAAGAAACAATACTAGCTCTTCCCAAAAGGCTAGGCATTCATCTACATCGACACCAAGTAAGCACAAGCAGTTGTTAAATCCACATCCATCAAATAAAATGTTGGATTATAATTATTAGAGGGGTATAAAAAGGTTTCAATCTCTTGAATTTAATTTATTTGATGATTCTTATGATGAGAATATTATGTTTACATTGTCATCTATGGTTGGTGAACCTAGAAGTTATGCAAAATCTAGTCAAAAGAAAGAGTGGGTTCATGCTATGAAAAATTTATATAGTATTCAATTGAGAGGAGTGATACATGGACTCTAATTCAATCATTTATCTTATTAATATGTCATTAGAATAAAATTGTTTCTATAATACCAAATTAAAAAATAATGGTACAATTGACAAGCGAAAATTTATCCTGGTCTGCAAAAAAATTTTCACAAACATACGAGATTGATTATGAGGTAACTTATGCATCTATGGATTTTTAAGATACTATGAGACTAATAAAATTAGTTGTAACTACTCATAAATGAATGGAAACCCGATAAAATGGATGTCTAAAATTTTATTCCTAAATGGAGTGATTGAAGAAGAAGTATATGTAAGGTAACCACAAGGTTTTGAGGTAAAGGATAAGGATAGTTTTGGGTATATAAGTTGAAGAAATACTCTGTTATGGTATGAAGCAATATCCAAGAGCTTGGTAAGTCAAGACTTGATAGATGGTTATTGGATCAAGGATTTTTAATAAGTCATAAATGAACCAAATCTTTAAATACAAGTATTGAGTTCTAATGTGTTATATGTTTATCTCTATGTAGATGACTTGAGTATTTAGAGAGAAGATCTGTGGAGATGTTGCAAGAGATTCATAGGAAGACTATGAAATTAAAATTCAAGATGACTAATCTTGGACTTATGATCTACTTTATTTTCATGGAATTCTGTAAAAATAAGAGGACGTATTTATTTTTCAAGCCAAATATGTCTAAGGACATGTTAAATAATTACAATCTTCAAGATACCAATCCCATGAGGATACTCCATTTGCAAGTGGAGAAAATATTATGAGGGAGAATAGAATTTATTCAATTGATGAAAATAATTTAATAATTATGGTGGGAAGTTTGATGTATCTCACCATGACAAGACCTGATATCAGTTATGGGATTTCACTAGTTTCTAGATTTATCGACAATCCATCACAAAAGTATTTATTAGCAGCAAAAACTATTTTAAGATAAATAAGAGGTAATTTTAACTATGATATTATTTGCAAACCAAAAATTTAATTATTTCTAATTGGATACAAGGATTTATATTTGGAAGGTTTCTCTTGATGGCATGAAGTCTACTTTAGGTTATTGCTTCACATTGGAAAGTAGGTTGGTTTTTAGGTCATCAAAGAAGCAAACTACAATTTATTTATCCTCTATTGAAGCTAAATATACAGCTATTGGATATTATTTCACACAAGGTATGGGGTTGAGGATACTCTTGGTTAATTTTAGAGACGCTCAACATGAACCCACACTTTTAATGTATAACTGACAATTAGGCCATCGGAGCAAGGACTCAGAAGACGCTCAACATGAACCCACACACTTTTTTTTCTACCATACCAATCTTACATGCCAAATCCTAACTTGTATCCGATGGCGTGAGGCCAAAGAGGCCGTACCACTCCAACTGGAGGGGCCCTGATTGGATTAACCGCTGTGCTCTCGCAGTAGAAAAAGGATGACCAGCACCATGAGGCATAAAGAAAAGAGACTGAAAAATGCAGCAGACTCCACCAACACAAGCGCATAGCCATTGTATCGATCTGGAGAGACTGGGGAGTCATTTCAAAATCAGATACTGGAGAGTGTTGTATACAACGGTAAAAGATATAGAAAGGAAAGGGCGGCCAGGGGGAATAACATAGAAGTGAAGATCAACTTATTGATATTTTCACCAAGGGTTTTTTGTAGAAAGTTCATGAAAGACTCAATGAGATGATAGGTATTTCTTGTCTTTGCATAAAAGGAGGAATTTTGAGTACGATGCCAATATGGGCATTGATTAGTTACTAAAAAATACTAATTTTTTTGTTTTTGGTGTTTAGGATTTTTTGTAAAATGTGTAAGATCAATTTTTATAATTATATTTTTAGATTGGAGGTGTCAGTTAGAGCGCATTTCATTCGATGTGCACTTAATTGAGTTTGAATCATTATCCATTCATACCCAAGAAGTATGAATAATTTGAAGAAAATGAACCACATTGAGGCCAAGACAATCTACAATCTAACATTGAAACAGACAAAATACTTAAAACCATCAATTGTATGCAAGTCCATTTTTGAAGTCAATGTAGAAGTTTAATGGCGGCCATGATTGTGTAGGAACGATTATACGTAGCAGTGACAAGATTGGGTAGCAATCATTATTTTAGCATGGTGAATAGGGGTCGTGTAAAGGAGAAAACAGCCAATGAGGTTGGGGGATCTTCCCAGTCTTCTAATTAGATGTTTAAATTCCAAGGATCTCCTTTTTCAACATGAACCACCTTTTCATGTCAAGTCAGTCAAAAACTAATTTGTAGAAAATATAAACTCCATACGGAACATGTATTAGCTACACCTCAACTAGATTTGAAAGGATCAAACAAGATCATGTAATAATTATGCCCTAAGAAAATGTGGAGAGACTGCATGCGCCACATGTTGGAAAGAATCATTTGGATGCTAGAAATGATGCAAGAATAATGATAGAAATAAATAAACAATTCTAAAGACACTGTGTGTAATTTAGGTTAGAGATAATCACACCCTAAGCATTCTTGTGTTGAATCCTATGATTAAACATGTCACATTCAGAATTGTGTTGGATTTGGGTAAGGAATAATGATTGAATGGCCTTGGTTAATTGAGGAAGAGTGGGACTCCTCATTACCCCATGGTTTCTACATTTCTAAACTCTCCTGCCACTTACATAGCTAATATTCAAACATGCCGATTTGGGTCCAACTCCCAATTTATAGTTGATTCGTTTCTTGAAGCACCTCAATATTTGCATGCAAATATTGGGAAACTGATTTTTGGACAAATTTTCAAATTCAGATGATGAGTTGGTCGCGCGTCACATCTGAGATTTCACATTCTTGCCCAAGAAATTGTGTGGCAATTGACCTCAGTAAAGGCTTCCCAAATTATGCTGATTTTAAGGTTGAGTATATGTTCAAATTGTGCTTCATATGGATCTTGGTTATTATAAAAAGTACATACGTTTAGGTGTCGCGTTTTGTCAGTCAAACATGTCATCTTTAGGAAACATGTCCTAGAGCACATTGGGCAACCTAATAGGAAAAAATTACACATATGAGTCAAACCTAAAAATATTGCAACCTTATGAAACTTTCCTCCTTCAGAAGCCAAAGCTGACAAGAATACATAAGATGTACACACCTCGAAAGTGGAGATCACAAGAAAGCGTGCTCTAAGATCCACCAAAGATCTTGTAATGAAGCATTTAAATCAATGATTGCAGAACTGTGGACGATCGTGCAATGTTTGTGAAGGATCTAAAACATTGATGGTAAGTCCTACGTGTCACTCCATAATCATTGATTTTATTGCATCTAAGTTTATAAAAATCACTAATTTTTAGCACCCTACAAGTGATTGTCACATTGGACCTCCTCCTAGTGGTTGGATCTAAATGGTAAAAAAGAAAGGATAAAAAGGCAAGACCGAGGTAATCTCCTTGTGATGGTTGCTAAGTTCTATTCAAATATTTTTGAGGTTAGGTGACCTAAACTTCTAGCGATAACACTAGATTGAAAATTGACATGTATTGGGGTGTGACTACAAAGCTACCCATGTTGTTTGTACTATTTTAATTTTGATTATTAAAAATGCAGAAATTCAATAAAAAATATCGATCTCAATTCATATATTAGCTAGATTTACGTACTATGTTAAATAAGATTATCAATATACATGGGATAATAACTTCTATGAAAGGTAAATAAAGAAAAGATTGAAACATGCAGTCTACAAACTTTTCAGATCTTTGATTCTTAGTGTAAGAGTAATATGCAATCTAGACACCTAAAAATTTACATATGATTATGTGATTCAATGCAATTAATTAATTTATGAGTGATACATATCTCAAAATCCATTTTGCAGACATTAATGATTTCATCAGGGTTTTCAAAGTTTTATCCAATATGAAAAGTTTTGTCCTTGCACGATTTAAGTATATTCACTGGTTATCTTTTAATGTGTAATCTTATTTGCTATGGCTTCACTTAGAATGGCCATTCCCCTTGAACATTTTAGGTGATTTTGCCACTCTCATACCCCCCTTTCTTTTTTGGCAATCCATTTTATTTAGAATATGTCGTTTGGGGGTATCTTCAGACATTTATCTTATTTTAGTTTTATTTTATTTAACTCTCCTAGATGATTAATGTACTCACAGGATCATTTTTATTAGTAATGGCCTATTGGAACAAGAAAATTTACAAACCAAGAACCAAATCATAACGTAGGAGTGCCAAAACATCTCCAGAAACAGAAAAATTGGAAACAACAAATCAATCGCTAGATAGGTTGCAGATCATGAAACCAATATGATGCCAAGTGTGTTGATAAAGAACACATCTGAGTTTACCAGGTTGTCTGCATATGAGATCTCATTAAGATTCCTGAAATGTAGCTCAATGTGAAAGTAATGAACTTCAATATTTCTGTTACTCATTTGTAAGTTTGAGGATTGCAACTCTTGAGTGTTACTTTCCCGAATGTTGACATATTTGGCATAATACAGTAATGTGTTATCAATTCAACCATCTATTCCAATTCTTAAATTTTCATTATTGGAACCCACCACCCAACATTAGCATTCATATTTTCTAGATTTTTAATAAGTTTCCATAAATTTCTTAAAACTCTAGTTTTCACCTTCCTTGTACGAATAATAATAATTTTTTCTACTCGGATCATAAAAAAAGAATTGATGACATTTTATTTCATTTCACTCCATCTAAATTCAGGAATTATTTGAAACCATATCCACCATTATAATAAAATAACCTATTTGAGGGAGTTCTTAGTGTCCACAACAATATTCCATTATAAATAATAACAAATCCTAAAGCATCAATCATTCCTACGTAGGTTGAAATAATTTCCTCCATATGTATTCAAATTGTCCTCTTTTAATACTCATGTTGATAATTCTTTTACATGGATGATAGTATGCTTGGATGGAAAGGTTTTGTTTGTTTTGAGTTTTTGTGAGATAATCCCATGATAAGGAGTGCTTTTAGAGATCATAATGGATATATTTTTGTCCATAACTTCATCAAGTAGATGGAACCTTATCTTGATCTATCTTATACAAAAATGAGAAACAATATCAGCATACATCAATCATGAGTTATTAGTTATCATTACATGGACCAAGGATGAAGAAATATCAACAATTTTTCTACACATATGGAAGATTTAAGTATGAGGATGTGCTCAGCTTATAGCTAACATTCTCCATGTCATCATTTCTCAAAAAATTCAAAAAAAACACAATGAAACCCCTCGAGGGTTGTTGGCAGACTTGGTTTGAAAACCATCTTGCTGGCAGACCAAGTACTGGAAAAATGTCCTTGATTAGAAAACCATCTTGCTGACTAATCAAAGGCAAAGTTAAAAAGTAAAAATATAAAATAAAAATGGAAATTTTGAAAACAAACAAATGACATCTTTTCTAAATAAGTAATAAAGTACATGGGTGTTTACTTTCCTACTCTTGTTTCTCAGCATAGCAGAACTGCAATTTTATCAACACTTTTCCCAACATTTTTCACTTTTGCTGACATGGAAGAGGAAACAAAGACTGAATTATTTCGAGGTATTTTACTTTTAAATGTACTTGTAAGTTTTGTTATTGCATAAGGATTCATTTTTTATGTTACATGCATGTGATTAAGGATGAAAAAGAAGGCAAAAGAATTGAGCATGTTAAACTATAATCATTAAAACATCTTTTGGTATATAAATTTGATGATGACAATCATTCCTTCAAGCCTATGTTCAAAAAATTCAAAACAACCACATTTTCTATGAGGATTCTTTCTATATGGATTCATTTTTCTAAAAAAATAAAGAAATGAGAAAATAAATACAAGTAAATGTTGTTTTACAGTAAAAATAAAAATTGTTAGCATAACAGGAAACTCTCCACACAAGAACCAATCTCACAAAAGAAAGGAAGAGTAGAAGAAAAATTAAACACAAGAACCCACTCTCACAAAAGAAAGGAAGAGTAGCAGCAAAAATTTCACACAAAAACTTACTCTTATAAAAGAAAGGAAGAGTGGCAGCAAAAATTGCACACATGAACCTAATCTAGTAAAATAAAGGAGCAGCAGGAGAAATTACACACAATAACCTATGCTAAAATTTATCAAGCAGAGAAGAAGGATAGTAGGAAAACCTCCACACAAGAACCTGCTTATGAATCAATGCAAAAAGAAAGACAAACAACAGGAGGGGCTCCACATAATAACTTGTCCTTCAAAAGAAGGAAACATAATTTTAAAGATGGATAATGGCATGCATGATGACATGTATGAGATTAGGCGTGGGGGAGATGATGAGCCCAAAAAATGGCCCATTTTATACAAAAATTGTCATTCTTTTTCCTTGTATATATTACATAAAGTGGATCTAAGTGTAATTTCTGAACTTATGATTTATTTAGAATAAAATAGAGAGCATATATCATGGTTACTTATTTAGAATTTATTGTTAGTTATTTCTAATTATTATTGGGAATAAGATGTCAACTTGTACATATGCAGTCCATACTTCGTTATAATTATTAAATAAATGATTTTGAGCACTAAACACTAGCTATAACTATCCTTAAAGGATCTTCAACATCTCCCATGTCAGCTCCAGAGATTTTTATTTCAGCATTCCACTAGCTCCAGATTTTCCTTGACTAGCTCTAGAGGTTCCTTCACTAGTTCCAGAGGTTCCCTCACTAGCTCCAAAGGTTCCTTCACTAGCTCCAGAAGTTCCTTCACATGGAGGTTCCTTCACTAGCTCTGAAGTTGAACATTAGAGTTCTGGAGGTGGATATTAAAGATCTAGAGATTAATACTAGAGCTACAAATATGAGCATAACTCCAAGGGTGGTTTGAGAAACATTGTTATGTATTTTTAGAAATCATTCTTAAAATAGATCTTTCCATAAGTTTTTTATTATTTGTAAAACAAGGAAGAATCAATATTCTTTTTATTCCCAACAATAAAATAATTGTTAGTTAGAGTTAGATAAGCTCTCTCTATATTTTGTGGATATTGATTCTTTATGGATAGATTGAAATCTTGGTTGATAATATTTGATTGAGATGTATTCCTTAAAATAAGAAGTGGGTTGGAAGCTTGAAATTATAAATATAACCTCCCACACCAAGGAATGTAACCTCCATTATTTTGATTAATTCATTATGAATTTTTGTTGGATACAATTTATAAATAAGTGTTGATTAAAATCCTCTTCTAAGGAATGAGTTGCCCACTCATTCTAAGGAAGATGGATCTATGCATTTATGTTTGTTTCTTTGTTTTGTAATTATATTTTTGTTGTCTTTATATTTGTACCATGTAATTATTCCTTTTGTGTACAATTTTTTGTGAACCTACAAGTGTTTTATATGTTTATTATTTATTATTTCTTTTCAATTCAGCAATTTCCTTCCATACAAGTGCGTTTCAATCCTTGCAAGTGTGTTTCCAATTCTTGCAATTATGTTTCAATTCCTACAAGTATGTTTCAATTCCTGCAAGTGTATTTTAAATTCCTGCAAGTGTAAATTTTCTAGAAGGGATTGTTTACCAAATATCTCTCTCTCCTATTGCAGATTACCATTAGAACCAACCCTATATTTACATTATTTAATAACGAGGATTGACGAAACCCCATCACTCTCCACCATTTGAGATTGATGTGATCAAGACTTATAGTAAGAGCTTCGATGTCAATGCTTCTTGTGATTATCATAGATGTATTGGTCACCTCACTGATATGTGTATCAAAATTCATCATGTTGTTCAAGTTCTTATCGACTTCAATTCCATTGAATTGGATGAGCCCATTAAATATTCTAATTCATCCAACAATAATGTCAAATTGAAAATTTTCAATGATCAACTACCCAAGCATAACAATGGTAAATTTACTTCAAAAGTTCACAATACTTATCATGTGGTGCCACCACTGACCTCATATGATCATCCTTTGGATGTAATTACTAGAATTGTCATTCACACATCATCTTCTACACGGATTATCACTTTTGATGACTTTGATATAGATGACATGCTTATTTCTAATATTGTGTCCATTCTTATCTCTATTAATCAAGTACTTTACACATTGTTTTAGTTTATCCACATAACAAGGGTACTATATTCTCTTTCATGTTACTTCAATCTCTTATTTCTACAAAGAAGCTCACATTTGATTCTAATCCTCAATATCAATGCATTACTCTCCCTTTACTATTGGTTCTATTACTACATTGGTTTTAGTCCCCCTTTCTGTTATGTTTTTGGGCTTTAATGAAGGCAATCGGCTTGGAAATGGGCATATTGGTTTTTGTCCTCCTTTCTGTTGTGTTTTGTATATCTATTGAGTGCAAAAAGTGGTTTATAAGGGAGTACTAGTAGAGGCTAAAACTATTGAAGTTGTGAGTGGTACTTATTTTCACTCCTCTCTATTAACATTGACAGAGGTCTTTGGATTTTTCTTTATAAACCTTCTCTTAGTTAATGGGATCATGATAGGGGTTTTGGGATGTTGTTCTTGTGCTGTGCTCCAGTGGTAAGGAAGTGGGGTTTTATTTGGCTGGTTATATATTCGAATTATCATTGTCATTGGTAGCTGACTCTTCATTTGTGACATCATGTCTAGGGTTTCATAACTTCCTCAATTAAAATATCAAAAATAAAATAAAATAACAAATTATTATTATTATTTATAAAGATTTAAATAATATATCCCATATAAAATGAATCCCTATCTACTTAATATGGTACTGAAGTCCTCACCATTGTCTTTTATCTACAGGCACCCTTGCTTATTGGATGTGACATAAGGTCTACAAGTTCTGAAACTTTAGAGATTCTAAGCAACGAAGAGGTCATTAATGTCAACCAAGGTCGGGAACCTAAACATTTTAATATGAAACACTGTTAAGTAGTAAAACTTTTCTTGTAATTAACCACGTTTTTTTGGGTTTGTCGCTAGACTCATTAGGCACACAAGGCAAGAAAGTGAGCAAGGAAGGGGACCTTGAGGTATGAGAAAAAAATGGCATGAACTTATCAGATTTCATAAATTTGAACTCTGTGTAATAAGACGTAATTTTTTAAAAGAGAGATCTGTATATTCATTATATATGTAGGTATGGGCTGGACCGTTGTCGAATGAAAGAATAGTTCTAATCCTATGGAATAGAAGTTCTAAAAAAGATTTCTTAACTGCCAAGTGGGAAGATATTGGTCTTTCACATGAAATTTCTGTTGAGGCAAGAGACTTGTGGGATGTAAGCACACTCTCACCTTCTCTATGTTATATTCTTGTTCGTTCATATTTGCACACCTCAATTATCACGGAAGGTTAATTAATATGTTCATGGGTTTATAGTTCAAATTAAATTTATTTCATGGTTAGTTGATTATAACTCTGGGACTGTGTTTTGTTTCAGCACTTAAATCTTTCAGGAAGTCTGCAAGGCAAGCTCACATCTAGTGTTGATTCACACGCTTGTAAAATGTATATATTGACACCACACTCTAGCTAAACCTCGAACATGAGAGTTTTGAATAATAAGTTTTACTTGAAAAATTCAATGCTTTTGATATCACTTCAATATAGTGAAGTGGTATTATTTAGGTGCGATATGATTCAATAATATATTGAAATAGTTTACATGCCTTATTTTAAGTTTGGTACCTTAGGCATGACTATGTGACTAAAATACTTAGTGTTTCATGTAATCTCCTATTTATAGAAATTTCTGAGAAATTTGCATGATGCAAGTCATCTTAAATATATTGGAGATTTATCAATTTCAAATCCAATTGAATACAAATTTGGCTTCTAAGATTTTATATAATATGAAAAATTGAATATAATTTGTTTAGAAGGAGACGGTATTGTGTAAAATAATGCTAGGTGTAACTTCAATGGTACCTGGAGGCAGTCGTGGAATGTAATAGTGTGAAATGCAGATAAAAACACCAACTTTTAATTTGACATCTAATTGACTATAACAAGGAAGTTTCAAACTTAAGTTTGGTGTCTATTTGACCATCATACAAGAGGTTTTATTCTTCCTTGGATAACACATTTGACAAATTGTGATCTCTTGAACATACACATTTGTACAACTAGATTGTGGCCATCTATCACCAACAAATGGAAATTTTGTGTAGATACCTACATGTGGACCAATGACATTTGATAATTAATCTTTGATCTTTCTCTCATCCTATTAATCATTGTACACTTAAATGACTGGTTCCTACGCACATTTTGCTCAATTAGCACTCTTGACAGTCAAAAATCTACTTTCTAAATATAGAGCACATCTTTGGACAATTGGTCACCATATCCAACTAAGTTAATACAATTTACACCTTACTACGATGAAGTCCATGAAAAACAAATCTTTTTGTGTGATTTTTTCCAAAGATGATGGTTAGTCCTTCAAATCCTAAATAGTAACTTTTTGAACTCACAAGTTAGTCTAGTCAATGTAGTGTCAATTGAGAAAGAAAACTTTTCACAACAATCACCTATAAAAACATACTCATATTACCCATTCAAAGAGGCCTCTTATCTCACATAATGCTCAAAGGGGAAGATATCAAAGTTGTTGAATAAATTTGATATCCGGTCTTCTTCCTTAGCAAGGTGTTTCGACACTTCATTATTATTGTTCTCTCCTTTATATTTTGTGTTGGGTTGTATGCACATAACACTCTGGTTTCTCTTGATATAATTGGGGACTGATCACCCCTAATCCTTTAGCAAAATTTAGCAATGAAAATCTTCAAGCACAAGCAAAGAAAAACACATGAGCCTCTCCTCCACATAATAAATACTTATATTCCTTCCTTTTTAACATCTCTTTCCATTTGACTTTATGCAAATGCAAATCTTACGTACTACAAATTACATTTGAGTTAAAGTTCAATTCTTTACCATGGACATTGACTACACTTTGTGTTGTATGTTTCATCATGGAACATGCTAACACTAACACAATAGGACACTACAAAATAAACCTAGAGCAAAGACAAAGTGTGTCTACACACTTAACTATATTTTCCTTTAAGCATCTAGTTTCATTTCATACTAAAAGGGGGAAAACATAGTTTGTCAAATTCGTTAATTTACTCTTTGATAATGCACTCTTGCTAAGATAAAAAGAACCTTTCCATTACCATTTAGCTCATTCCAATGGCTCTTGTCTAGCTTGTTTATCCTTACACATTGACATGTTGTCAATTTTTTAGGGTACAATGCATAAAATCCATAGAAAAACATCAATTGACAAGCTACAAACTTTACATTGCATCTTTTCCATTATAGGCAAGGTCGTATATTTTGGTCAAGATATTATGTTCGGTCTTGGCTGACTTGTACAGTCTTGAATCAACATGTCCTCCAACATTACTTTCAATTTTATATTCTTAATTTGGTTCTCTAATCCTTCTAGTTCATCTTTTCTTCGATAAATCATTTACGGAACCCTATATAAGCAAGTAAACACTACCTCATTTGTTATCTCGGAAATACTACGGAGCCACATTGATACAATCACTTCCAACACTTGTAAAAGGCATCCAGAGCTCCCTAAATCTCGCAATAACACATCTATAGTCGTTAAGCAAGAAATCACTACAGGTTTGAAGCTTCTTAGCAAATCAAGGAGTCAACTTGTATCTTCTACAATCACTCAAACATCTCTTCTCCAAGTCATTTAGCAATAGTGAAACTCAATTTGAGGGTTGTCAAATCTAGTTGCATTCGTTCATATATCACATGCTATATGGAGAGAAATATGCAGTTTGAGGCCTCTTTGGAGTAATGCTAATGTTGGCGGTGTGCGGTGGGGCCCACAACTTAACTAATGTTTATTTTGCAAAGCCTCCCACCCATGGATAGGGTTTGAGACATCAATCAACACATTCAAAGGGCTTCATAGCATGAACAACAATCAAAGGTTTGAAAAGGATAGACATTTCTAGAAAGGTGACAACCTTAGGAAGTTACGGAGCCAAATTCTAAGCAGGTCCAAAATTGTACAATAGCGTCAAAACCATACAGACAGTCCTGGTAAATCTATACGGTCCTACACCAAGGCATTTTCTAATCATAGCTTAAAAAATGAAGCATTATTAGGTTTAGATCTCCTAGTTCTAGTAGTTTTCACATCCATAACTTCCCACATCCATATGTAATCTACTAAGTGCACTCATCCCCTTATGTTTTCAAGTTCACATCTTACTTTGTACATTAGTTGCAAGAATTAATGTGTTGTTCTACTATAACATAATTAATTTTGGAGGTTAATTAATCAGAATAACCTCATGTAGCTCCTCTTTACATCCTTTTATGTACTTAACTCACTAAATCTAGATGCTAAAATCTAATAATGGTGTAAAATAATGCTTTACAAGCTTCACTCAGCAAGCCCAATTATTGTGAATGGTTTATAAACTTCACTTAACAATCCTAATTGTTGTGGTATTATTTATATGTGGTTACTCTACCCTCACATACATCATCATGGGAATACATGTGTATAATTTTCATCCTTTTTCATTTTTGAATTACTCTTCCCTCACATTCAGCACCGAGGGTAAGTATGTGTACATGTTTCTTGGTTTTACTTTTAATTTTATGTTATTTAATGATTTTGTATATGCATCTTGATTAGAATTTAATATGCATTGTCGCATACGACATTTTTTACACCCCATTTTAAATTTAGTAGATTAAAATGTTATGGACATGCACAACACTAAAAAATAATACAAGGTTTAGAAACTATGAGCTATTTTGATCAATTAACTTCCAACATTAATTGGACAATATAACAATAATGTATTGATTCTTTCAATTTATGATTAAAATATTCTACAAGCTTGAAAACATAAAGAGTAAAATGTACTTAGGTATACAAGATTGTACAAAAGAGATATAGATGCACCAGCTAGATTATCTAGAAGTGTAGAGGCTGAAGATGCTTCATTTATGATATTGTGAATTGAAACCCCTCTAGTATGGGACCATACATCTAGTTTGGGATGTAAAATCTAGTCCTACTCCCATGGTTTGGTCTTGGAACCTCTTAGAATGAGAATTTGTAACTTTATAGGCCCTTCAATGGTCTGGAAATGTGTTTCTCCATCAAACCCTAATTGTCTCACAATCCTAAAACTAGTTGTAATTAGTTGAATTATGCAAAAACCATAACCATGGGTAGAAGACCTTATAAAAAG
Source organism: Taxus chinensis (assembly GCA_019776745.2). Lineage (NCBI taxonomy): Eukaryota > Viridiplantae > Streptophyta > Pinopsida > Cupressales > Taxaceae > Taxus > Taxus chinensis. The sequence goes on from CM034150.1 coordinate 97,188,005, forward strand.
GTTAGTATTTAGATTGACGTAAAATTTGTACACCACCTACATCAAAAATACTCTGAAGAGGCCTCAAACCACACATAATTCTTTGCCTAGTATGTAACATCTATATGAATGCAGCTAGTCAGAAACTTGAACCACTTTGAACATGCTTGATAGGATTTTGCTCTTGTTAAGATTTTGAAGTAGGGAACTTGGTGTGCTTGGAAATGAGGAAAGATAAAATCCTTGACATATTTGAGTGCTTCAGAAATGTATTAGTGGATGCCCTAATGGATGTGAATTATATTTAAGAATATTTAGGGAGCCTTGAGTTCATTTTTTAGTGTTGCAAATGAGTATACCAAGTGATTTGTTATGTGCTTTCCAAGTGAGTAAATGGGGTGATGTTAACTAGATTATATAGGGTTTTGAAGGTAAAATATCATGATAAGGCCAACCCAGGAGGATTGGAAGACCCAAAAAATTTATTGCATCTAAATCAGAGTTGGAAGATGTGTTAGTCTAGGACTGTACAAATTGGCCAGGACCAGATTTCACATCCTGGCCCATCTATACGGTTTTGGATAGTGATAAGGTAGAATAAATCTAAAATTTTCACAATGAAAATAATTAGTTAAGTATTGATTTCATGGATTTATATTCAGAGCTTTTCAACACATTAGTGTGTGGGAATAAGCGAGCTAGGAAAGAGGTAGAAATATGCATAGAGTGGGGACAAGATGTGGGTTTTTGTCTTATCTAAGAAGTATAATCGTAATTAGCAATGTCAAAGGGTAAATTACCAATTTTGATTGTCTGCAGGAACACAAGTTTACATGTACAACTATACAACAAAAGGAGAAGAGAACACAAAAATTATAGTCTCATGCATGCCTTGTCCTCGTGGGATGTTTGCATTTCATTCATATCTTAATCAATAAATTTTCAATTATCATCTCAAAATAGGGACATTGTAGATACATAAATATGTACCTATCAGAATTTGGACATTAATAGTTAGTATTTATCTCAATGCATGACACATTATGAAATTAATTGACTAATTCCTACACATGCTTGCTTAATAAATATTATCGGCCACTAGGTTAATCTTTTTATATGTCACTCACTAGTCAAAACCACATTCTTATAATATAAGACCCATTTTTGAACATGTAGACACCTTCTTCAATGTACAGATTACATATTACATTATTCCAAAATGAATTCGGTCATGCAGAAAAAAAAATACTTGGAAGACTTTGTCCAAAGCTGACATATTTTTCCTAAAAACCCTCACAGTCATATTTTCAAATCCACAAGTTACCTAGTCAGTCACATATCATTTGAGCGAGATATCTTGTTGCAACAATCACCTATATAAGCACATTAACATATTTCATTCAAATGTCCTCGTAACTCACATCTTTGGGATACCTAGGAGATCACAATGAAGAACCCAATTGCTAAATCAATATCTCAATCATATTCATTCAATGCTAATTCCACACACATAATTGAAATATTTCCTAAGCCATTTGCAAAGCTACATCACACACCAAATATCATTACCAATTACTGGAGGTCCTACTACGGTATTCATTTCAAAAAACATTTTAATATACATATTTCATACATTCAACAAGTGGGGAACTATAAGGGTTTGATGCCTCTTCAAATTATTTCTATGTAGGCATGTCAGGGTGCCACATAACCCAAAAACACCAACCCCTTTGTATGTCCCTAAGAAAAGAATAAGAAGATAAGACATGATAAGTTGTACACCTATGATCATGTATGTTTAATCACAAAATACAAAGCTATAGACGTAGAGGAGCACAATGCAATAATCAAATTCAACCACAATCAATAGAAGATGAATCCAAATAAAGAGAACAAAGTTACATGAGTGACTTTGTCTTATTTCACAATTCCACTCCCATACTTACAAAACACCTTGAAAATAGTTTGCATGAGTTTCTTACACATTTTTATAACACAATCATTACATCTCATTCCATAATCGATGCAATCCTCTCTAACCAAGTAGTTTTTTACATTTCTTGTTAGCTCATCTATACAAGTACAATTCATCATATTTTACCTAAATATGATTTAGTATATGAATGTTTATTATTTTCACTATAATATGATCTTGTTTCATTAATACACAATTGTTTAATATATTAATTGGTTTAACCCTAATTTTGGAATTACATAAGGAGATAGTCAGATTGCATGGATTACCAAGAAGTATCATATCAAACAATGATGTTAATTTTTTATGAAATTTTTGTCCAAAACATTGTGGAAGAAACTAAATATAAGGTTATAATTCAATTCCATGTATCATCCATTCACAAATGAAAAAACATAGGTCATTAACTAATGTTTTTTGGAAATTTATTTTAATATATTTGATTAAAGACAAGCCAAGTATATGGAATACCATTCTAGCACAAGCTAAATTTACATATAATATTTTGGTTAATAGAAGAACGTGAAGGACACTATTCGAATTGTGTACAAGTTAATTCTGATGGAGTGTTGCGGAATTGGGCAGCATAAGGAACATGGAAATAAGGAGTGCAACTGTAAAAAATTTACAAAAAATATGAAGGATGTACAAAAGAAAGTACATAAGCAGTTGGAGAAAAATTCAACATAGTATAAATAACACACAAACATCAAGTGAAGGGAAGTTGAATATCAAGTCGGAGACATGGTCTTAACACATTTGTGGAAGGTGAGGTATCTAAAAAAAATGTACACCAAATTGAAGTTGTAAAATATTGGACCATGGAGAATGTTGCAGAAGTTTATAAAAAATGTGTGTGAAATTAGGGAGTTGATATTTCACCTTTATTTAATGTGGTATCTTTATATCAATATCACGAGGCACAAGATGAAGGAGGAAGCATAGAATCATATTCATAGTCAAAGATTGATTTGAGAACACAAATGACAAAACAAAAACACAAAAGAAGCAAAAAGAATGATCGACATAAGGCTAAGAAAGAAAAAAAGAGATAGGGAATACGAGGAATATCTTGTCAAATCAAAGGGCCGACACATTGAGAATGCAACATGGATTTAAGCACATTCGAAGCTAGAAAACATCGAGTACCATCAACATATCCATAAGCAAGAGCTTATGATTTTCTTATCACGGCCCACGTGTATGATGCAATAACATCTAGGTTCACTTACAATCTTGCATCACCCAAAAACATTGTAGTTTAGTTTTACGGAAGTTTTGGTTATGAAATTTTGTGTTGTATTTTCCTCATTAGTGTTGTATTATGTAAGGATCTAGTTTGTATGTTTGTGCGAGTTTTTTCTGCACAAGTATCTTTTGTAATATCTCATTGTTACATGCGTGCATGTTAAGGTTGTAGTGATTTATGTCGTGTTTTACATATAGTTTCTAATGTGGAAGAATTTGTATAGTGGTCTGCATTATCAATTGATATACACAAGTATTTTCAAACTAGGTGGTCAAAGAGGTTGTGACATTTATAAAAGACTTCTTCAAGGATCACGATATCTTATTGAATTCATGATTGAATTTTGCATATCAAAAGGAGCTTCATATTAATAGCATAAGGTATCATCACTTGCATAGAAGAAGCTAGCTTTAGTATAGTGCACAATAAAGTCACATGTTTTGTGCATAATAATGTATTAAGCTTTTCTAAGAGCTCATGTTAACATTGTATATTATATTCGATGGCATACATATACCCTTGAAATTCTAGACTGGTTGGAGCTATATTGAAATGACATTCAAGGATTTAGTGGAGTAGTTCATAGCACAGTCTTATGTGCAATGACATGAACATGGCACATAAATTGCATTGTTTTTGTTGGGAATTAATTAGTCAGTGCTCACATGTGTTATATGTGAGTTATGTTAAATTAAATAGAAAGGTTGTTATAGTTTTCATATTAAATGAGTTGTTAAAACAACTTGTGTATTGTTAGTGAGTTCTTTCCTAAATTTTAGGAACAACCTCACCTATTTATTCGTAAGACCCTGATGCTAATATACAATGGAGGATATTGAATATCATTTTTAGTTGTTTTATGCAACTCTCTGATCCATTCCCTTCATTTGGTATCAAAGCAGGTTCAGGTCCTTTCCATAATAGATTTGTTTGGATTAAAGGGCGACTCCATAAGGATTAAGTTGCTCAATGAATGAAATCTCTGTGTGTTCTTGTTTTGCCGTTATTTAGTTTGTCCATAATGTTTGAGTAGTGATTCCTTCATGCCTCCATGCACAAATCTGTACCATTTTCCTGTGCCATATTCTTTTGTGCTTTTCCTCATCCACATGGTTAGCAATTCTATCTTGGTTTGCATTCACTTTCTACCGCCATGCATTCAGATCTATATACATTCTTTACTTAATTGCCTCCCATCGATAGTAACTACACATTCACGTTTCTATAAAGAATCATTAACTACATACATATCACCAGTCGACAGGTTGTTATCTTTTGTTTTGGCTTTAGGATGTATATCACCAGCGAAGTCTAAATTGATTCTCGAAGCTATCCTTCCCGATCTAGATGCAAGGTCATTTAATGTGTGCTTATTATGCACATTTTATGCTATTCTCTTTTCATTCCTTCATTGCTCAGTCCAATCAAATCTATTTTTTTCTCCATTAATGGCAGTGTGATGTTTCATTACATTCACTGAGATGATGCCTGAATTTGAAGATCAACATGCAAAATTCAGTTCACAATCCATTTTAGGATGACAGTTCGCAGTATGATATCATAATCCAATTCTGTGTCCAACAACGTCGTTCTTCATCTTAGCACTCGTGCTAGAGCACCATGTACTTACTCGAGTATTTTTCTCGTGTACTCTACATGCAAACTTGGCATAGATTGGGAGCACTCAAACACGTCTTTACCTACCACATTGAGGTCGTGTTGATTGGCATAGTGGGAGTTAGTATTTATTTTATTATTATAGGTGAAATGATGTAGTCTATAATAGCTTAAGCTATATAGACATATTGTGTTTTGTCCATCCAAATAAATGATTTCGTGTGTCATTTGTCATAAAAATGTTAAAAATCTTTATTGGTTGTCAAAATTTGATTGTGGGTTACTGTCAAAAGTTCGAAACAAAAATTGCCTTACGGATGCATTTTCGGTGACATCCAAAAATAAATGTTTTCACATTGTGGGAGGGAAACTATACCAATAAATACGATGTGGAAACTGTTGAGATTAACTGTCATATTTGTTGAGTAAGCAGCACGTGCACTAGAGGACGGAGGGTGATCACCGCCTCTCATTAGTCACCAACGACGGGGCTGTATTTTGGTATGGTGGCATCATTGTAGGGTGCTACACCGTGGAACAACGTTACACGTGCCCCAATGATGATTCAGGTCTCCTCGCAAGGTGTTCGGGATCCAGAAAAGCTCTCCAAGTATGCGTTAACATCCCGCATGCCCCGCTTAGCCCCTGCATGCTTTGTTTTCTCTTCTCCCCTCCTTTTCTTTGCGTTTTGGTCTTCAGTGACGAAACCGCCGCCCTGCCTGGGCGGCGGTCTCATGACTGCCGCCCTGCAGGGCGGCGGGGCCTGCTCAGGGCGGCGGTCCTTCACATGTTTTCCAGAATGTTCTTTTAACGTGACTCACGTAAAAATTCAACGTTTACCAGCTTTTTTCACCGCCTTTGCTTGTATTTATGATTCTGGTTCCCTGGAATAGTGTTTTGGCATTGTTTATGGTTAAAGAGTTCAATTTGGTTTTCACCTTTGGGTAAATGGGATTCTATAAATAGCTGGCTTGTGCTCAAGCAAATGGCCCCTCAAATTTGCCTCTCAATTTCTCATTTCAATAGCTTAGCCTTTCAATTTTGCTTAGGATTCATAGTTTCATTTGTTGTATGCATGGTTAGTGTTGTTTAGCTGTTAGGAAGCCACATAATCTTCTTGTGCTAGTGTAGTTACTATTTCATGCAATTCATTGGAATAGGATAGTTTGATTTTCAGTAGGAAGCCATTAAAGTTGCAGGTCTTGTTCGTCAAAGCAGGATAGTTTCAGGTTCTGGATGTTTTATGTTGTATGACTCGCAATAAATCCCGCTAGGAATTGCATAAGCCAAGCTTTGTTCTCTTGCGCTATCCCTCTCCTACTCGCATTGTATTCAGTCTGCATCCTAAGCTGCCGTTATTTTGATACCAACTTCTGTTGATGCTAACATCACATGCTTTTCTGGATTCACGTGAGCACGAAGGAATGAGGAGATCATACTGAGGGGACAAAGCCACACACAACCAGGATTCGCCACTGTTCTGCAAAATCCAGGTTCAAGCTTTCAAAGTTCTAGTTAAAACATATCAAATAGAGTAGTCAATCATTTCATTTCAGTTAATCTCACTTTCGATATTGCCAGGGAAGTTGTGGGGATTGATAGTTTCTGAGAAACTATGATTCACTCCTCACTTCTGAGGTAGGATCGAGAGTCTTTCAAATAGATTAGATCAGTTATCTGGTTATTTAGAATAGATTTACAACTGCACAGGCAAGTAGCTATACTCGGCTGCTTTGTTTGTTTTAATTTCGTTATTAGTTTAGTTGTTAATTTCTAGATATTTTAAATAATTGCTCTTTCAATTCTGTTCAATAGTTCATCAAAAATACAAAAATAGAGAAGTTATATATGCCGTAGATATACTTTACATAGTTAATTTTACTCTGCTATAGTTAGATTTACATTGTTTCTTTTGCATGACAATCACAGGACCTAGAGAGCCCAGAGAATACGTATTCGAGCCAATCGTGCCTCAACCCAATCTTGTTACAGCAATAGCTGATATAGATCAGAATCTTAGAATCCAAGTCTTCCGAACAACAACAGACTTACAACAGATCAGCTCACAGTTAAGAGGGTTAAACATAGAAGATGACCAAGCACACACATTCTGGTCAAACCAGCCAAACTACAGATTACCCTAGATAAAAATCCACATGACTGTAGAAGGGCTTGAAAGAGAGCAAACGTTCGGTTGTGACCCTTTGGTCCCACAGCCAGATGTAGGAGACATTCTCACTGATATAGACACTAGCTTAAGAATTCAGGTTGCCAGAACGCCTGTAAGGTACTCTGAGAAGATTGCACAACTTGTAGTTCTAAACATAGAGGCCGAAAAGGCATACGACTATTGGATACTAGGGATTAGGGACTGATTCCGCACATGACCATAGCAGGTCCACAACAACCACGAATCTACGGTTGTGATCCACAAATCCCACAACCCAACGAGTCCACAGGTCAATCCGACGTTGACGCTGGCTTACGCACATTAGTATTTAGATCCACTCCACTTCCACCTATCATCATCACACAGTTATCCTTGTTGGATATAGCAGCTAACGAAGCTAAGGATTTCTAGACTAGACCGGAGAATCACCCGTAGAGTCCACTATATCCATCATCCATCCTATGACCCTATCTGGAGATATACACGAAACAATCCCAGGTCATTTTCCCCGTATCCCACAACCTATAGACCGGATTACGCCAGAGCTCGATATTGATTGGAGCCTTCGAGCAGTCATCCTCGCCGACCGATCTATCACGCCAGTTCAGGTTAGGAGGGCCTTCTTTGCCTTAGATTCACAGATTCCATTAGTGCGTGTCGAAGACATAAGATTTCCTAACTAGCTTGTCTGCATCCCACGCATAGTCCATCCCCACCGGCTGTCTCGGCATGACCTCGGGAGGTCAGGTGCGAGGAAGAGTTACTTGTAGATTCCCATGCTCGCTTGTCACTTTTCCATCGTACAAAATTGGTGAACCTGACGTGAAAGGAACAGTTGCTTTACTCTTTTATTATATTTTTCATTCTTCTTCCATCCACCTTCACTCTTTCCCATTATTCTGCGGGTATTCATATACCCCCTGAATATGTCGGGATTCGACGCATATGGCAGACCTCTCCTAGGTCTTGAAGCATATTACGATCAACTGAATAGACAGCCATCACCCTCGCTCTCAGCATGGGGTGACAATTATTCAACTAACCAATTGTCAACACAAACTCCGCCCCCAAGGACTAGATATAGTTCTTCTTTCCAAATAGAGGAGTTGGATCAGCTCGCTCAAACGCAACACCCAGAGCCTTCAGGCTCAGACGCCATGACGTTTACAGGAGAATCTGGTTCGTCTCCTCAGGTATTGCTTAGACCGCAAATTAGTAGACAATCAGATCCGTATCCATTTTTAGATGATGAACATTCAGTGCGTTATGCCAGGAATGAACAATGCTCTCGGAGTATGTACCCGCCTATAGGAAGTTTACAAACACAACCCGGGGTCTCGTTTCAAGAAAACACCTCCATGCCGCTACCTATAGGAAATACCCTCGGGGAAACATGGCAGGGCAACGATCAATTCATAGTGGGGTACCACATGCCTATACAACCTCAGGATATATGACAAATGCCACTAAGGAAAAATACTGTAACTTCGCCAGATGAAGTCATCTCAACTTTAGTAGAAAAGGTTAGAGGGTTAGAGCTTGCTCAAGCAAGTCAAAATTCTCAATTCATGCAGGCAGGAAATTCCAATCCTCCACATCATCCTAGCCAAGTAGACCTCCTCACAGGAATAGGCACGTTGGGCATGCCTCCTCAGTATTCACAACAAATGCCAACTAGAACCGCCATTTCTAACACTGTTCCGGTGGCGAATATGTTACCTCCCGGTCTAGTACAAAATAATCCATTCCTAGGCAATACTCCTTCATACTTAAACATGTATTCCAAATCACCACAGGGAGATGTGTTCTCCTCTCCTGGCATGTTTTCTCAACCACAGGGATTTCCTTATACCCCTGCAAATGCATACGCTACGCCATATCAACAACCCATTCCACCTCCACCCCCTCAGCAGGCACCATCGATGGTCGAAACCTATGCGATAGGGACTTATTCAGAATATTTGAAAGAACCCTTAGACTTCACTATACGAAGCGTCATGCTTCCAAGACCTCTTCCCGATTTTCCCAAATACAAAGGGGAAGGAGACCCGAATGCACATATCAAGGCCTACGCCACAGCTATTCGAGAACTGCTCCCTTGGGATGGGGTTGTTGCTAAAATATTTCCCAAAACATTAGAGGGCATTGCCCTCGATTGGTATTATAGAATACCTGAAGCTTCCATACATTCGTTTAAACAACTTGTTTCAGAGTTCATCAAGGCGTTTGACATGAACAAACTGTTGAGAACAGGAATCAGGGAGTTCTTGCACATTAAACAAGAACACAATGAATCTGTTGCTCACTTCATCCAAAGATGGCGTACAGTCCTTTATTCTTCGGCAAGTGCTCCAAATATGGACCAAATGGAACTATGCGATTTATTCCTTCATTCTCTCAGCAGAGAGGTAAAGGAAGAAGTCCAGAAGTTCCCACTAAGGACTTACGATGAAGTACTTGAGAGCGCTCTCCGAATAGATCAAGCGGCAATAGATAGCGGTCGCAAGACGTATGGAACAAATGGGAGGCTAATCACCCCCAGCCAGAATACTACGACTTATCCTACTACCACAAACGTCAATCAAGGACCTAAGATCCTTAACAAAAATCACGGCGTAACCACAGATGGAGTAACTGACCAAGCTAAAAAGGCCAATGTTGTAAATACTCCACCGCCGATTAATAATCAACGAAACAACAACTTTACCCCAACAATCAATTCAGTGGATTTTAATCATCCACAACAACAACAACAAAGGCAGATCCAGACACAGGGTCCAAGCCAAAACTCAACTGGATATCAAAACCAAAACCAAAACCAAAAACAACAAATGCAAAACTTTAATCCTAATAGGCAACGGTTTGATCAGAGTTTTGGACCACAATATGTGCCAAACCAGCAACCTAGGAATTACAATCCTAACTCGTATTGTGGTTTCCACAAAATTCGAGGCCATGACACTAGGACTTGCCGTGATTACAATAAGTTCATGCAACGCTTGCCAGAGGAACAAAGACAACTTTTCATAGATATGTTCTTGGCAGATCCTGCATCACCAGTGCCAAATACTTTTACAGGGGCAGTTTCCCCTCAAAATGCACCCCTCAAGATCTTCAACGATCCACTCCCAAATCACAATAACAACAAATTAAATCCAAATGGGACGAATAAGAGTGTAATGGTAGGAAACAATGATCATGAAGCCTCGACTTCACTAAACCCACCAGTTGCACCACAATTAGGGAGTCAGCCACGACCCAAGATAGTCGGTTTAGTGGAGTTAGACACCGAACTACACGTAGAAGCTGTAACAAGGACACGAGAGTATTCCTCTCAGCCAAATCCAAGTTACCCGCTAGAGGCAGATAACATCCAACAAATATTAGTAAAACCTGTAGGTGCCTATGATTTAATTAATGACCTAACAAAAACCTTCTCTCACATCTCCTTTTTGGACTTATTGAAGAACTCTCCTACCCACAGGGCTGCTCTTTTAGAAGCATTAGGTTTAGGTCATTTAATTAACATCACTCCACCTCCCAAAACACAGGTAAACCATATAGACTTTGATATCCACCCTCCGGGGCAGCCGGATAGGGATACCGAGTTTATATTCGAAATAAACAAAATGCCAACAGACGCTGAGATTGCACGCAGAGGTGATCCAACCTTACATTTGCAAGTGTGGGTTTATAACAATTACGTTAAACGCGCAATGGTTGATGATGGGGCAGCAGTTAACATAGTCCCCTTCTCTTTCCTTCAAAAGCTAGGGTATGGAGAAACAAATTGTTCCATGACTCGGAATACGCTAAGAGGCTATGATAGCCTTAAAGCCACGTCAATTGGGACTATAATACTACCAGTCACCTTAGGACCCAAAACAATCCTAACTGAGTTTTATATTATAGATCGGGAAACCAACTATAATATGATCCTCGGCCGACCGTGGATACACCGTATGAAGGCAATCCCTTCTACATTATTCCAAAAAGTAATATTCTTGCACTTAGGAAAGGTATTCATAGCCAAAGGTGATCCAAAACCATTCGATATACACCTAGCTGACTTAAAGAGAAGGCCGGGCGTTCACTCTGAATTTGAACTCCCAACAAACCAACTTAATAAACCAACCGACGTGAAACCAGAAGAAAAGTTGGTACCTACAACAGAACTAGAAACTATGAGCCTAGTCAAGAATATCCCAGCCCTCAAGGATGAGGCTAACATTGTGAAAACAATATCATTAGGAACTACTGCGAAGATTGTCGAATTGCTAGAACAGGATCTACCAATTTTCCTACCATTTGATTCTGTAGGCATGGGATATACCCTAGGTGTTGGTTCTCTTCCAGCAGAGGATCTCTGCATGGTAGAAGTAACCGAAACCGAAGAAGTTGACGTAGCAAATGTCCCAACGTCCATCTTCCCAACTAAATATTGGACTCTCCATTTCGATGGAGCTAGATGTCGTTATGGGGCTGGGGCAGGTGTGATCTTTACTTCGCCCGAAGGAAAGATCTTACCATTCACCTTTAAATTAAACTTTGAATGTACAAACAATGGCGCTGAATACGAAGCCCTCCTCCTTGGCCTCATCCTAGCTAAAAGGCTCGGTGTTAATGACATCAGGGTGTTAGGAGACTCTCAATTAGTAGCAAACCAAGTCTCTGAGGTGTATGAGACCAGAGCTGAACACTTACAGCTCTACAAAACAACAGTATTAGATTTGAGCAAAGAGTTTGACTTCATATCAATTGAAGCAATCCCGCGAGAACAAAATCTTCTCGCAGATTCGATAGCAACCTCAGCTTCACGTTTCACTCCAAGCAGTGAGTTGGAGGACACCCGTTTCATAGTATCCCTTCGCACTGAACCATTAGTGAAGAAAGTGTCAAACCCACTTTTAACGAACATAGCTGAGAACAAATCTACTAGCGTGGATCACGTTGATAGTGATAGAGCTACTCTTGATTACTTAAACACCTATGCAGCGTTACATCTCACCCATCACGTGGTAGATTTGTCCTTAATCCCACATTCATCTTCCTACTTCGGGAATCCCATGATAGAGCTTCCCCCACAAAAGGAACTCGGCATATACACGGTAGAGAATGGAGAAGATCTGGAACTACCTCCAGCCCCGCCTGAGTTTGAAGAAGGTAACGCTTCTTTAATCGAAGAAACGATTGATATTAACATCGGAACGGAGGATGAACCAAAGATCTTAAAACTAGGATCTTCGTTAACTCCAGAAGAAATAGAAATACACACTCGAATCCTCAAAGAACATCAGAAGGCTTTTGCATTTAATTATAAAGAAATGACAGGGGTTGCACCACACATCGCGGTACATAACCTCGTCACCAAATCAGATGCAAAGCCAGTTAAACAAAAATCGAGGCCAATGAAACCCAAGGTGGCTCTCATGGTGAAGGAAGAAGTAATGAAACTCCTCCAAGTAGGATTCATCAAGCCAGTTGATTATTCTCAGTGGATATCTAATATCGTTCCCATTCTCAAAAAGAATGGGAAGATACGCATTTGCATAGATTTCTGAGACATTAACAAAGCGTGCCCCAAGGATGACTTCCCATTACCATCCATTGACGTCATCGTTGACGCAACAGCTGGGTTTGAGCTTTTGTCTCTCATGGATGGATTCTCAGGATACAATCAAATCAGAATATCCGAACAAGACCAAGCCAAAACCACATTTATAACTCCTTGGGGAACCTATTGCTACGTTGTTATGCCATTCGGTCTCAAGAACGCTGGCGCTACATACCAGCGGGAAATGACATATATATTTCATGATCTTATTCACAAAATCATGGAATCCTACGTAGATGACTTGTTGGCCAAAGCCAGGAAGCGTTGTGATCACCCGGAAGTGCTCCGCATCATTCTTTCACGTTTAATAGAATATGGAGTCACACTAAACCCAGAAAAATGTGTATTTGGTGTGACAGGAGGGAAGCTCCTAGGTTACATTATATCGTCACGAGGGATCGATGTAGACCCAGCTAAAATCTGGGCTGTTCTTGAAATGATCCCACCGTCGGATGAATCTGGAATCAGGTCGTTTCTTGGGAAACTCGGTGCAATCTGAAGATTCATCCCAGATTTAAGCTTTGCCATTCATCCAATCAACAATCTACTCAAGAAAGAGTACAGTATCGATTGGACCAAAGACTGCAATGAGGCTTTCGAAGCAGTTAAGCATTTCTTGTTGTCACCACCTACGCTAATGCCTCCTAAGCCAGACTGCCCTTTAATCTTATATTCGCGAGCTACCAATGTCTCGCTAGCCTGCATGCTAGCTCAAGAAGATGATGACAAACGAGAACGTGCAATCTATTTTATTAGCCGAACATTACTCGATTATGAGACACGTTATACGCAAGCAGAGTGAGAATGCCTTGCCATAGTCTTCGCAACCAAACGCTTAAGACATTACATGCTAAATCAAGAAACAAGGGTCATTGTAAAAACAGACCATTTACGAACCTTCCTCATGCAAGGGTCCTTGTCTAAAAAGGCTGGATGCTTTATAACCTTAATGGGTGAATTTGAATTAACATTTGTAAATCAGAAGTCTGTTAAGGGACAAATCATTGTGGATTGGTTAGCTGATAACCCATTAGACGGAGGTGATCTAGTAGATCTGGACTTTCCCGATGAATGCATATACTACGTCGAAACTAGACCTCCCATCTCTGAATGTCCATGGTATACTGATATTATTAATTATATCATGGGCCATGCATATCCAGAAGGTGCTACACCACAACAAAGAAGGTGGTTACGCATTATCGTGGCTAAATACGTTATTATAGAACAAGTGCTCTATCGTAAGGCTTTCGATGGAATGCTTCTAAGGTGTGTTGACACAGAAGAATCCAAGAAGATTCTCCACGAATCTCACAGTGGAATATGTGGAGGCCACTTCGGTGGTCACGCCACCACTCGCAAAATACATCGGATGGGCTATTTCTGGCCCACTCTAGAGCACGATGCAGTAGAGTTTGTACGCAAGTGTCATAAATGCCAAGAATTTTCCCACGAGATTCACATGCCGGCACAAGCTCTACAACCAATCGCAACTCCATGGCCCTTTTCTACATGGGGCCTAGATTTGATAGGGAAATTCTCTCCCTCATCTACAGATGGCCATAACTTCATAATCACGGCCACCGAGTATTTTACCAAATGGGTAGAGGCTATGCCTCTTACCACTGTACCAGGTGCCGTGATCGCCAAGTTCATTTTGAACCAGATCATTTGCAGGTACGGTGTCCCACAAATCATTATCTCAGATAATGGGACTTCTTTTAAGAATGACGAGGTTCGTGAATTATGCAATAAATTTAAAATAAGCCATCATACAGCCTCCCTGTATTACCCTCAAGCCAACGGACAGGCTGAAGCAACAAACAAGACATTAAAAGCTATTCTCCTTAAAACGGTAAAAGAAAATAAACGAGATTGGCATTTAAAGTTATACCCGGCCTTGTGGGCCCACCGAACCTCAATAAGAACACCCACAGGAGCAACTCCTTTCTCATTGGTATTCGGAGCAGAAGCAGTTCTCCCACTTGAGGTTGAAATACCCAGTCTCCGTATCTCACTACAAGGGATTCTGGATGAAGAAGCTTATAGAGAAGCACGTCTCTCTCAACTAGAAAGCCTAGATGAGGCCAGGCTAGATGCTGAACAATGGCATAGAGTCTATGCTGACCGGATGTGCCGGCAGTATAATAAAAAGGTCTATGAATGAGATATATATGAAGGAGATCTAGTTCTAAGACTAGACAACCGGATCGATAAAAAGACCGGCGAAGGAAGGAAATTCCGGCCCAAATGGTTGGGCCCATACCGAGTCACAAAAGACTATGGAAATGGTGCATATCTCTTATGTACACTAGAAGGTGAGGAATTTGGTGAAACTATCAATTCCCTACACCTTAAACGATTCTATGCATAAGCGACCAACACTATTTGTATAATTATATCTACATTGCATCTTCATGTAGTTAGGTTCATTTTGTCCACTTGTTTCGTACAATTTTGTGATCAAGGAACTTATTCTCAAAGCAATTCATTACAAACTTCTGATGGTATTGGCATTAGCATTCCAATCATACTTCTTCATTTTCATAACATCATCACCATTTCAGAATCATGTCATCCATATAAAGCTAGATATGACAAAGTCTTAACGGTAACCATACCAAGGTCTGCATGCTTGTTCTCACTTTTGGTTTCTCCCTAGGATAGGTGTCTTGCCTATGGTCTGTTCTAGAAGCTTCATAGTGTCACATCTATCCCGTACGCATATCTCTTTGGAAATAAGAACATACTGACATTTTGCTCAAATATATAAGTCAAACATAGATCAAACAGAAAATTTTATTTTACACATTTCCTTGCCCTACCAACCTTCGGTGATGAGCTTGCGTCTCTTACTAGTGACGTAGGGTTGGGAAAGGATGGGAATGCCCTTACTCACCTATACCTTGTCCATGGTGATAAACCCACGCTTCTTACTAGTAGCATGGGGCAAGGTGTAGGGGGTCCTCTTGACAAATAAACGTTGAAGGTCATAAGAAAACAATTCAAATAAACCTTTGAAATCTTGAGTCAAAAACAAATGAATCAGATGTCCAAAATTCCAAGAGAGCTCAAAACCCCAAAAACCAGATTTTGTCTACCATGTGGCCATCTACGGATCTAAGTCTAGATAAACCACAAAGCAAGTAGCATTCTAAAACTATGGAGTCACTTGAGTAGAGTAGGTTTGTAGCATCCTAATTTGGTTCCACCAAATCTTTGTCTATCTCTCATCACTATCATTCAACAAATTTCATAGCTTGTGCCCTTTCTAGCTCTCGGTGATGAGCCCTCACATCTTACTAGTTGCGTGGAGTTAGGAATGGGGCAAGTTCATCTGCTCATCATACCGGTTTATCATCTCATTTTGTCAAAACAAATATGAAGTACCAAACAATTGCTTATAGAAACTAAAGTTCAAAATCACATTATGTTTACATTATCATATATCAACATCACGAAATACAAAAAGAAAGAAAGCACTTGTATCATTTGTTCTCCACTGCATACATTCTGAAAAGCATATAAAAACAACATTATAGTTTACATGTGGAAATGAATCATAAAAACATAGATACCAAGAGTCTGATCCAAAAAGAATATATATATATATATATAATCAACGTTTCCTGTACAATGCCATCATGCGCTAAGCATGGTCAAAATGCTCAAAGAGCCCGGGAAATACAAAATACATCATACAAATAATCTAAGAGAGCCAAGTGGCTTCTCAACCCCTATGAGATCCCTCCGAAGGTGTACGCCCACGTCTAGGACTCCGGCTACGCCGGCGCTCTGAGTGCACGGAGGGCTCACGATCCCGAGGAGTAGCTGCGGCCTCGCCATGAGAGTGACTCCTCATCAGGCGCTCTGCTGTCCTGTATCCTGCCAACTCGGTATGGAGGGTAGACACCATCCTGGCCACATGCCAGATAGGGGAAAAAATGTTGGTATGCCTACCGGCTACTGAGGGCTCCCCTGCATCCATGGATAGCTCCGCACGGGTCTTCTCCATGGGGATCATCAGGGTATCGGTGCATACCCTGTGAATCAGGTCTCGCCACTCGTCAGCAGTCTCTGCAAGCAAAGGAGAAAACAAATTAGAAATACTCAAAAGATAAAAACAAAAGTAAACAAAAGGAGAGATAGCAACTAAGACAATCATAGCTAAAAACAAACATTAAAGAGAAGGATGATAACTCACTCGGATCTCCGGGCCTCCAAGATGGATCTCTAGGGTCAGCACCTGCCACAGATGCCGCCGCTGACTGATGCACTCCTCCTGTGCCTGGGGCCACATAACATCCTACTACGGACTCATCCTCTCCGCCCAAGCCCTGAGAAAGTGGCTCCTCTGAAGCTAGGGTCACCCTCTCCGCACTCTGCTCCGCCCTCTCTGCCTGTAAGATATCCTGAGTGTCATGCCACTCAGGATCACTGTCCTCCTCTCCACCTGACTCACTGACCTCAGCCTCGGTCTCCTCCTCCGTCTCTCCCCCTGTGAACTCCTCAGACTCAGAGTCTATATCAATGGGGTCATCGCTGCTGTGGGCGGGACCGGTGGCAATCTGAAGTAAGGGTGCCTGAGGAGCACCGGCTCTCCCTCGAGCGCGTACTACCCTCCTAGCTGCAATGGGGACACCAGGAGTAACAACTGTCCAACCCCGGCCTCTAGGACCTCCTCTAGCCTCCCGGACCGATCTGTATACTGGCACCACTGGGGGAAGCATACCCACGTAAGGAAGGCCAAACTGCTGAGGCACTCGACCAAAAGGATGTATCTCCACCTTCCCCATCCTGTCCACAAGCTGCCCTGTGGTGGAGCAAGAGATCAAAGTAAGAGCCTCCTCACCCCATAACCCTGCCATGGCCTGATAGGGTGTGGCCTCCATGTCATCAGTGGTCAAGGAGGTGACTGGCTGGTGGGGTGCTCTGAGCACCGACATATCTGTCCATCTGGCTACCCTCACAGCTCCGGGATCTGCCACCTCTACACCTCTCCCATAGGGGATGAAACGCTCATAGACCCAGCTCATAACCAGGGTCGGATGGCTCAATGACTGCCCCTGTAAATGAACCACCCGGTACAGATCATGATAAGTGGTCCCAAGAATGTCGGCTCCCCAGGCGTAAATCTGGCCATGTCCCTCAATCTGTGCAATGATGGGGGACCAACAATAAAGTAAAGTGTCTCCTCCCTTGTCCCCGATCAATCTCGAGGCAAGGATCCCCATAATGGCCTGGTGAATCAAGGGGATAGGCAGGCTAGGAATAGATCAGACCCTCACCCCCTTCTTCGAACCAGTGGAGATAACTGCGTCTCCCATATATGAAGCCCACTGTGCTATCTGAGCCCGTGAACCTGCTGTCTCAAGTGTGAGTCGTCTCCCGATGATCGGGACCCCCAAGATGTGGTAAACATCCTCCAAAGTAATGGTCCACTCACCTCTGACTCCTGGAAATCAGAAAGTGTTCTGATCAACATCCCAATATGAAAACAAGTCACAAAGTATGTGACTAGAAGGTGCAACATGCGGGACCCGTGATATGCGCAATATACCGGCCCTCTGAAGAGTGTCCTGCTCATCCTGAGAAAGGGCATCCAATACTGCCGGAAGCCAATCACACTCTCTCTCTCGGCTCCATCGGATATACTCCTCCTTCGCCTGCATACACCCAAAAACACACAAAACGGAGTAAGTTAGTATTCAAATGACATTAGAAAAATCATGAAAACATATAAGAATGCTAGAAATGCAAAAATGAATTCAAATAAGTGTTGTTTATGCATTCTGTGAAGGACCGCCACCCTGAGCAGGGCGGCGGTTCCGTAATCACCGCCTTAAAGGCGGTGATCTTGTAACCGCCACCTTGATCAGGGCAGCGGTTGTGTAACCGCCACCCTGCTCAGGGCGGCGGTCATGTCCCGAATTTCCACGCGGGTCATGTGCCCTAAAAATGCCTAAAAATGCAAAATAAAGACTATTTTGACCAAAACAAAGCCTACCCATTAGGCGCCCCCCCTAAGTGACCCTATTAAAACTGACATTTTCAAAAATAATCCCCCCATGACAAAGATTTCACCATTTTAACATTTTGGGGATAAAAACGGTAAATCGAGAAAAACTAACCTGTGATCTCGCGGGTCGGTGTTCCGCTCGTGGAGGCATGATCACAATCTCGTCCCGAACGTTTTGACTATACTCACGTCAGAAACCGTCACCGTGGGTCCCAGAGCTCAAAATCAATCAAATCGACACGCGCAAATGAATAGGAAAATGGGCCCACTTTTACATATATAGCATCCTGACTTGTTTTGAATGCCCCTTTTTCGCAGGTTTGGAGCGCCGACGGAGGTAAGTTCTTATCCCCGCACAAATGGTACGTCCTCATTTCATATTATTTTAGTATTTATTTTCTGATCTATTTTGTCTATCTGCACTTGATTCCTCTTTTCATTTTGCAGGTAGCGGGAATCTTGGAGGGCGTCATTTCGACACACGGGCGTATCAGGTATAATTTCTTACTTCCCATTTCGGGACTGCCATACTCAGACCCACCATTTTACGCCTCTTCATGGCTAAAACGCTTCTCCGAGGGGGCAATATGTACGTACCCAAAATTGTAGGGTGCTGCACCACCAGAACAACGTTACACGTGCCCCAATGATGATACAGGTCTCCTTGCAAGGTGTTCGGGATCCAGAAAAGCTCTCCAAGTATGCGTTAACATCCCACATGCCCCGCTTAGCCCCTGCGTGCTTTTCTTTTTCCTTCCCCCTCTTTTCCTTTGCTTTTCGGTCTTCAGTGACGAAACCGCCGCCGCCCTGTCTCGTGAGGGCAAGGGTGGCGGTCCTTCACCGCATGCTTTTCCAGAATGCTCTTTTTAATGTGACTCGTGTAAAATTTCAACATTTACCAGTTTTTTTTTTCACCGCCTTTTCTTGTATTCATAATTCTGGTTCCCTGGAATAGTGTTTTTGCATTGTTTATGGTTTAAGAGATCAAATTGGTTTTCACCTTTGGGTAAATGGGATTCTATAAATAGTTGGCTTGTGCTCAAGCAAATGGCCCCTCAAATTTGCCTCTCAATTTCTCATTTCAATAGCTTAGCCTTTCAATTTTTCTTAGGATTCATAGTTTCATTTGTTGTATGCATGGTTAGTGTTGTTTAGCTGTTAGGAAGCCACATAATCTTCTTGTGCTAGTGTAGTTACTATTTCATGCAATTCATTGGAATAGGATAGTTTGATTTTCAGTAGGAAGCCATTAAAGTTGCAGGTCTTGTTCGTCAAGCAGGATAGTTTCAGGTTCTGGACGTTTTATGTTGTATGACTCGCAATAAATCCCGCTAGGAATTGCATAAGCCAAGCTCTGTTCTCTTGCGCTATCCCTCTCCTACTCGCATTGTATTCAGTCTGCATCCTAAGCTGCCATTATTTCGATACCAACTTCTGTTGATGCTAACATCACATGCTTTTCTGGATTCACGTGAGCACGAAGGAACGAGGAGATCATACTGAGGGGACAAAGCCACACACAACCAGGATTCGCCACTGTTCTGCAAAATCCAGGTTCAAGCTTTCAAAGTTCTAGTTAAAACATATCAAATAGAGTAGTCAATCATTTCATTTCAGTTAATCTCACTTTCGATATTGCCAGGGAAGCTGTGGGGATTGATAGTTTCTGAGAAACTATGATTCACTCCTCACTTCTGAGGTAGGATCGAGAGTCTTTCAAATAGATTAGATCAGTTATCTGGTTATTTAGAATAAATTTACAACTACACAGGCAAGTAGCTATACTCGGCTACTTTGTTTGTTTTAATTTCGTTATTAGTTTAGTTGTTAATTTCTAGATATTTTAAATAATTGCTCTTTCAATTCTGTTCAATAGTTCATCAAAAATACAAAAATAAAGAAGTTATATATACATAGATATACTTTACATAGTTAATTTACTCTGTCATACAGTTAGATTTACATTGTTTCTTTTGCATGACAATCACGGGACCTAGAGAGCCCAGAGAATACGTATTCGAGCCAATCGTGCCTCAACCCAATCTTGTTACAGCAATAGCTGATATAGATCAGAATCTTAGAATCCAAGTCTTCCGAACAACAACAGACTTACAACAGATCAGCTCACAGTTAAGAGGGTTAAACATAGAAGACGACCAAGCACACACATTCTGGTCAAACCAGCCAAACTACAGATTACCCTAGATAAAAATCCACATGACTGTAGAAGGGCTTGAAAGAGAGAAAACATTCGGTTGTGACCCTTTGGTCCCACAGCCAGACGCAGGAGACATTCTCACTGATATAGACACTAGCTTAAGAATTCAGGTTGCCAGAATGCCTGTAAGGTACTCTGAGAAGATTGCACAACTTGTAGTTCTAAACATAGAGGCCGAAAAGGCATACGACTATTGGATACTAGGGATTAGGGACTGATTCCGCACATGACCATAGCAGGTCCACAACAACCACGAATCTACGGTTGTGATCCACAAATCCCACAACCCAACGAGTCCACAGGTCAATCCGACGTTGACGCTGGCTTACGCACATTAGTATTCAGATCCACTCCACTTCCACCTATCATCATCACACAGTTATCCTTGTTGGATATAGCAGCTAACGAAGCTAAGGATTTCTGGACTAGACCAGAGAATCACCCGTAGAGTCCACTATATCCATCATCCATCCTATGACCCTATCTGGAGATATACACGAAACAATCCCAGGTCATTTTCCCCGTATCCCACAACCTATAGACCGGATTACGCCAGAGCTCGATATTGATTGGAGCCTTCGAGCAGTCATCCTCGCCGACCGATCTATCACGCCAGTTCAGGTTAGGAGGGCCTTCTTTGCCTTAGATTCACAGATTCCATTAGTGCGTGTCGAAGACATAAGATTGCCTAACTAGCTTGTCTACATCCCACGCATAGTCCATCCCCATCGGTTGTCTCGGCATGACCTCAGGAGGTTGGGTGCGAGGAAGAGTTACTTGTAGATTCCCATGCTCGCTTGTTACTTTTCCATCCATCGATCGGCCGATGAAAGAGCGTTCACTAGAAGTGAAAGTGAGAATTGTTGAGTTTGTGTATGTAGGTGAATCGGTGGAAGTGTGATCATCTGGTATGAGATTCATTGTGGTGAAGCAGATTGGTCATGTGCAATAAGATCCAGACAACAAGATCCAAGCCAACAGTATGCAAACCTAAAAGTATGCTAAGGCATACGATTTTTTTCTAGTATTTCCGATGTTCTTTCTTCCCATGTTAGCATTAAGGGGGGGAATGTTGGGAATTAATTAGTTAGTGCTCACATTTGTTATATGTGAGCTAGAGAGGTTGTTATAGTTTTCATATTAAAAGAGTTGTTAAAACGACTCACGCATTGTTAGTGAGTTGTTTCCTAAATTTTAGGAACAACCTCACATATTTATTTGTAAGATTTGGATGATAATATACAATGGAGGATATTGAATATCATTTTTAGTTGTTTTTTGCAACTCTTTGATCCATTCCCTTCAGTTTTGAATATGACATTATTGTCTGAGTTGAGATATATTTTACTTGATCCAATAGTTGTAACTGTTGAGTTGACTCAATTCGCATCAAGTTGTGTTTGGACCTTATCTTGTACAGAGGATTAGGACGTTTAGTAGTGTCATATGGGTCATTTGTTGGTTCAAGGTGATATTGTAAAAAGGTGGGTCTTGCATTATATATGCATGTTAGTACTCTTATGTTAGGGATGAC
Source organism: Taxus chinensis (assembly GCA_019776745.2). Classification (NCBI taxonomy): domain Eukaryota; kingdom Viridiplantae; phylum Streptophyta; class Pinopsida; order Cupressales; family Taxaceae; genus Taxus; species Taxus chinensis. The sequence goes on from CM034150.1 coordinate 97,210,380, forward strand.
TGCCAACAATTAATATTATAGTCTCAACTTGTTAGGTCAGTGTGTTGTTTGTGTTTTGTGTTATACTTGCAAATATTCTAAGTTAGCAAGCATATATATTAGGATCTAGAGTTTATTGAACATCTCACCTATGAGATAACTATATATTGTTGCCTCGTATTGCTTTTTATGATGGAATAAAGATAATTGAATTTAGAGTTTCATATTTTGTGTTGTTTGTGTGTTGTGTATTTTATGCATTGTATTCCGCTGAGCATTTTGAGGGTTATGTAGTCTAAGGTTCTCGTAATAGGAAACCCTAATCACAACTGCATCGATTTTCTCTTTCGATATTTTTAGGTCTAGATTTTTTGAGATTTGACTTTTTGAGCTATGGATTTTGAGTTTCAAAGTTTTCAAACTTTTTAAGTTTAGATCTTTTAGGATTTAGCTTTCGGTTTTTCATTTTTTTATTTTCGATTTAGAGTATTTTTGTGATTTTTGAATTTTGAGTTTTAGCTTTTTTAGGTTGCGAGATTTTTGGGTTTTGAATAGGATAGTAGCACTTTATATACATATCCATGTTGTGTTTTTAAGATTTTTAATTTTAAGGCTTGTGATATTAGAACCAATGATATGAATTTCACTTTAATCTATGGGTGTGATAAAGACTTTTCCATATTTCAAACATGACAAACATGTTTTACATCAAACTACTTTTCATATTCTTCTTTAAAAAAAATGAAATTCATTTTTTAAAACTTTACATTTTCAGTTTTCAATAAGACAAAACGTATCTTATTACAAAATACTTTTCCTATTTCCATTATTTTTTAAATTTTTATTTTTTTCAGGGAAAATAATGGGCACTTTTTAAAGGTTCATGTTAGACGGTGATAAATTGGTACTAGTCATTAAACAAATGTACAAAGGCTCCAAAAGAAAAAGAAAAAAAATGTGTAAAGGTGATTCGTGTGGCCCTTCATTTGTTGCATTTAAATAGTTAAAAGAAAAGCAGGCACGTAGTTTTAAATGTCATAGAGGCGACAAAGGGTTTGATATTTTTATTCGCGTGCATCCCCCGGCAAAGGCATCCCTTTTTATGGAAAACATCGCTCGTTTCTCGGACAAACTCCGCCAGAAATAACCCCACTCGCCCGTACCCATGCACTGTCCGTGCCCCACTTAGACGGACGCTCTCTCTCTCTCTCTTTTTTTTTTTAATTTTAGCCCTAAAAAATTACTATACTCGTAACTTGGGAGGTTCCTTTGCCGGGTACGTGAGGACAAGCCACTAGTGGACAAACCCTTATTTCGCTCTCGCTATTAATGTGTTGGTGTTTTGTGGGAAAGTGGCTTCAAGTCTACAATGTCATACATCTCCCCACAAACATTGCAATCAAATAAAATGAGATCTAATTGTGTAGAATTATACTTAATTGTGTACTCAATTATATGTGGCATGAGTGGGTTTGTGGAGGAACTTATTTGTTGTAAACTCTTTCGGAATGTAAAATATGGTTAAAGAATGATGAGAATCAAACCTAAAAAATTAGAGTGTATATGCCAAAATTGTTAGTATATTTTTATAGAATCGACGAATAATGGTTGTGGACGTTATTATTCAGGGGAAATTTGATTTGAATTGTTTATCAATTACGTGGCTCCGAAAAGCTCACTCGCTTTTCAAAATTTTTTATAGATATGTAGGAAATTGATCTCATTTGAAACCCCAATAATGAAACAACACCTTCTCAGAATTTGGGATCGTGTGTTATTTGTCCATTATTGTTAGGCCCCTGTGATGTTATACAATCTTTAAAACCAACATACCAATTATAACATGATAATGAGCAAGTAGTCTAGTGTCATGCAGAGACCCAACCCTCACTTTCAATGTTATAATGAATGTGTGACACAACACACAATAAATGCTAGATGTTCTTCAAATTTTGTTAAATGTCTGAATAACTGCTATGAATTCATTATAAGGCTATATCTCTTCATTTAGTTATTATTTTCTACATGCATTAGTGCTCTTATGTGTTTATAGACATACGATTTTTTAAATTTTTGGCGCACAACAAACGAGAAAACTAACAAAGAAGGCCTTAAAACCATAAGGGACCGAAAAGAAGGGTCGGAAGCGCCCACACAACAAAAAATCACAAAACCATCCAATTGTCGTTTTGGGGATCAAGAATCATATGGTTACAATTTTGCAAAGCTAGAACCGTACATTTACAATTTTGGGGAACCAAAACCATACAAATATTGCTTTAGGGATTCATAACCAGAAATGCATGGTTTTTGCAGAAAACCCGAAAAACCAAGAAAAGAGGGGAGGCGATAGAAATGGGAGAGGAAAGAGAAAAATATAGGGACCACGACGCGAAATGACCATAAAACGAGGAACTCGCCTACGATTAGAACCTAATATGAACCAACAAACACAAAATTACCTCATAACAATGAAATTTGACTACTATTAAATGTCCAATGCCAAAACTAGTGTTTACATAATGCCTCACTTTAATACTTGTTTGCATACATAGCAAAGGAAAACAAATATGTGGATACAAAGAAGCACTTAGCTTAGCATCTAGATAGATTAAAAACATGTAAGAAGGTGGAAAATTCAATGTTGAAAAATAATGCACTATATTTAAAAAATAAAGGACGAAAAATTCAATACTGAAAAAAATGCATTATATTTAAAAAAGAGACATACTCCTTGATTCTGCCATAAGAGTTGCATTGACCTCCTTCGCTTAGCCCTAATTACACTTTATTTAGCTTGCCATTTTTTAGGCATAGTCCATCTTCCTCTTCCAATATGCTCTCTTTCTCATTTTTCATCCGTTCATGGGTTTTTTCCCACATATATCCATCCACCTCCACCAATTGTATTCTACAACATTATTTTGTAGCCCTTATGGGATTTGAAATGACCAAATATACCTAAGCTCGACATCTCTTTCATCTCTAGAATTACTCCTATGGAAGTGAGCAATTCATGCTTCCCTTCCTCTTTTAGCTCATACATTTTCCTCTTTACTTTTACAACCCCTTCCCATAGCAATGAATATAAAGGCCCACTCATTTTAACTTTCCTTCACAACACTCTCCTCTTATTTCGTTGGACATTCACCTATACCTACAAAAATCAACAAACCAAGTATTTTGATAATCGATAATTCTCATGTGCATTAATTCCTTCAACAATGTCGTTGCCGCAACATAAATCCTTTACAATTTCCCTTCTATTACAACTTCTCTTTACATTCTCTTAACCTTTCTCTATTCAACAACTACATCAATAAACTCATCATATGCAATATCATGGGAATTAAGCATTCATGTATGTATCTTCTATAATGGTAAATCTAGTGCAACACTACTCTCTTCTCTATTCAATGCCTCTCCAAACGTGCACTTTATTCACCTATACTTTCATGTCCTTTAAAAGACATGCTTTTGTTACAATATCATCCTCTTCTACACATGCATGGATTGATAACAACATGTCATTCTCTTCTTATTTTTTCTTTTCTTTCTTATTTCTCCATATTCTTTATCTCAGTTATAGGTTGATTGCTACCTCCTTTCTTTGTCCTCTTTAATATCACAAGCATATCTTATGCATAGAAACTTGCACTCTTGTTGCCCAAATGAAAATAAGGAATCCTTTGAATCACGAGATTTCCTTCTTCAACTCGTGTTTGCACCAATCCTACATCCTTGCATTTATCATATTCTTGGTAGGAACATACCCACCATCCCTATATCGTTCTTTCCATGTATGTTACATGTATGACATTATTCATATTCTCTTGTTTCCCAAATACTCTTTGGATCAACATCAGGAAACAAATTATGGAAATTTTCTTCTACAACTCCACTCTTTATCCATCTCTTAATATGTCTCTCGATATGGAGAATGAATGCATGCCTTCATCTATCAACTTATTGTCATATGGAAAATGTTTTCTTCTTCTTACCAACCTCCTTCAATGTATTTTGTGAGAGTCTTCTCTACCACATCCAATTGTGATTATGTATTTATTTTCACTTGTGTGTCCTCTCGGGACATCTTCTAAATGAAACCAACCATTGTCCTCATTTTCCTTCATGTAAACTTGAACAATATATTCTATTGATGTCATATCCATATCAAACAACTCTCCAAATGTCACAATAGCTTCTCCATGTTTAATATTTTGGGTCTTCTTATCTTGGTTGCATATGCACATGATGAGTGTATTGTTCTAAACTACACATTTTCCTCTCCTTTTTCATCTTATGCACAAATATAATTGCAAAAAAAAATAGAAACATTATGGGACTTAAGAGTTCCTATAAACACATTTTCCATCTCTTCCCTGTGCCAAGTAGGAACATTGTCTAACTTTTCGTTATCATTATAGCTTGCACTCACATGATGGACTTTCAATGGTCCGTTATCATATTTATCAACACTTACCACCTCATTATCACCATTCTTTACTTGTTTTTATTTTTTCAATTCCCATGGATGGTCTTCAACTACATTTTTGTTCTCATAAGAACATTCTCTGACTAACATTTCTTCATGTTTCTTTCCATATTCAAGTTGTTTGGCCACCTCCAATAAATGGCTACACTCTTTCTTTTCAATTCCTCTTATCTCTATCCTCATTCGGGAGGGTTTTTTCCTCCACGAGTTGCTCAAAACCTTAAATCTTTTTATTGTTCCTCATAACACACCTTGATTGTTTACAATGCAACTCTATGTGTGCACTCTTCTTATTTCCTGTCATGCACTCATACTTACCTGCAGTTAAATCATCTTTTTGAACAATCACGAGATTTGACATATACCACCTCCTTCATTTTTACCTCGGTTGTACCATCCTCTATTTACAACACAACTATTACATTATTTTCTCATACATTATTCTTCATGAGGTTCTCATACATTATTCTTCACGAGGAATTCATCCTCCACAAGATGCACACAACTTGCTTCATTCTCAATGGTCTTTTGAAATACTCTTATACTCTCTTGTTCCTCATAATAGTTCCTGGCTACCTCTATGACAAATCCACTCTCACATCTCCTTTCATGAAAAACTCATCACCATTCTTCGTAACATCATCCTAGAGAACCTCTTTTACCTTCTCTCCTCTCTCATTATTCTTCAAAACATATTTGAGATTCTCATATGGAAACATCACCCTCTCATTTACTTTCATGGCAATCCTCTTCTCTTCACTCTTAAGCCTTAATCTTTAAAGCTTCCACAACCACCCTTCTTGCATTATTTGATGCAGTTTTTTTCTCCATCAACTTGGAAACAAAATGTTCACATCTTCTCACCATTTCTTTTCCTTTTTCTTGTATATATTCTCTTGAAAATCTCTCCAACATGCAACTGCAACTCTACACAATCTTGTTCTTACAAAATCTTTCTTTTTGGGGTCTTCAATATTTTTCTTTGTTAACTAATACTCCAACTCCATTATCCATCCTGTAAAATATTTTGGGATCTCTATACCAGAAAAAAATGGGTAATGTTATTAGGCTCAAAGTATTTTTTTCACCATGACCTTTACTGGGCTCTTCCCTTCTCTGGGATCTTCTCTTGTTATCTATATGAGCTTCTTTTTCTCAATAACTTTATTTTCTTTACTTTTTGGTCTTCTTTCCAAGGCTTCCAACCTAAACTAAATTTCTCCCAACATCTTATCCAATTATGCATTTTGTGGCTTTAGGTCACATTTCCCCTCTTTCTTGACTCTTCTCTGAGCTAATTATTCTACTCTTTATTCTCTACCCATTGACACGTGTTGGAGAATAAACTCCCCTTCCTTATCATATGTGGATTGTCTCACATTCAATGTTCTACCTACATCTTCCTCTCGGAGCATATTGTCAACAACTTCTTCTTATTTAGTTCTACTTTTCCCAGATATAAAACCAACTCTTCAGTTTGAACATCGTATGCTTCACCTTCATCTTATCTCACATATTTTATATCTCCTATACTTTGTGCAATATCCATAACATCCATCCTTCATTAAACTCATCTTAACATCTCTTCTAGGTTTAAAAATTCGGGTGCTCTATCTCCTTTGTTTTCCATTTTTACAACTCTCTGTTCTCTACGCACGTATTGAGATAAATAAAACTCACCATCTCTTATACTCTACTCAATGTCTAACAACTAAGGACACTCAAATCCAACTACTTCTACCCAACACTCCTTATTGGAAGATGTCTTCATAATTTCTCAACACACTTACGAGATACTCTTGCTTTATCCCTCTAAAATTTCTCAACATTTTGAATTTTATCTTCGAACTTCCAAGCACCTTGAAAACACCCAAGAAGAGAAAACCAATCATCTCAACATTTACAATTGTTTTATATTTATTGTGGGCAAAAATACACTTTACGCAAAGAAAAGGTTGTGTAATTTTTATGGCGATTATGAAACCACCACTTTTTGTAGATTGACAGTTGTAATACCACCTCCTTTAAAAGTTGTCGCTTAGGATTACAGAACAACCATTTTGTAAAACCTTATTTTTTGGGGGTAATAAACTTGTGCACTGACTCAAAATCTAGTGCCATTTTTTAAAAAGTGCATATTTTTTGAAGAGAATCCAAATATGCAATCACATTTTACTTTTTTATATATTGCCCATGATGTTTTTGCCTCTAGAAAATGCCTATCACTTTTTGGTATTGAATTGACACAACTACTTCCTAAATGCTAGTGATAGTTAAACAAACATGTTGATGCCTTAAATTAATCTTCTTTGGTGTTCTTGTTGTCCTTAAACGATAAGAATAGTTGTGTTTTTGATGGATTAAATTCAACCATGCAAATATGACAAATACACTACCTAGTCTAAACAAACCCCCCAACTTATTTTTGGTTGATGCAAGAGTGTCTTCAACACTAGGATGTTCCTGCATCACACATGGTTATTTATCCTAGATAAATATAATAGGTTTTTGTGTCACAATTTAATTTTCGTCTATCCATTTGTTGGAGGTGTTCTTTTATCAAAGAGCCCCTCCATTTTTATGTTTACTTTGCCATTAGACTTCTATCACACGGTAACAAATTCAATGTTTACTATTTATTTATATACGTATTTTTCCTTCAATTGTGTATTAGACACTATTGTTAGGAGTAACATTGAGTGGATTCACATTATCTGTTTGGAAATCTGTGGTTGTATAGGTATTTGTAGTCACACATTAGATTTCATGGATTTGTAGAGATTTGTTTTTTGAAAGAGGGACATTAAGAAAAAACATGGCTATGTCACAAACTTTGTTGAATTTTCCTCCAAAAATAAACTTTGCAAGTTGTTTGTTCTTGTAGACACAAAATCTAGGCACTTGGGTACATTTATAGGTCCTAAAGCATGCTAATGTATACATGATTCCTAAGAAAGAAAACTAGTGGTTAACAACTTCTTTTGGCCTTTTGCTTTGTCTTTTACACTTTTATTGGCCTTACATATCTTACAACTCTGCTGACACTTGATTGATTTATTGTTTATGGCCTTGGACACTAGCGTCAAGTTAGGACAGAAACGCCCAGGCGCTCCTCTCCCTCTTGGGTGCTCATGACCTTCTTTATCTTCTTTGTAATTTTTTGGGTCTCTTTTACCTTTTAGAACTTTGGGTTAAACTTTCAGTTGTCAATTACGTAATTCAAACAAAGGAATCATATATACTTAGTTATTGCTCTCAAATAAAGGGCCAAACACTAAGCATTATCTACTATCACATAAGCTTGCATTCAAAGGCACAAGAGCATTACAAAGCATCCATCTAGCACATCCATATAAGGGACAAGGGTTGCATCATTATGCATACACAACATAGGAGGGGAAGTTTATTCTATTCCATCTCACACATTTGCATGCTTAGAGCAATCTAGATCTAGCCTGCTATCATAGTGCAAGGGAAACCTAGGGCATCATTACACACACATAACAACATGAAATCTGAGATGTAGTGCAACGCTTGGTCGTAAGATCACTCTTTGGGCGACTGTCAGGGTCAATTTGACTCCCCATTCTGCATCTTATTTATTAGGTTTAATGTGGTTTGTGGGCATGTGTAACTAGGTATCTATTTTTTAAGGTGCGATTGATGACATTGGAGTGAAACCAGAGTGACAAAAGAGGATCAACACTCCTCCAACCTAGAAAAGACCAGAACCTGAGCACCTTAGTGGACACTAGTGCCTAGACGCTCCTGTCCTCCTGTGGGCGCTTTTGTCCTACACAATTTTGAGTCCAGAACTTCCAGTGAGTCTTGACAACACTGCTTCCATAATTCTTTAGTAGTTTCCTAGTCTAGATCATCTACAGGTTGCACAAAATCAACTAAGTCACCCTCTCTCTCCCATTTGCTTAGGGTTTCATATTCTTACATGCTTGTTGTTTGTCCACTTACTATATTTTATCACTTGTACATCATTTGTTACAATAGTTACTTTGAAATTAGATTTAATTCAATTTAAATTAAATCAGTTCTAAAAGTAGGGACAACAATGTTTGGGAGAAGAAGTTATATATGCGGAAAAAATACTGCAAGGAGAGATTGATGTCATTGTTGCTAATTGCAGTCTATTTGTTCGTGTGCCTTGTCTAGTACCTATGGTGGTTAATATATCGAGGATGTAAGGGAGCGTTAAGAGCTTTAATTTGGGAGACATGGTATGCATCTATACATTGCTCATTTTGTGCTCATGATAAGGAAGGGGAGAGTTATGTTATTGTTGTAAGCATCGGTGATATTACTTAAAGAACTTGTTTAATTACTCACTCCCCTGACCTAGGTAATAAACACTTCATTTTTACCATGCAAGTTTTTAAATCTACTATGAACGGTGTTGTGGAGCATACAACCTATTCTATAATTGTTGATATTTGTTCATGATCAAATAATTGTTTATCATCAAAATTCTTATATTGTTTATAGTCAAATTTCTATATAGTAAGAATAAATTAAAATTTGGCTCAAGAAAGTAAATATTTTATTCTTGAGTAAGGGAGAAGACGAGGTTCCAAGGTGGCTATTTAAACATCACATATGTTTTGTTTATCATTGAGATTCTTATATTGTTGATAGTTGAATTTCTATATAGTAAGACCAAATTAAAATTTGGCTCAAGAAAGTAAATCTTCTATTCTCAAGGGAGAAGAAGAGGTTGTGAGAAGGGAGGAGATTGAGAGATGTTTTAAATTAGCAATGAAACATAGTGAGGAATTTGCAAGACTAAGAGCATGCTCTAAACTGGAAGGAATTGACCAAAACAAAAATGAAGGATGACACTTTAGACGTAAATATGGATTAGTCCACTCAAGAGATTATCGCAAATACATAAAATAAAAATAAACAAACATATCATAAATTAAAGTCCTTGGTGCAATTCAACCGACCACAACAAAATCGACGTGTACCAAAATAGGATTTCTAAAATTTATATATAAATCCATAAAAGAATGACCGGAAACACACATTTATTAGATAACATAGTCGCCACTGCCTTGTTAGTAATGTATGCAAAACACAAACCTACAAAAAGAAACACATATTTTTTAACGAGACACCTCAACTAAATGTAATGTCATATATAAAAATACAATAAAAAATAAAATCATTGATAAAATTTTAACGAATCATAAAGAAATGAATGAAAGATTTTAATGAGGTCAACAAGATCAAAAAATCTATGACACAAAAAACTAAAACTTTAAGATGAATTCAAACTCTTTTCAACTTACTATAAATATTAAACTTTACGTAAAATAAACATTTTAAAATAAAATAGAAAAAAACCATTAAAAATATGGAAAATAATCAACCATCAAACATTGACATCCCTTCTAGCAATTACTAGTCCATAACACATGTTAGTATCTTTTACTTTTGTGGTCCATGTTAGTATCCTCCATACCTAAGGTTTTTAATTTTATAAAATTATTTTATTAATCGCCATCATCATTGAATACAGCGTTCTCTGACGCCCACAGCTCTCGCGAAACCGGAAGTTGACGGTATTGTCGAAAACGGGAAAAAAATTAAAAAATTATTGAACGACAGCGACGTGCCCATTAAATATCCCGTCGTAATAGCCACCTCGCCGGGAACACCGGTTGCCGGGAAATGAGCTGTCCCTCACCGGCGCCACAACAGTAGGCCGAGCCAGTGGCGGTGCAGCGCAATTATGAATTTACTAGGCCGTATACAGCGACAGGCGAACAAATTGGAGGGCGACACGTGTGCGGCTCACAACGGGCCCTTCGTTACTGGAAGAAACATGAATGTTAAAGTGTGCAGGCACAGTGCGTTTTCAGTGGAAGCGGACCTCGATTTGACCATTATTACCGTGATGTAAACGAACAAAAACACATCGAAATCTTTGTGTGTGTTATAAATTCTTGGCTGCCGGAGTCTGTGATGGCTGATCAGTCCGCGCTCCAGATCTGTGTAGACTGTATAAACCAGAGTAATTGCAAGGTCTGCTAAATTTAGAGGCGGTTTTGGCGCCCTGGTTTTAGTTCTGGGTTTGGTGTCGCCTCTAAATGCTGGGCAAACGTCCTCGGCCTCTGATGAATCGGACTACCAGCATGTCCCATATCGGAACAGTTTTTGAAATGGTGCAGGAAAATGTAAGGTTTCCGCTTGGTCACATGGAGGATTTTTCTGGACCAAGGGCTTGTTATTCTGGCGTTTTTTTTTGCGGTGAGGAGCCTGCGCAGGCTCACTTTCTGGACGCCTGCCGTATGTGCAACCGCCGGCTCGGCGATGGCAGGGATATTTACATGTACAGGTATACATTTTTAAGGTCAAAATTGCGGGACTAAATATTTGGGCTAAATGAAATCATTTGTTTCGTATATATTTTACGTCTGTATGAGAGTATTTTTTTAGCAATTGTTGCTCTGCTCCAGACTTCTCATTTCTTGTTAGGCATTTTAGTGTTGTCATTTTTTAAATACTCGAGTTATCACTTTTTGTGTATTTATATTTTCAAGGTTTTTACCTGAAAAATTATATTTCTGAGAATGCTCATACAATTTTCATAAATGTGGAATTTGTCGAGATCCATTTTCATCCCAAGACGACTTTATTTTGAACAAGTAATTGATTTTCATTTCAAGACTTGGTCCATTGGATCAAAGATATGCACTCAGTTGCAATCAGGAGTCAAATTTTCAATCACATGGATTGTGAAAATATACAGATTTCTAATTGATTTTATTTTTTCAAATGATACTCCTGGAAATTTGATTTCTGGCTGTGGAGAATGGTACATAATTGTTTTTCTATTTTTATTGTGTCTTGTGGATGGAGTTTTTTTACTGGGTTGGGGAGGGGTGAGATGGTTTTTATTTTTATTTATTATTTTAATTTTCTAATTTAAATGTCAAGCATTTCTATAGGGCTGTTCTAAGAATCAACCTTTTCTCTGTATGACCAGTTTTTTTAAAAAAAAATTTAAATTTGTTTTTGACATAACCTATTGGGTAAAAGGTTTTTTGTTTTACGCTTTGGTTGTGGAGGGTCGAATTTGTTCGTCCAACAGATCAGATAATCAAAACTTGGATTCGTGCGGTGGCAAATTACTACAGATTTATCTCTTGATTACAATTCACCGTTATTTTTAATATCTGTTAATAAAAACAAAGAGATGGAAATTAATCTTTAAAGGCTCTGTAATTTTTATTTTTTTGAAGTTTTCCTCTCTTATTGACTCAAATAAATGGTTTCCCTGGCTTTTCAAGAATGGACTTAACAAATCCCTCTACATATTCAATTATGAGCCCTTCACTTGATTTTATAAAGGTCAATCGTTGAGGTTTCTTTCAGTTTTATATGACCTTAAGTGGGTCAAATTGTTCAAGGGTGATTGTAAATGTTGTTTTATCTTCGACTTTTATTGTTGATAGAGCATCAGAGCATGATGATATGAAGGGAAAAGTTTGTATAGTATGTACATTAGTTCTGTCAACTGTTAAAGATCTTGTATATTTAACAAATTTTAGTGTTAGTTATGTTAATCCGCACACAGTTAACAAGAATATGTTATTTTACTCCCCTATACATGACCTCGGGTGGATTGAATTGTTTAAGGGTGATTGTAAATGTTGCTCATCTTTTAACTGTTATTGATGATAGAGCATCAGAGCATGATGATATGAAGGGAAGAGCTTATATGCTCTGTACATTAGCTCTGTTAACTGTTAAAGATCTTTTATATTTAACAAATATAGTGATAGTTATGTTAATCTGGACTCAGTTAACAAGAACATGCTATTTTATTCCTCTATACATGACCTTGGGTGGATTGAATTGTTTAAGGGCGATTGTAAATGTTGCTTATCTTTTAATTGTTATTGATGATAGAGCATCAGAGCATGAGGGAAAAGCTTATGTGCTCTTTACATTAGCTCTGTCAACTGTTAAAGATCTTGTATATTTAAGAAAATGTTAAATCTGTACACAGTTAACAAGAATATCCTATTTTATTTCCCTGTACATGACCTCGGCTGGATCGCATTGTTTAAGGGTGATTGTAAATGTTGCTTGCCTTAACTGTTATTGATGATAGAGCATCAGAGCATGGCAATATGAAGGAAAAAGCTTAAATACTCAATACATTAGCTCCGGCAACTGTTAAAAGATCTTGTATATTTAAGATGTTTAAGTGTTAATTTATGTTAATTTGTAGACAATTAACAATAATATACAACATAGAATTATAGGACTTATATAATCATTTCAAAAGCATTTTTAATTTCAGTAGGTTTTTGTTTTTCAAGATTTTGGGTTTATGTGGTCTGAATTAACAATTAGAAGTAAACTGATTTTGGGTTTATGTGGTCTGAATTAACAATTAGAAGCAAACTGATTTTGGGTTTGGGTTTTTGGGTTTATGAGATCTAATTTTGAAATTTTTATCCGACTTGCAGAGGCGACAGTGCATTCTGCAGCGAAGAATGCAGGCAGCAGCAGATAGCAATTGATGAGCGAAAGGAGAAAAGCTCAGCAAATGTAACAGGCATGAAGAAAGGGAAGGTGCAAGTGGGCTCCTCCTCTTCCTCCACTAACAACAAAGCCAATTTCAAAGCACAGGCAGAGACTGTTGCAGCTGCATAGTGGGTTAGTTGTCAGATTTATTTTGTTTGTTTAGTTATGGGTATTTGGGACGAAAGTACTATTAGTATTGTTCACTCATACCTATGTCCGAAATAGCAAGATTGGCAAGATTTCGCAGCCTTTTGTTAGGTAATCTGCCAATTCATCACTATTTGGTATAATAGCTATTCTAACTAGTTTAGATTTTCATTGTGGCAAAATTTCACACACCAAACCTGGTTTTTTCTAATTATTTAGTTAATATACTTTCAATAAAAAAATCTATTGTGATATTGATGTGTCATGCGCTAAAGAGCTAGATATTTTGGTGTATTGTTATGTATTTGAGATGTATGCATCTCAATTCCACCAAAAATTAAAAAAATCAGTATATGTTAAAAGAATATACTATTTGAATAGCGCTCCTTGATGGCTACTGGCTAGTCTCTATCAATATAATGTTTTGTGGAGTTAGATTTTGATTGTAAAAATAATTTTGTTAAACTTTAAACTAAGAAATATATTTAGAAAACATAAATGGTAAAAAGGTTGTTCTCCATATCATGGTAAACAAGTGATACCCAATACATATTTAAAACTAACAATAGTAAAGATTTTTCACATGATGTCTTTCTTGTTGATAGCAGTAGGGTAAGTGTTAATAGAAAGTGAGGATTTTTTAATGAGTGTATTTCTGATTCAGCATAAAGCTGGAGACAATATTACTCGATTTCTAAATTTCTAATTTGTTGATTTGTATTATTGTTCAATATTTTACTATTGGTGAGTAAATTTATCTTTCAAAATTAAATTTTAAATTAAAAAAGTATGTTACAATTTTTTTATGATTCTATTAATTTATGAACAATATATTTCTAATTATTGTAAATAGAATTTATGTTAATGTTATATATATTTAATAAAAATAAAGTTTTTTCAAAAATATAAAGTTGCTTATTAAATAAACAACCAATTATTTCTACAAATTCTGATATTTTTAGCACTGAGATATCGTTTTTTGAGAAAGCCCCTTTTTTTTCGGTTTCTTTTTCAGCCTACATTTTTTTATAGCCATATTTGCATTCCCACATTGTCTTTACAATGTCTATATTTGTATATAGCTATTAAGATCAACAAATGTTGGGTTGATTTTTTTCATTATGTTAGCTGAACCTACCAATCTGATTTTATTGTATATTTGTTGAAAAGTTTTGGATTATATCTACTCTATTGTATCCAAAAGCTATATAATCCATGTTTGTTTGTATTGGGTAGCCATGTCTTACAAAGGTTTTGCCAAAGTTTTGAAGCGAAATTCATGGAGATTGACCACAATATTGGTGCACGTAGTTGTGGAATGGATGTTAATCCCTCTCTTGCTCATTAGTGTTCTATTTCAATACATAACACAAAATTTACTACTTTTTTGGTTCACATTTAGACCCAGATTAAAGGTTGAGAGTGACATAGGCAATAATTAAAGTGGATGTCTTACTTACAATATCACTTAAAAAAATTTGTCCAAGTAAATAAAAAGTTTTTTGATTTATGTATTTTGAAATTCTTGCTAGGATCATAATAAATCACAAATTTAAAGAAAACTTAAAAACAAAAAAATAAAAATACTCTATGAACTTATCAGAGAAGGTTGTGAAATATTCCATGGACGGAAAAAATTAATTGTAGGAGGTGCTCAAAATGCAACAAATACAATTTTCTATACAAGGTTACTTGCAGGGCCAGATAATTAATATTAAGTGGGCGATGGGACTTAAACTTGAATAGAACACCCAATACAAATGCTTATGTTGCTCCCATGGTTTTGCAAAGAGTGATATTTGGATTAGGCCTATCAATTCCTCCATTAAAAAAATAGGAATATAGAATTAAATATTTTTTCCGTCAATTATACTTTATCTGTAGTGACTACACTAATGACATTATAAAAAATACACGAACCTTTTCCTAGAAAAAATTACACACTTGCATAATGTGGGGCTAATATGGAGAATGGGTAAAAATACCAATAAAATCATATGAGCTCAAAAATATGCCATAGTTGTTTTTCCTTGCTAATTTAATGAAATTTAAATTTTTATCAAAGGACTAAGATCAAATGGATATAACAATAGCAAGCAAGATTTATTATGCACGAGACATGAAAGTATGAACAATAGTGAAATAAGAGTGACCTAGTTTGTATTCGGAAATTTGAGCTGATTCTGGGCTAGAAACTGAGTGGAATGGACTGGGTCTGGACTACGTAAGCTTTGTCTAGAAAATTGGAGAACTTGCAAATCCTTCGAATAGGGCCGGCCACCCAAATGAGGAAAAAATTGCCCAGGTGTTGGTGTTTGAACTGGGTGCTAGTGTCTTGGTAAACGTCTTGTTTCTGATTTTCTCAGGGTTTGAACTTGTCTTCTTCCTTTTGTTCTTTATCGCTCTAGCTTTGCTGTAGGGTCTTACTATCGCCCCTGAACTTGCAAAACAAATCCTAGCTACCTACACAAGACTCAAACAAACATTAGATGAAATAAATAATGCATATGCTTGAGTCGAATTGACTTCGGCGGTCACCCAAATGCGATTGTCATTGAGCATTGTACTACATTTCATATTCTATTTAGCTCTATTTCGTGTGTGCATGCGATTGAATTATGTTTCTTGAAGCTAGGATGGCCTTGTGCCAGACTCACCAAGATAAAATGATACAACTACTTTTCTTAAAAGATGAATGTGTGAGATAGAATTTAGAAATAGGCCCTCCTAAGTAGTGATTAATGCAGCTTAAATGTAGTTCTTGAATACTGATTTTTACCGAAGTAGTAGATAGTAAGTAATAGCCCAAGTTGTCCTAGCCCCTAATAATAGCGAGCAAGGCATATATATATATACACCTCGATGAGTTCTCTATATAGGGGAACTAAGCGAAGCTCCGAATAAAGAGATAGGTTGCATCTAGGTAGAGGCCCCCCTCTATTCTCTATGGGAGAGAGGGCAATTCCTCGTTCCTTCCCATTGTATAGGGTTATGGTAGCCTCTAACTATATAGAACTGTCACTCTCCGTCTTGGGGGGGCACCTCCTCAGAGATCGGGATGGGGGGGGGCTTTCCCCTTTTAGGAGGTATATATATATATCTATGATTCCCTTATTAGAATTTCGTAATTAACAACCAAAAAGATCGATCTAAAGTGACGGGTAATAATTTAGAAAAGATAACAAATGATGTGGCAATTGAAATTTGAGAAAAGGAGGGGAAATAACAGAAGTGCCCAAAGCGGACAATAGCGCTTGGGCAATGGGCGGTACTGTTCGGGATGCTCAAAGGATATAACAAAAAATACAAAGTTGGATCACATGTTGTCCAATGTCTAAAAGTAAAGTATCCATTCGAGAGAAGTAAATGATAAGAATATCACAAGGATAAAACAATGTAAAAGTAAAACAAGTATTGTTAATGTCTAGTTTTCTTACTTAGGAATCATGCATATAATGGCATACTTAGAGGCAAGATGTAAGTAGTAACTGTGTGATTTCATGTATACATTTGCTCCCACTTTATGCTGGTGAATGAATGTTCGGTAGTATAAAGTAGATATGAAGACCATATCTTATGGAGAACCGAAGGGAGTTGTAACTAATAACGTGTTCAATGAGGATTGTAGTTGATATTGTGTCGAATGGAGATTGTAGAATGTGTATCATAAAATCTAGAAGATAAGGATCGTAAGGGTGACCTCATGTGCATAGTAGAAATGATACCTGCGTTTGTTCGTTGAATATTGCCTTTGCCTGAGCATCTTGTGCTTGAGATTGCTCCTTGTTGTATTTGTGTGTTTCCTTTTTTCGAAGTAAGGTCGGACCTACAAAAGAAGATAAGTGTAGTCAATGGTGGTGAATGAATATTCAGTAGTATAAAGTAAATAGGAAGACCATATCTTGTGGAGAATCTAAGGGAGTTGTAACTGATAGCGTGTTCAATGAGGATTGTATTTGATATCGTGCCAAATGGAGATTGTAGAATGTGTATCATAAAATCTAGAAGATGAGGATCATAGGGGTGATCTTGTGTGCATAGTAGAAATAATTCTTGCGTTTGTTCGTTGAGTATTGCCTTTGCCTAAGCATCTTGTGCTTGAGATTGCTCCTAGTTCTATTTGTGTGTCGCCTTTTGTCGAAGTAGAGTCGGACCTGCAAAAGAAAATAAGTGTAGTCAATACTCATGATAAATGAAATTGAACTTTAACTTTGTAATTGTGAAAATAGGAATGCATGTTGAAAAACAAGTGAATCAAGGATGGAATACAACTGTATGTCGTAAGAGAAGAGATAGACTTGATCTTGAATGTTTGTTGCTTTGGAGATGGTTGGAATAGTATTGATGATTTAGGCGTTTATTGGCTGAAAAATTTATTGTTGTAGGAGCAGTCAACATTTCAAGGGACAAGAGTCCTTGTTCTTTAATGGAAAGGTTCCCTTATTCAAACAAAAATTGGAAACTCTAGAATATTAAAAAAATATACATTCTAATAAGTTCTGATGGGGATGTTACTTGCTGTGAGTATTTCCATAATTTCAAATACAAAGAAAATATTGAGAAAAGAACAAACTTAGGTAAGAGAAAAAGAAGGGATGCAACAATGTAAGCATTCAACGAGACTGACAAACCAGAGACACATAGTCATGCAAATTTGTCAATCAAGGACACAAACTTCCTTCTTGGTTGTGCAAGATCACCATAGTTACAAAGTTTGAAACTAGAGAGAGAAATAACAACACTTTTGAATAAGAAGGATGCATACCTTATTCTAATCCTGTATGTCAATAAAACTTAAGAGCATGCATGCTTGCAAATAATGGAATTTACTGCAGTGAACAAGATACATATTGAATCAAAGTTCAATTATTCTTGGCACATGAGTAAGAGCACAAAGTTTCAATATCCAGATAATGCAAACAATACATAAAATGAAACAAGATGAAGAACATTTGAATAAGAGAGAGAAGGGAGAGAAGGGTTCTTCTTCTGTATTTCAAATTTGTAACACCCATGTTATGATTCATTTAATTTAAGGGCTTTTTAAAAAACGAACCCCTTAAGTTCAATTAATGCTTCTAATGATTATTATTTAACTTGTTGCTAAATAATCCAACATTATTTAATATTTAGAATCCATCTAATAACATATGATAACCATGTGCCGCTGTAAGGGTATATCCAAATCTCCACAATCTCCCTTAAATCACTCTTCCTGTGTGTGTATACTTTGGTTAAATCTTTTACAAGTCACGAGAACTATGTCCATATCCTATGTGCCTATTTGTAAAACTTACATATTGTATTCCATCCAATATCCGACATAATAAAATAGGGGATTGGTGAACAGATAATGTAGTCAGCGATCACATTACCTTGGCCAAAGATATTAAGTATTGCTTTGCAAACTTAGTTTCGAGATTGCACACAAGTCCACGAAACTCGTCTTCCATCACCACACAACCATCTCAACACAACTATTTGAATTCTTTTCATTGTTTACGAAGATGATTTAGTTAAAGAGAAGATGAGTTTATGTTCGAATCATCCTACTAATCAAAAGGATCATATCAGTACTATCTATGGATCCCTATGGGAAAGATAGTGACCACATAATGATTTCCACCATTACGTTCTCATTACCCTTCACATAGCCATCCTAAGTTGGCTTGGGTAGGATACTAACGAGAAGATGAAGGGACATAGAACCTACGCTTCTTATATACTTTAAGTTATCTTTGATAGATGAAGTAACTAAGTCTTTCTTTACGACACATTATAATGTGTTGATACACAATATTAGGTTCTCGTAAGAGGGTTTAAATAACTCGAGTCACTAACTTTTATTAGTTCATCCTACCGAACTAACACGACGTAGTATTCATCGTTAAGTATAAGTTACCAATCATATTCCGCATCGAGTTGATTCATTATATCCGCTTGTTAAGAATAATCCTCATTCTCTTAAGTAAATCAATTGTCATGATTAATCCATTTAATTCCATAAGGTACAATAATAACATTACTTCATTTTCATTATATTATTATCCTCACCGTTTATGTGTCGTTATTCAATGTACTTGATCATTTCAATTGAATCAATGAAATCAACAATTAATATATATGTTTGTAAGAATAATCAGTTATACATATAATCGGCTGTATAAAATAGTATATCCTCATTTTCATATACAAACAAGGTAAGTCACAAATCAGCCAAGTCATATATTCTGATTTAAAATAAGGATAATCCTTAATCTTCATTTATAATGATATACAAAATCATCAAAATAATACATTAGAAAAAATCCCTTTACAAGATGCGATTGCATTCCATTCACATTTATCAAATGATTACAATAATCCTTTTTGGATTATATCAAAATAACATAGGATGCAAATCAATCATAATCAAATCCAAATAGTCACCTCAAGAATGTCAACTTTTCCTACAAACTATAAGAGAGAGAATAATGTTTGAAGAGTTTTCCACTCATGTTCAAAGTAAATGAAATAATATGCTATAACGCAAGAAACTCCAAATATGGGAGGGTTTAAGGCTACCTCTAATGTGCGATAATGATAGAGATGGAAGATAGGTGGAAAAATCCTTTCCACAACGAGCTTTATAACTTGCACAACACAAAGAACCTCTACACAAGAAAAATATTAGTAAATTATATGGTGGGCTGCTTGAGTAAGTCAGTCCCAAGAAGTGATGAACTTCCTAGGAAGGATGTCATCCCACTTGTTTAGAAGATTGATTGAAAATAGGAACTAGATAACATGCAGAAGATAACTAGAATGGAAATGCTCAGAAATCTATAAAACATAGATAAGATGATAGATATAATGATAAATTGAGATAAGATATTCAAACCAGGAAAGGGATGATGATGACCAAAGATAGTCTATGGTGACCAGAGACAGAGAAGACCCGAAAGGCTGAAAGCAACAAATCTGGAACATACTTCTGGATTTTGAGGATGACCTGGCTCAGGCACAGAGGCACAAGAAGCAAAAAAGAAACAAATTGTAGGAAGATAGATGAAAATGTAGTCAAGGTAGAGGGGGTCAACAATGACCAGAAGAAAATCAATGGCGATTGTGATGGAAAAGTGAGATCTTGGGGTATCTGACAAAAAGAACAGAAAGATTACAGGATCCGAGTGTTGCAGAAACATAGACATTAATGGCAGGGGGGACAATATGTAGGAAAAACAACTGATGTAAATTGGGTCGACGATGACCAGGGAAGAATCAATGACGATCGAGATTGAATTAGGATTTGGTGAGGGTTGATAGATGTCAAACAAACAATGAGAAGGATACATAGATGGATGATGTGATTGCAGATCTCCAAAATGACAAACAAGCCATCAAATGGCTGATGAAGAAGTGATGGAACAAGATAGTTCTTTAAACAATCTCCAAAGCTCCCAAGATGATTGATAATGGATCCAAGATGACTTCAAGAGGTTGATGGTAGTTCATGAGAAGACAAGAAACCTGCAAACGTTTGCTTGAAGTCGGATCTTCAAAGTTTTATCTTCTTTGAGGAGGGGGGTGATGATGTATTTATAGGGTTGCCGGTGCCTCGATAGGGTCTCTGTCGATTGCAGAGAACCATTGATTTGGCTGATGAGGATGATGCACAACTTGAGTGATGAGGTCCCATTAGGGTTAGATTAGGACTAGAAATTGATTAGGTGAGTTGGGATGCATATGGATGAAAATAGTGGTTGGATGTGTTTCTCCGACAAGTTGCGTACGTATGAGCAAAACAAATAGGGTAAGGGTGAGGATGAATACCTGTGAATGAAGGTGGAAGGTAGAGTGTGTGCGTTCTAATTTCTTGATCCAATGCTGATTGCGAGAATTTCCTTTTTGCTAGATTGAACTACCTGTGAATGCAAAACAAGACCACAAGAAGAATATTAAACAATATATGTCAGTGGACTGCCTAGCACATGCTAGATCCGGGAAGTGTGATACTTCCTAGATGGCTGTCAATCCATTGTTTAACACAACTTAATGCAAGAAATAATGTAAACCAATAATATCTTACTGTAGTTGATATGATTTAGGTGTTTCATTCAAGTAGAATAAGCAAATCTAATCTAACAAGCTAGGTTATGACCAGATCTGGAAGTTAGACAGGTGAATAAGGTGTTTGAGACAGGTCAGGGTCAAGTTTTGAGTGGTTTGGGTTACTTAGGTGAATGTTATGAAGTTGTTATTACAGGAAGATTTATCAGATATAGAGACCGACGTTAGTCAGGTACGAACAATGTTGGTTGAGAGGAAATCGACGATGGTTTAGGTTAACCAACGTCGGTAGGGTCAGGCTGATAAAAACTCAATAAAGTTTGGTTTTAATGATTCTATGTGATTGCACAGAGAATAGACAAAGAATGGTGAGGTTGATAACAATGCTGGGAATACTCAGAGGTGTATGAAGTCAAGTATGGAGGGTTGGGAGGTTGTAGGTGGTTAGGTGGAGGGATTGGCAGGAAAGTGAGAGGTGATGAGATGCAAAGGAGACTAGGACTCCCAAATAGAGATAAAGAAACTGATCTAAATAAGTATGGAAAGATGCAGATTCAAATGTTGTTACTTGTACTTGCAGACCTGGTGGTTGGATGGAGGTGATGGTTGACTTGTGGAACTGGTGGTCAGTGCCGCGGCTGTGCTTCCTAAAACGTTACCGTGAATGCTTGACCTTTAGATCAGTGCTTGGTGCTAGTTCAGGATGTCTCGATGTGTAAGAGTGCTCTAGTGTGTGCTTGCATGCAGATATCTCTTCTCCAAACTGTTAGGTTGTGGAGCTTGTTTTCATGTGTGAAAGTGTTGAAGACTACACTTTTCATGTATCCTCGCCGGGGTTCGGCGGCGGCATCCCCCAGTAGCAGGGGTTCGAGGGCGCAGGCCCTGTTTTTTTTTTTGGCCTTAAAACGTGCCCAATATATCGGGAAACATGATTTTCTCATATGTGCGGGATTTTGACCCATAGGTTTATGGGATGGTTTTTGCCCATGGTTTTTATACCCACGGTTTTGTAAAACTGCTTAAGCAGTTTTCTATTTATATGGTTTTATGCATATGATAGATGTATGAAAAAAACATTGCAGATGTGTTTTGAATTCGGGTGTGAATTTTGGAGAGTTTGTTGAGCATAGCTCCAAACAGATCTGGGTATTGTATTGAGGGAATGGTTGGCTTGTAATAAAATCTGAGCAAGTGATTCTTGGTGGACGTAGCCCAAATTGGGTGAACCACGTTAAATACTGTCTCTTTGTGTTGTGCTATTTTATTCTGCACTTTTATTTGAGATATTTAATATTTTTTGCATATTAGCCTCTACTGTTGCGATTCTGTGAGGGATTATTTTGCATATTTTATCCCTTATTTCTTAACACAAACTTGAATAATTATTTCAACCTTGAGCAAAGGTTACCCAAAGTGAATATATGGTAACTGACGACAGTTTAGGTGATTGGCGTCGGTTTCAAGTTGACCGGCGTCAGTTAAGGCTGGATATCCTAGGTTGCCAAAATAACAAATCTTGGCTATCTTTTAGCCATTTCTGCCCATTGTTGTGGATCTAAAATGGATTTTTGTGCATAAGTAAGTGTGCATGTAGTTAGAGGAAGAATATGCATTTAGTGTTAGGGTTAGAATAAGTCTTAATTAGTTATGGTAAGTGGAGATTGAGTCCTAATTAAAAGGAAACATTCTAAGAATAGGTCTATGATGAGGTGTCTAGGTGAGGTGGAAATTAGTTCAATTAAGATAATTAAATAATGAATATTTTTATCATGCACATTAATTTAATTATAGGTAATTAAATTAATATACATGTGGGGTGAAGGGGGAGTGTGACCAAAATTTGGTGTCTACATTTTTCCCCTTTTTGTTGCGTAGCTTGTATTGGTAAGCAACATTGAAAAAATAGGATTTGATTGCCCCATGTGTGGGTGAAGGTGATCCCCCTCAAACTAGGAACTGATGAGGTAGAATACGAAATCGGTGAGTGGTTTGATAAATGTATAGTTGGAGGAAGAGAGGGTAGGAGGGGGAGGGTATGAGTATTATGGGAAAGAGTCATGGTCAACTCGAGTAATAGGTAATAGGCCGGGGTAAAAATTGGGTAATGGGTAAGGGAAATCAAACACACAAACACGTATAGATTGCAACACAGTACCGAGTTGAAGATCTTGTAAAATATACATCATCCAAGGTCGATAGGTTTATCCAAACAAGGGTGAAGTGATTTAGGTATCCAAGGTATAAGATATGGTACAGAAACATGACGTAGGTCAAGTGCATGAATGTTTAGGTATGTTCCGGTACACCCAAGGTTTGGTCAGGATAAACGAAGAAACAATAGGCAAGGTATGGTGGTTTGGCTAAAAGAACATAGGTAAAAAATCACAAGGTATAATGAGTACTTAAGGTCAATGGTCACACCAAGTAGGTCAGGTTCAGGAAAATAGGTCATGACATGGGTGAGGCTAAGATATAGGTAAAATAAAAAATCCCAAGACACAACTAAGGAAATGTAGTGGTAGTTTGGTTTTATAGGCAAGGTTCAGTAGGTGTCCTTAATGAGTGAAGGTGTTTGAGGATTAATGGCTATAGGAAAAAGAAGCCTAACATTAACAAAAAAATATAAGGATTGACTGATGCCAGTTATACGGTGACTGACGTCGGTTAGCTAGGAAATAAATATGACTGATGTCGGTCATGTCGAATTGGGGATAAAAAAAAAATTCCACGTTCTAGAGAATCATTTGTCATTTTCCAATTGTAGAAAACAATGGAGGAGAGGTAGAAAGCTGGAAAGTGACATAACAAGATGCAGAGCTGAGTAGGTGAGCCTCATAGCGGGTGATTGGCATTTGGTGGTGGGTCCACAAGATCGGTTTGAGTGATTAGATTTGTTTGCGAGGTGGGGAGTTACTTTGGTGATGGTAGAGGAAGGTGAGGGATTGGGTGGGCCACTAGTGTAGTGGCCAGACGTACCACCATGCCAACGATGCCGAGATGAGGTAGGATTCTATCCAATCGACACATTTAATTAAAAAGATTGTTGTTGAATTTTTTTTGTTAAAAAGTTTGGGTACAAAGTTAATTTTGGAAATTGTGGGTAAAAATGAAGGAAATGAGGGGTGGGAAGGTCCAATGTAGGTTAAATAAGGTTGGTAATGAAGCTAGGATAGGTTTGGGTGGGTTAGAGTAGGTTGTTAGGTCCCGATTTGTGAATTTTTGAAAAATAGGGTAGGGGTTTACAAATTTTGATGCCGCGATAGTGACCGATGACGGTCAAGGGTTGGTGGAGGTCAGTTGGCCTTGGCCAGAATATATCAAATATTAGGTGAGTGATTCCAGTTATGATGGACTGATAATAGTCAATACTGATCAATGCTAGTTGGCTCTAGGGAAAAATAGGTCAAGAAACGAGATATGGTGGGAGGGAATGATAGGAAATGAGATATAAAGGTGGGTATATTGAGAATGGGTAGGGTAATAGGTACAAATAGGTACAAGTTAGGGGATGTGAAATTGGGATGGGGGACAAAGGGGTAGTCTTGAGGGTTGGAATGTGGTTACGAGGTATCAAGTAGTAAGGGTATTGAGAATAGGTTGGTTGGTTAAGAGGTATGTTGGGTATGGTCTGGGTTTAATAATGTTGTGGTTTGTTAAATGTAGGCTAGGGACCAGCTACATATGAGAGATAAAGTACTGCCTCTGTTGCTAGTGGTATAGTCAAGCATGACCACTGAGGAGTGGAGGCATGTGATGGACATCGACCGTATTAGGATATGATGTTACAGGCACATATTTTGGGATTTGAGGTTGATGGTCACACTCATCGACAAATGGGATTAAATAACCAACATATTTCATTTACCAAAGGTGAGATCATAGTCACCCTAGAGGACTTATATAGGATCTTGCTTCTACCTATCATGGGAGAGGAGGTTTATTCGATTTCCTAAGAGGCATCAAAGGAGCTAGTGTTGGTGGTGTTTGGAGAGGGGATGGCAGAGATGAGGTTCCATAGTACGAGATTGAGATAAGAAGACATGTATGCAACCCATCCTCAAGAGATGAGGTTAGTTTTCTTGATTATGGAGGCAATGTGTTGCTTTACGTTTCCAGATGCAGAGGGTGGGAGATTTCCATGAGCACTGATTGGGGTTCTCCATGACATGATTGAGGATAGGACCCATTTTTCTTGGGAACTTGAATTTTTGGTGTAGTTATACAAGGAGATATGGGCCTATGGGAGGCTACGAAGGTTCACTTTGTGTTGTACCTTTCTTCTTCACCACTGGGAATACAAGCACATTGTATGTGTGCATCTAGTTGGTATGCCTTGTCCTGATGTATTTGATGCAGGCTTGGTTCGATTTGGTTACAAGCTTTGGGTACCTGCTATTAGAGAGCGTAGGGCTTCTACAACTACACATGATGTAGCATACTACAAGCATTTACTAGAGGGGTTATCTAGAGTGGACATCATTTGGAGGCCATACGTGGGCTTCCCTTCATACAAGAAGATGACAGTTGAGTTAGATGAGCTATAACTGCTCAGATGGATAGAGGGACATCGTACTAGCGAGTACGTGATGATACCTATGGATAGGATTAGATTGTAATTTGGGCTACCTCAAGATGTGTGTTCTCCATTCCCACAGTATAGGAGAGATGATGTGGAGAGGCCTATGCCTCTACCATAGTTGACGGTGCCGATAGGGTAGGAGAGCAAGTAGTGGAGACAATAGACCTGATGACATCAGATGGGTAAATAGATACATGTAGTGCTAGGAAATACAACATCAGTAACACCACTTAGGCTTGGGAAACTGACCTTGAGTACCAATGATAGTTATGTTGTACATGAGATTTTTTGAGTTTTTGATTATTTTACTAGCCTGTGTGCCAAATATTTTGAGGTTATACCTGAGAGATACTTGTATTATGTTGTATCAATGTATATTTTATGGATACACAGACTGCTATTTGTAGATGGTGAGATTGATGGTTATGGAGGATGTACTTATGTTTAAAAAGTTCTTTTGTTATTTGTATATGGATGGAAACTAGGTGGATTAGGCATGGTGGAATTAGGTTGGTTAAGCATGGTTGAGTTAGGTCAGTTAGACATGCTTGAGTTAGGTCCTTTAGGCATGGTGGAGCTAGGTCAGTAAGGAATGGTTGAGTCATGTATAGGCATGGTGGAGTTAGGTTGGTTTAGGCATGTTGGAGTCAGGTCATTTAGGCATGATGAAGTTAGGTCATTTAGGCATGATGGAGTCAAGTTTTTAATTTTGATTTAATTTCCAAGTTACTGGTAACATAGGAAATAAATGATGAGTTATATGTATGTTATGGTGTAGATTTCTAAAATCTTTGATATTATGGAAATGTGAAATAATTGATAGAATGTTTTTATGATGTGATAACATGGTAGATATGTATGTTTGTGTTAATTTCCAAGTGTTGTAGAAAATGGAAACTAAGGGTAGAATATGAATAGAAAAAATGTGGGTAAAATGGTTTAGGGTAAAGAGTGTCTGAGCTAACCTTAAAGGGCCCCATTCCCTAGGAGTGCTTGCCTACATATCCCTGATGAAAATGGGCCTCAGGCCAATGTAGTTCTCCCATAAGCTAGAGAAGAATATGATGAAGGTAGAGGAATGGGTTGGTAGGTTGATAGGCAAGATTGATTCTAGGTCAAAGCATGGTTGAGTTAGGTCACTTTAGGCATGGTTGAGTCTTCATTTGAAACATGGTTGAGTCTTTTAAAATATAGGTGTCGATGGGCTAGTCCTTTATAGGGTAATCAATAAGTAATAAAGAAGGTAAATGGTAAGAGGTTGTAAAAAGAGCCACTTAATTGATAAGAACCCTAATGAGTCTATCATAGCAAATATTGGATTATGAATGCAAGAACCTAAAGGTGTTGTATAATGGAATATTCTAAGGGTGAAGAAAGTCACATGATCATGAAATGTCATAGTTTGCGGAAAGTTCACTTGAGAAGATAGAAAATTAGGGTGAAAAGGCAGTAAAGTGAAAATGGGTGGTTTAGCGTAACTTAGTGTACGATGACCTGTTTACCTGGCAAGAAACCCATGATAAAAAAAATATGCAAGTCCATGACGAAAAATTTATCATTTTCTTCTTTTATTTATTTTTTGATAAACTGATCGATATGGGAAGTCTATGTGGGATGAGTATATTATCTCCTTGAGGTCTTCGTGAAGCATGATCAATGCGGGAAGCTTTTGAATATTTTATTTTGTTTTTTAGTCTAGGATAGACTATGTATGACAAGCTTTATATAGTTGTCCTTCGAGGGAGCAGTCTATTTATAGCGGCAAGATAGAGAGAAGAGACGTCCCTTTTGAGGAAGCCATCTTTTTTCTGGAAGTTTGACTTAAGGATTTGAATCCTATTTAATCTTTTGGAAATTTAAGTCATGGAAAAGACTATAGAGGAAGATTAGGTTCTTGTTTAGAAGACAAAGTCATAGCACACAGAGGTTAACTATGAAAGAGATGGTTTCAAGTGATGAATGACCATGGGATTCCATCTTTGAAAAAGATGAAAAGTATCCATGAGAATCATGTCATGAGTAGAGACGTGGTACTCATATTGAAGATAAGGCTGAAAGGTGACGGGTAATCACATGATTCTTGTTTAGTCGTTGATCCTCAAAACAGGTAACTTGGAAGGTGAATGACACTCAAGGGATGAGCAGTCAATAGACAGAAGGTGATATAGGAATGGATTTCAACAATAAAATGGTCTAAGATGCAAGGCATTGAGGGGCTCAGGTTTGGGTTTACCTTCAAGTGAAGACAAATGATAAGCACCTGATCTATAGGTATGAGTAACGATATAGGGTCCAAGACAATTAGGAGAAAATTTACCCCGTTTACTTTTCTCTTCTTTGGTTACATGCTGATTTTCCTTCGAGGAAGAGGTCACTGACCTAGAAGGTTCATTCATGGACATGTTTATTGTAGGCATGTTTGATACGTTTTTGGTAAATTTTGAGATGATCAAGAGCATTAAAACGACGTTCATCTAACAACTCAAGTTGTGTTAAACTAGTCCTGACGAAAGTCATCATCGTTGAGCATGTCTTGTAGTGAGATGCAAAGAGATGGAATATAGAATTCGAGAGGCAAGACATCCTTAGTACAGTAGACCAGAGAGAAAGGTGTGGCAGTAGTCGAAGTGCGAATACTCGTGCGGTAAGTCCCACAAGGCGAAAGGAATGTGTGTATGCCAATCCTTCCCAGTATTGATCAACTACTTTCATAAGAATTTTGTTCAAGGTTTTATTGGTTGATTCTTCTTGGCCATTTGTTTGTGGGTAATAAGGTGAACGAGGAAAATGAGTTGAATGCAAAAATTGTCACAAAGATTTCGTAGGATTTTGTTTTTAAATTTCTTTCCATTATTAGTGATGAGGCGGTGAGGGACACCAAAGTGACAAATGATGTGATGGTTGATGAATTCACAAATTTTCTCTCAACTTTTGTAGAAATGAGGGGAATGGCTTCTACCCATTTAGTGTAGTATTCAGTAGCGGTTATAATCCATTGATGGCATTGTGAAGAATGAGGATTGATTTCTCCAACAAGATCTAAACCCCATTGAGAGAAAGGCCAAAGGTCTTGTGCGACCTGTAAGGCATGACTAGGTGTGTGATGAAGATTAGCATGTTGCTGGCATTTCACACAATGTTTGACGTAGTCACAATAGTCACGGTTTAGGGTTGGCCAATAATAGCCTAGGTGAATAATACATTTAGCGGCAGCTAAGCCACTAAAGTGACCTCCACATATTTCGTCGTGAACTTCCTTGATGGTGTAGGGAATTTCAGAACTTGTAAGGTATCGTAAGAGAATACCATTGAAGCCATGTTTATAAAGAAGACCACCCATGATGACATAGCGAGAGACACTTTTAAGAAAGGTGCATTGTCCATTATGAGTGAGATTAGGAGGAAGAATGGAAAAGGAAAGGTAGTCTGCAAACTGTTTATACCAAAGGTCACATGGATCAAGTGCAACAGTTCCGACGGAGTTGACATCTCGAGATAAATAAGAAGGTGATTGCAACCTTTGTATTGTGAAAAATATTTTAGAGTCAGCAGGTGAAGTGGGTATCTGAGAAGCCAGGCAGGCCATGGTATCTGCAAATTTGTTAGTAGAATGTGGGGTGGTTGAAGTTCGTAACGGTCAAAGGTAGTCAAAAGTATGTCGACATGACATTTGTACTTTTGGATTATTTCGTTACGACACTGGTATATACCATTGACTTGGTTTACAACCAGTTTGGAATCACCAAATATATTAATTGATTTAACATCTAGGGTGATGGCCGTTTGAAGGCCTAATATGAGTGATTCATATTCGGTGATGTTGTTAGTGTAATCAAAATCTAGTTTGAATGATAACAACATAGGTTCCTTGTCAAAAGGAATGAGGATAACACCTGCACCACCCCCACGCTAACATTTGGAACCATTAAAGAATAAGGTCATCGGGTAAGTGGTATCATCCAATGAGAGGGTAGCAATGGATTCATCTAGGAAATCAAAGTTAGAAGGTTGATCTCTGAAGAGAGGTGCAGTTTGCAAGTTGGTCAGCGATGGCTTGGCCTTTGACACATTTTTGATGGATGAATTTGAGGTCAATTTCTGCAAGAAGCATGAGCCAATGTGCAGCACGTTGATGTTGGTAGGGTTTGGCATACATGTAATGTAGGGGATCAGTGTTAGTGACGAAAAAGGTTTTGTGGTTGAGTAGGTAATGACGAAGTTTAGTGGCAACAAAAACTAAGGCTAAGAAAAGTTTTTCAGCATGGGTGTACCTAGTTTCATAGTCCAAAAGGGTACGGATTATGTAATAAATCACTTGTTCTATGTGCTTCTCGTTGCGATGAGAGAGCATGACACCTAAGGAATGGTTAGTAGCAGAAATGTATAGGTAAAAGGGTTGGTCATCTTTAGGGGGAATGAGCACGGTGGTTGAATAAGGTATTGTTTTAAGGTGTCAAAGGCTTTGTGGCATTCATCATCCCATTTGAAGGAGATGTCCTTTTTGAGGAGATGATGAAATGGTTGACAGTGGTCGAAAAGTTGTGAAATAAACCGATGGATAGATTACAACTTACCTTGCAAACTTGAAGTTGACAAAGATTAGTAGGCAGAGGCATTTCGAGAATAGCCTTTACTTTAGTAGGATCAACTTCTATGCCACGCAAAGAAATGATGAAACCAAGGAGTTTTCCTGAAAGCACTGTGAAGACACACTTCTTAGGTTGAAGGTGAACACAATACTTGATGAGGTGGTCAAATATGACCTTAAGGACTGTCAGGTGTTCAGCCTGATGTTTGGATTTGGCAAGAAGGTCATCTACATAATCTTCCAATATGTGATGCATTATGTCATGAAATATATAATTCATGGCTCGTTGATATGTAGCACCAACATTTTTAAGGCCAAAAGGCATGACTTGATAGTAGAAGGTCCCCCAAGGAGTGATGAAGGTAGTTTTTTGTTGATCTTCTGGAGTGAGTAATATTTGATTATAACCCAAGAAACCATCCATGAGTGATAGCATCTCATGGCCGGTGGTGAGATCAACTAGTTGGTCAATGCCTGGTAGAGGAAAGTCATCTTTGGGGAAATCTAAGTTAAGGTTGTGGAAATATGTGCAAATGTGGAGTCCCCCTATCACTTTTGTGAGAGGAACGATATTAGAAATCTATTAGGGATAGTCAATGGGTAGGATGAAGGAAACTGAGAGAAGGTGCTGAAGTTATTCTTTGACAAGAAGGGCAATGCGAGGATGCATTTTCCGCAACTTCTGTTTTATGGGTTTGGCATCAGGAATGGTTATGATATTGTGGACCACAATGTTTGGGTCAATACCAGGCATATCAGCATAGGACCAAGCAAAAGCATTGCTATGGTCCCGGAGTAAAGAAGTAAAATCTTCTTATTCAACAGCATCTAAAGATTGGCCTATCTTTAGAATGTGTGGGTCGTCCTGAGTGTTAATGTTGATTTCAATGGTCGATTCATTCAACATGGTTTACATCTCAGAAGGTAACGATTGGTGAATATAAGAATCTTCCACACCAAGGTAGGTGAGTATAGACTCATCATCTTAACATTGAATGATGTTAATAGAAGGTGTATCATCATCGATCATGTCAGGATATAGGAAGGGAAAAGAAGAAGGAGCCTCACCATCGCATTGATAAGTCAGAGGTCCCAGGGAAATCATGTTCATGAAAAAAAAAGTTATGAGGAATAGATTTAGGATCTATGGACTCCATGGGTAAAGGTGGTGACATTGGTGAATGGGGTGGAGAAGGTTTGTCTTCCTCAATGAGGTCAATGTGGGCCTTCTTGGAAGATGGTGCGGAAAATCCAATGCCACTGTGATCTTTGTGTTTATAGGTGGTACATGGAATGATGGTATGATGGCCTTGTTCATAAAAACTGAAGCCAAAGCCTTTCCATGCATAGCGGTGAAGGAAAGTGTGGGTGAAGTGGTGGTTAGTGAGATATTAGAGGTCAGATGAAAATGGTTGTGTTTGGGATGGAGGTTCGGGTGAATAAGTGGCAGTATCAAGTCCCCCATACATTAAGTTAGTGTGAAGGTGGGGAGGACCATAAGGGAAAACCTCTCCTATGCGATAGTCATAATGAGGGTGTTGGCACAGGTTTCCATACTCTTACGGAGTGAGGAATGTGTTAATATTGTAGAGGTGGTACTCCCCTAGAGTGAGGCATTGAAAAATACCTTCTAAGGGATTGGTAGTAGATATGTGGGTAGCGGGGATAGACGAATCACTAGATGATTGGGCAAAGAGGGGTATCAGTTGGTTGGGAAGTAGATGGGCCAACTCTAGAGGCTGTGACAATAGTAGGAATAGAAGAGTTAGGTGTGGAAGAGGTGGCGGAAACATTGGTGGATGGGGCTGTGGGTGAAGGAGAAGTGGGGGTAGTGGCAGATTCCTTAACTGGTATAAGGACATTGTTAGGTCGGTATAACATGTTACAAGTTTTGAATGGTGATGGGTCAGTTGGGATGGTATAGTTATGTCCTTCATGTTCAAATTTTACACAGTGGTGTAACGTTGAAGGAACACAACCCATGATGTGAATCCAAGGTCATACGAGCAAGAGGTTATACTAGAACTCCCCCTCTAAGACGTAGAATAATTTTGGGACAATGCGAGGGCCTACACGAATGTGAAGAATAATGGTGCCAAGGGTGGAGGTGATGGCGTCATTAAAGGAGTGCATAATAACTGGGTTATTATGCATACAATTGGAAGGGATGCACATTTGATTATACACGTGGGAGGAGATGATGTTAATGCTATCACCACCATTGATCATGATGCATCGTATGCGTATGTTATCGATATAGACGGAAATGAAAAGGGTGGGATCAGGGTCATCTGACTGGAGAGGTACAATCTCCTCATCAGAGAAACTAAGGGCGGTGACTTGATGAGTGGGCATGGGGGTAGAAGAAGGAGATGATTTGGTAAGTGAGGCCACGTGGTGAGGGGTGATAATGGAGGCCACTGGTGTGGGGTCATTGGGTAAAACTTCGATGGATTGCAAAAACTCCATAAGGGCTTGTCTATGAGATTAAGAAGTTTGGATGAGATTGTATAAAGACATCTTTAGAGGGGATTGATGTAATTGTTTTATCATTGTACGATGGGTGACCCCGTCAGAGATAGGGTATGTGGGTCCTTGAATGGTGATTTTGGGTGTGGGTGCAGATGGTATATTGGGCATGGGGTTGGTTGATGGGCTAGTTGATTTTTATTTTCCTTTTTCATTTTGGCGTGGGTGGCAATTTGGACCATGTTAATCTGAGGGGAGGTGGTAGATGGAGAAGGTGTGGGATGAGTAGTGTAATGACATGAGGGGAAAAAACCTAATGGGGGGAAGAGCCTTGTGAAATGAGTAGGGCACATTGGCATTTGGGTAGTGGTTTGGACAATTCTCTGATACAGACCATGTTGATCTCAAATTTTGGAGGTGGAAAAAAGGGTTGTGGGGGTGGAGATGTAGGTCATTGAAGAAGCAAGGGATGATGATGTGTGGTGACAGGTGAAGGTGGAACATGGTCCTCATCAAGAAGGTCATCGTCAAAATTTTGTTTAGGAGGAAAAAGTTGGAGAAGAACAATTTTTAGAGCCTTACAATTTTCTACATCATGTCCTAGCACACGATGATAGGCACAAATATTGGTTTCATCAAACCCTTTTGGTTTGGGTTTGAGAGGGTTATAAGGTCAAAGCGGCAGTAATGTGATGATGAAAGTCTCTAAGAGGTTGGTTAGAATATTGGCGTAGGACCCTTCTAATGGATCACAATGGGAAGTGAGTGTGGGTTTGGGTAAAGGTACGTATGATCGTGAGGGAAGAGGCATTATAGGAGATGGCATGGGTTGGACCACTAGCTTGGTAAGTGGTACTATCCTAGGTTTTGATGGCATCTGCTTAGGTAAAGGTGTGGTAGAAGAGCTAACAATGGAAGGTTTTGTTGGTTTAACTACCTTATTGGAGGGTAGTGGGTTCTTGTCTTTGGGTTACACCTTCTTGGGTAAAGGTGACACTAGAGTATGTGATGCAGAAGGGAAAGCAGATGGTGGAAGAGGATGGGTTACCCATGGGGGAAATAGAGTTATGGTGGAAGTGATTAGTAGAGGCTGGGTGGATGGTATGGGTTGAAGTAATATAGGAAAATTTGGGGTTATAGTAACTGGTGGAGGTATAGGTGGTAAGAAATGCATGGGTGAGGGCGAGGGTGTTTTTCGTGTAGGTAAATGAGGTGTAATGAAGGATCGTGATGAAGTATAGGTTGCTTAGCTTTTGAATGGCCTTGGGTAGGAGACTATTTGGCCAGGGTTGATGGGTGAGGCCCTAGGATGGATAGAAGGGGTGAAGGTGACAAAGGTGTGGTGGGTGAGACTGGTGTATGTGGCCTAGAAGGTTGGGTCTTCCTTTTAGGTGGAGGAATATTTTTGGTGTGGGTTTGGGAAGATGTGGCTAAATCCAATTTGACAGGTGGATGGGTAAGGCTTGACGTCGACATGACACCCAAGGTAGTGATGGGTCTAGATAAAGACGAAGATATAGGTGGGGGTAAGTTCTTAAGTATTGGAATGGTTTTAATAGTGGGTAAAGGTTCTGATGTAGGTAGATGGGATGAGGAATAAATCCATTTTCAATAGGCATTCTTAGGGTCGATTTGATTACTAAAACTACCTTTGGGTATATCCTGGAGGTATCTTCAAGAAACATATGCATTTGAGTCGAAAGGGGGAGCCAAAGACTTCCCTAGAGCATGGATGTATCAACGTAATCCAAGTGATCGGCCAGCTGTGAAAACAATGACTGCTGTAAGAGGAGATGCAGTTGGTTTGGTGGAAATCCCTATAAAATATGTCTGTGAGACAGGGAATTGGCTAGCCTCGGACTCTGTGGGTAAAAGAGCTGAGATCAGTCAACGGGGTCCTGGGATGTTGAGGGAGAATTACCCCCAATAGGTAGTTGCATGTCTGAAGAATCTCCCATCGGTAGGAGAGATGGTAGGTGGGGTGAGGTAGACTTCTCCCTTGGTGGAGGAGAAGGTGATGACAATTCTCCTGTGGATGGGAGAGTTAAAATTGTTGACTGTTCGGTAGGTTGCGAGGTAGATGGTGGAATGGCATCCATAGAAAATGTGGGTTCCTTCATGAGAGTAGAGGGAGATGAAGGGGACTCCTCTATGGGTGAAGGAGTAGAAGAGGTATGCTCCTATGTGGGTAGAAGATCTCATGCCACAATTTCCTCAATAGAAAAAATAGGTGAAATTTGAGGAACAACCGGTACAATATCAAAAACTACATGGACTTCACAGACATTGCTTTCGCTGGATGAAGGTTCACTATTTTGATTAGATGATGGTTTATGGTTAGGGAACAACTTCTTAAAGATGTGTAAATTTTGATTTTCTAGTGCATTTGGGTTGTCCACAACGAGGTCTCCATTATCTATCATCTCCTGGACAATGTTCTTAAAATTTATGTAGTTACCATCACTATGGCCTTTGACGTGATGATAATTATAGTAGTTGTGTTCCTTATACCATGCAGGCATAGGACGAGTGGGATTGAAACCAGTATGAGGTTTTATGGGAGGAAGTGTAATGGCTCTAGCTTTAAGAAGCTTTTCCAAGACTGAAGAATAGGGCTCTCCAATTGAAGTGTACTTCTGATGCTCCCACTAGAACTGAAAGGTCTGGACAAGGGAAAGATTGGAAGAAGGTTTGGCTTGATTAGAGGGATGAGATGGAAAAGCTTTGAGAACTACCGTGTTGGCAGAACCTTTGGCTTTTGAATAATTTTTTTGGGGTTTTGAAGATGAAGAAGAATTGTTTGATTTGAACGGGGCGTTCTTGTTTCGTAATTGGATTTTCTTTTCTTCAATGGCATGAATTTCCAGCTTTCATGCCATGGTGAACGCTTCGTCGAAGGTTCAAAAGGTTTGTACCTGCAGAGTTGGTGAGATGTGTCTAGCACAATCTCTAGTGAACAACTCTATAAATTCAACTTGAGGTAACTTGAATGTTAATTGGTTGATAAGACTTAGCCATCGAGCAAAAAAATCTACGATAGATTTTCATCATACTGTCGTGTCAAATATAGGTCAGTCATGGTGACTTTTTTGACTACATTGATTGAGAAGTGGTCCAGGAATGCTTGAGCCACTTGGTTGAAGGAGTAGATGGAATGTCTAGGTAAACTGTTGTACCAATCTAAGGTGGGTCCTGTTAGGGACATGGGGAATGTTCGTAAGAGTAAAGCATCGTCATGGGAAATTAGGTAGCACCCATGTTTGAATGACCACAAGTGCTATTGTGGGTCCTCTTTACTGTTGAAACGGTTGAACTTGGGAATTTCCCAATGCATAGGGTATGGGTGAATAGGAATGGATGGATGAATAGGCTCATTAAATATTTCATCATAGGTCAAGGAGTTATGAGAGCTGGAAACTGATGCTTCTAATGTCTGCATCTTTCCATCATCATCCTAATGAGGTCATTGATGGGTTTTGAGGAATGGGTGCCTCCTTCAGTAAAGGGATTTTGATGATGGGTGTATGATGTGGATGGCATCCCAGTACATGAGGGTGCCAAATATGAAAACTGTTAAGGGGGGATAGATACATGTGCAGAATGTACCCTGAATAAGTGAAAGATGAGATTGGGAGTTGTTGGTGATGTGTGTAAATAGGTGGGATGGTCGCAAGGAATCTTGTGGTAATGGGTGGTAGAGATTGAGGGATGGAAAGAACTAGGTTTTGGAATGGGGTGTGGGTTGGTGACACTAGAGGTGGTTGTGATGTAACTTGGTATATATGAGGAAAAGGGGGCAGATGGGGCCATGTTCAAAGTGGTTGGTGAAGGAACGGTTGAAACCATGGGTGCAATAGATGTCATTAGGGAAAAAGTTATGGCAAAGGTGGGATCTAACTATGAGACCACAGGGGGTAATGTGGATGAGGGCAGCACTGAGCTAGTGGTAGATTGATGTGGAAAGTGGGTGTGAGGGTAGGAGGAATAGATACAGGCATGCCATATATTAACTATCCCGAGGAGTCTCAGGTAGATGAGTGGTAAAGATAGTATTGTAAGGTCATGGGATTCTAATCAAGGAGTCTTGTGAAACTCCTCATCGCTAGTAGAAATAAGGATAGGATGAGTTGGATCCATAGGTGACAAGATGGAAGGTGGTGATGGGATAGGTGGGAGTGGCTAAAGAATAGCATGAAATATAAGGGCGTTGGTTTGGTTGCGAGTCAACATCATGTGAATTAGCATGTATCTGGTTAACTATATTCTGTAGATGACATAAGAAAGCAACAGGAATGGGAAAGAACAGATATTGGTAGGTAGACTTGGTCAATGTTTCAATTAAGAATTAAAATAGGGAAACCAACACCGGTTAAGATGACCAATGATGGTTGAGGCGGACCGATGATGGTTATAGTAACCAATACTGGTTACTATGGGAAAACACCAGTTTGAGAAAATGAAGCAGAACTGATGAAAAATGAAATGGGGAAACTTGTACTTTACAGTAATATCAGAATATTGGGAATATGAGGATGTCGAGATGACTTTAAATAGAAAAGAGAAGGTGATGAAATATTTTTTGGGTAAAATAACCAAAAGAGTTGGTAACCAACACAGGTCAGGTAAACCGACAACGGTCAGATGGGAACCGATGATGGTTGCTGGAATGACACCGGTTACTGTGAAATCTAAAGAAGTGAAGAAAAATGGATTTTGTGAATTAAATCAGATAAAGAAACAACCTAGAAGACCTGGGGATGATGATATGAGGCCTTGACACACTCAGAAATAGTTGGAATACTCCAACTATGATGGGGAGTGTGAAAGGAAGAAGAAAATGAAGAAACATAATCCTCACAACTCAAAATGCAATTCAAGAAGAAAGCTAAGAAAAACATGTAATCCTACGAGTGAATTTTATGTTACTTTAGCTTATGCTATTTGAGACTGACTTGTGAACTTTAGAACAAATTTTTTTTGGTTAGGAAGGTGTCCTATGAAGAGGTAATCTAAAGGTGAGGTTTCAGGTTATGTTTTGGTGGGGGTGGTCCTTTCTCTGAGGTAATGACTGGATAGAGAAACCAGTTGGGCACCCACTGTCAATCCTCTGATCGTGTGATCGTTGACAACTTCTTCCAGGTAAGGTGTTCTGTAAGAAAATGTGTAAATTCAAATTTGTGTAGTTTGGAAAAGAGAGAGAAGAGAGAAATGTGCTTTCTACGATTCAATTATGTTAACCATCAGCTAGGCATGACTTCCAGCGTATAGGTTTCCCTCAGTTTTAAATGTGAGCTAATAATGCAACATACAAAGATGAAATGCAACAAATTTTATAACCCAAATTGATAGTTATATTCAATGAAGCAAATGATGAATATGAGAGAGGATGATTTTCACTAATGCAGAAAGAAAGAAGAATGATTCTTTTTAAATGCACCAAAATAAATGTTTCATTTAGAGAAATTAGAAAGAAGGAGAAGATTACCAGAGAAGAATATTTAGTGAATAATGATTTAGAAAGGAAACATACAAGATGCAACCTATATGAATAGAAAGAAACCCACAAACAAGGGTCCCACCAGGCATGCCAAAATGTTTCACCGATAAGATACATATGTATGAGAAAAACAGATAGGGTAAGGGTGACGAGGAATACATGTGAATGAAGGTGTAAGGTAGAGTGCACATGTTTTGATTTCCCGATCCAGTTTTGATTGTGAGAACTTCCATTTTTCTAGGAGAAACTACCTATGAATACAAAACAAGACCACAAGAGAAATATTAAACAATATATGTCAGTGGACTGCCTAGTGTGTGCTAGATCCGAGAAGTGTGATACTTCCTAGATGGTTGTCAATTCACTCTTTAATACAATTCATTACACGAAATAACATAAGCAAATGAAAATCCTAGTAGTTGATATGATTTAGGTGTCTCATTCAAGTACAATAAGAAAATATAATCTAACAGGCTAGGTTATGATCAGATCTAGAAGTTAGATAGGTGAATAAGGTGGTTGGGACAGGTCAGGGTCAAGTTTTGAGTGGTTTGGGTTATTTGGGTGAATGTTATGAGGTTGTTGTTACAGGAAGATTTACTAGATATAGAGACTGACAATTGGTCTGGTATGACCGATGTCGATTGAGAGGAAACCTGTGATGGTTTAGGTTAACCGGCGTTGGTAGGGTCAGGATGATAGAAACTCAATAAATTTTTATTTTGATGATTCTCTGTGATTGCACAGAAAATAGAAAGAGAATGGTGAGGTTGATGACATAGTGTTGGGAATACTCAGAGATGTCTAGAGTTGGGTATGGAGAGCTGGGAGGTTGTAGGTGGTTAGGTGGGGGGATTGACAGGAAGGTGAGGGTGATGAGATGTAAAGGAGATTAGGTCTCCCAAATAGAGATAAAGAAACTAATCTAAATAAATAGGGAAAGATGCATATCCAAATGCACTTACTTGTACTTATAGGACCTGGTGGTTAGATGAAGGTTATGGTTGATCCATGGAACTAGTGGTCAGTATCGCGGCCATGCTTCCTAGAATGTTACCGTGAATGCTTAACCTTCATATTAGTTTTGGTGCTAGGTCGGGATGTCTGGATGTTCTAAGAGTGATCTCTGATGCATGCTTGCATGAAGATATCTCTTCTCCAAAAACTCTGAATAATTCTTCTAACCTCTTTAACAAGGTTGCTAAAGTGAATATATGGTAACTGACGATGGTTTAGGGTGACCGGCATCACTTTCGGGTTGACCAATGTCAGTTAAGATAAAATATCCTAGGTTGCCAAAAATATCAGATCTTGGCTATATTTTTGGCCAATTTTGTTTCCATTGTTGCGGATCCCAAATGGCATTTTCCTTGTAAGTAAGTGTGCATGTGGTTAGAGGAAGAATAGGCATTTAGTGTTAGGGTTAGAACTAAGTCTCAGTTAATTATGGTAAGTAGAGATTGAGTCCTAGTTAAAATGAAACATGTTAAGAATAGGTCTATGATGAGGTGTCTAGGTGATGTGGTGGGGTGAGGTGTTTAGGTGAGGTGGAAATTAATTTCAATTAAGGTATTTCTTAATGAATATTGTGAGAATGGGCATTAATTTAATTTTTGGTAATTAAATTAATATACATGTGGGGTAAAGGGGGAGTGTAAATTGGATTTAGGAGGAAATTGAGATTACAAATAGGGACATGGATCTGAGTGTGCATGATAATGACGAAGGGGTGAGAGAACACGGGATGAGGGACAAGTAAATCAAAATTTTGTGTCTATATTTTCCCCCTTTTTGTCAAGTAGTTTGTGTTAAGAAAACCGCGACATGAAAAACCAAAAGTGATAGAAGATGGTTGAGGTTCTCCCCCTCAAACTAGGGACCGATGAGATGAAGGGGAATTGATTACTAGGTTGATAGAGATAGATGGAGGAAGGGAGGAAAGAGTGGAAAGATAGGAAAAAATTCCCCAAGTGGAGAGTGGAATGACCATTGCAAGAAGGATGAGATAAACTAAAATAAATATGGAAGTAATCCTAGAAACACATTGGTATGGAACATAGCTCGGCAACAAAAGAGGCAACGTTAAGGTCCTACAAACCTGTGAGTTGGAAAATATCACTACAAAATGGAGGGAGTCCAACGAGAATCAACTCAAATGGATGTGTAAGCTGTGATACCAATAGGTCAAAGGCATACATCAAAAGTATGAATAAAAATGCGAGTATGGCCAAGACAATGGTTTGATAGAATTACAGGGAAAAAAGCGGTGCAAAAGAGTATGTGATGTCCCTCAAATATGAAGAAGTGAGTAAATATGCATCCTGGTGGAAATGGAAAAAATGGGCACAAAGGTGGACTTCAGGTAAGATATGGTGTCCTGAGATGGCCACAGAGTGAGCTTATTATATGATTAAGATTGTTTTCAAGATTGGTGTCCAGAACCAATGAATGAAAACAAATGAGGAATAATAAGACCCCGATATGCTAATCTTTGATTAACCATCATTCTGGAACATCTCTTGTAAAGTCAAGAATTCTACCCTAATGAAAAAGTCTCTTATTTCAAACAAAAACCTGTAATCAGCAAAGGGAAAGAAGGTCATTACCTTTTATACAGAAGCCATGAAAAGATTGTCAAAAATGAATAAAATTATTTCTTGTGAAGATCCTATCATCAAAACATGGTGGATCCAATTCAAGCGTACTATTTCAAAATGAAAGATAATGAGAATCACACCTATTAATGATTGAGAATCCAATAAATGGATGAATAAGATTCATAAGAGATAT
Organism: Taxus chinensis; assembly: GCA_019776745.2. Lineage (NCBI taxonomy): Eukaryota > Viridiplantae > Streptophyta > Pinopsida > Cupressales > Taxaceae > Taxus > Taxus chinensis. The sequence continues at coordinate 97,251,526 of CM034150.1, forward strand.
GAAATTTTGTATGAAGGGCATCAGGGTGAAGAATCTACTAAAGGTAACTATTTTAACTTCACGCATCTGAATAACAAGTTAAGAACATTTTCCTTTATCTCCCTTCCTCTAGATGATTTCCATGCATATGAAGATGAAGAAATGAAAGTCTTGAGAAGAGAGTTTGTGCAAAGGTTTTTGAGTGTAGAAGAAGGATGATGGAGAAAGCGAGAATGAGGAATGTGTGGGATAATGTACACATCAACCGAGTTGCAATTGAATGACAACGTGAAAAAGTTTCATGAGGAAGTAAGCATTCAACTGTGAAATGTGCATGCAAAGAAAAAGGTATAGCATCCTCATAGATAAAAAAGAGTACAAATAAAATTTTTGTGTAACTCCCAATGCATGAAATTCATACCTCCAAAAGTGGAGAAGAGTATTTACATTCCTAAAATGGAAATTAACTCATGTATGATGCACACTGATGCATATGATATAATCTATGATGGAATATGTCATACCCCCTTAGACACCTGATACCTATGACCTCACCTAAGTGAGATGACTCACCATGTGATATGGACAATGCCACGAGATGAAAAGGAAAGTACAAACACTAACACCCCCTTTCATCGTAACTTAGGATGAGGTGGTAAGTTATAAATGAGAAATGGGTCCCGGAAGCTACGCTTGATGAGGTACCCATGCACAACAAGGATCTCAAGTAGCGGAGGAAAATGAAATGGGAAAAACCATCCACTTACAAGATATGGAAGACTCCCCTAAAAACCTAAGAAAGATGTGTCAAATGGGTCTCATAAACTAAAGTTTTGATAAGGTACTGATGTACAAACTATAATCTCTCTGGAAGAAGAAGAAGATAAGAGAGGAAGTAACAAGAGAGGTGGATGAATATGTGAAGCCGCAACTAGATTGAACTTTTTAACTCGAGGAAGTATCCAAAAATAGTGTCGATGACATGGTCCTCAACCTATAGACTGAAGAAGACCCACCCACATTGAACAATGTTCCTACCCTTGTGAATGAAAAAAAATGGATTACTAGAAGTCCGCCCAATCCGTGAAGGAAACTGAAGGTAGCAGTATGAAGAACTTTGAATCTAGTCCACTTAAATGTGACATAGGTTTAACAAATGAGTTCAAAGGAACTAAAGGTAATGCCATGAGCGTAGAACTATTAGAGTGTGAGAGAGGGAAATATTCCAAAAGGATTCCCAAATGAAGTAAAGGAAAAGTAGTAACCCCCACAGCAATAGAAATAGGATCCTCAAGAAGAGGTGGATCAATTATGGTCTCTAAAAAATTGGAAGTGATAAGATTCCCAGAAGGGGAACTCCCAAAAAAAGACATGAATGAATCATTTGAAACACCTGTAGAATGAAGAGAAAATATTTGTACTACATCACAAGTAGGCACTGGGAAGAGACAACGAAGATCTGACAGATACTAGTCCTAAAAGGGTGGATCAATAAACAAAAGGCCAATGTCTGACATGTATGAATCATCAATGCATGAAGGAGGAGTTAAAAGTGTCTCACACCATTGAAGTGGATAGGAGGCATATGCAATGATAGTATGAGGTTGGGAACAAGACTATTTGATGTTTGATGGGAAGGGAGAAGTGTCAACATTCTCTAAAAGGTGGCCACGAGGAGGAGGAGAGAATTCCTCATATGTATCATCGTCATCAGAACTAGAAGAAAAATCCTCATCATCATGGTTATAAACAAGTGAGTATGTGTCACCAAAACTGTGATCACATGAAAAAGGAGAGGAGACAATTGTATTGGTAGGTAAAGCAGTAAAGGAACTCTCCAAAGGGTCTCCAAATAAGAAGTGAAGAATTCTCCAAATAGTGCAACAACAATCTCAGTGCACCACATGAAGGTGGAGAGGTCTTGATACATATAACATCAAGTAACCAATAACATGGTGACATGTGTTAAGGCATTCTTCAAGATGATAAGGATTAGTGGGTGTAGTAACTTTCCCATACAAAAAGGGATATAGACCATTGTGAGTAAATTAACATTCCATACTAGCACGCTATGATTTTTAATTCTCTCTACCTAGAAGAAGTGGTAGAGGCTGAGAAGTAATCATATGATGCTCAAGTCTGGAAAAAACTTCCTCCATGGCGCATCCCTAAAAATATAAATAAGTGCAAAATGCAAAAAAGGAAGGGTGCAAGAAAACACACAAAGTTGTAAGACGTTAGACTTGGCCGAGAATGCATCTACATATGATACAACACCATATAACATTGATAACCCCCTATTTATGACGCTTTATAAGTACTGTGTTGATTACAATAGGGTGTGTTCGTGTGACGTGAGACATTTGACCACTCACCTTATAGTAGGTTATGAACCATGTAAGAGTTGAGGCCACAATAAGTCTCAGTCGAAAGCAGAGGAACAACATGAAAACATGCACAAAATAGCTTTAGAAAAGAACAAGGGAAAAAATAGTGTTTGATGTGAGGAAAATCATCTCACGTCGTAAAAGGGGATCTCTTTCTGCAAGGCTATGATAGATACACTCACTAGCCTACAAGCGAAGAAGAGAACTACAATGTAAAAATGACTCAAAACGAGCCAAAAGGGTTCCCAAAATGCCAAAAATGGCCTCCAAAACATGCAAAAAGCCACTTGAAAATGCTAGAAGCACCTATAATCCATAAAAAACACTACATAATCCCACAAAATTGTCAGTGGAAAAAAATGTCTAGTAACCCTTGTTTCGGAATAATTTTTGCCCTATTTTTCTATTTTTTGAAAAGTAAAAAATTTAAAAAAGGGTGTTTACAATTAAAAAACTAGGAATTATGGATTTGATTAATGTCCTAATTAGCCTCTTTATTAACCTACTAATAATCACTAAGACCAACCTTTAAATATGGTTCGACCTAATCAAGAAAATAAGACTTAATTTTAATATTAATTCCCTTTTATTAAAATGAGTTGAAAAAAACTTTAGCTTAAAAAAACTAAGTTTAATGTTGAAAAAAGGGCTAAAGGGTGGGGATGTGATCAAGGGAAGAGGATTGGGCTTGGACGAGCCATGAGGTAACTCGGTGAGACAAAGGAGGATAGGGTGGGGAAGGAAATGATCGGTGAATGTGTAGAGGGGGTAAACAACGAGCCGATCGGTGGGACAATGGCACAAAACCCGAGAGGATAGGTTAACAGTGCAGACAACTTGGCACAAAAGGCAAAGGGCATGCCACACACAAGATGGGTGAGTGAGCCACATGGGCTCAACAATTTTAGAGGTGGGAGGTAAGAGGTAACGTTGGACGTGGGGGAAATCGAGGCAACAAGGGATCGACACATGAGTCGGGTTGATCAACGATTATACGAGGCAGGGTGTATAGCTTGACAGGGTCACATACTAATAAGGGAAGAGCCAAACTTGACACAACATGGAACATGTGGGAAATGGCCGTAAGAAACCAAAGATTGAGCTAACCAAGGTGAGCTCAGGAAGAGCTCTCACGGCACAAAAATAGATCCAAACGCAGGTTTGATAGGAAGAGTAGATTGAGTGAATGGTGAGCGAGAACATAACATAGTCACTAAGCACAAACCCGATCGAAAACATACCTATCAAGCAAAGAACCCAAAATAAGGACGATCCAACCACTAGTAAAGACCAATGCAAAACACATGAGCCAAACACTAATGCATAACACATAGAATGGAGTCAAGCATGAGTCAACCAAATATGAATGTAAAGCACAAGAAGTAGAGGATCAAAAAAGTTCAGGATAGAGTCAACCATTATGGTAAGAATAATGGAGATCTCGGGGCCACAAACCAAGCATGAGAAACTAACACCAATAAACGAGCTATAAAAATAAACAAACCTCCACAACGTAGAAAATGAACTAACCAACTCACTAGGAAGCAACCAGCATGTCGAGCTGTTTGGAGAACCCACTAGGGAAGGATCCAATCTAGGTTAAAAGAGGATCTAGGTGAGGGGTTACAAGAAGGGAAAATAGTGAGTAGGAGGGAAGAAGGAAAGGGAATGCATATTTTTCAAAAAAAACTTTTTAATGAAAAACCAAACAAACATAAATACCTCCAAATGAGGATTTCTACCAAAGTTGGCTATAGACGGCTAGATTTAGCTGGAAAAAACTTGAAACTTCAAAACTCCATAAATGACCTAGACATGCACCGATAACACACAAAAACCATCAAAAACTTCATGAAAACCAATATTAGCCAAATCAATGCAAATACCACACAAATGAAATAACGATTACGAATATAGTACACAAAACTGAGAGTAGTAGTCAACAAAAAATGGAGAGTGACAAAAATCCCAACAACATTATCTGATATCATGATAGAGAAAGCGAGAACAAGGATCATGCAGGATAATGTGCACATCAACCGAGTTGCACTCAAACGAAAGTGTGAAAATTTTCCATGAGGACACAAGCATTCAACCATGAAATGTGCATGCAAAGAAAAAGGTCCAACATTCTCATGGATCAAAAAAAGGAGTACAACTAAGAGTGATGTGTAACTCCCAATGCATGAAAATCATGCCTCTACAAGTGGAGAAGAGGAGTCAGATCGCTGAAATGGAAAGTAAATCCTATATGAAGCACTGATGCACATTGACACGTATGACATAATCTATGACAAAATCTATCATACCCCCTAAGACACCTAAAACCCATGACCTCATCTAAGTGAGATAACTCACAATGTGATGTGGAAAATTTTGCAAGATGACAAGGCAAGTACACACCCAATAAAGGAAACTATGAGCCCAAAGCCTACCATAAATTTTTTAATTATACATTGGCCTTATAAAAAGGTATGAACATATTGAAGCACCTCATAATGTTAGAGAAGAAGAAAATCATATTTCAAAAGGAGATTCTGATGATTGTCCACACTATGAGGTGTTCATTCCTAAAAGATTTGTGTGCACTTATGATGAATTCCATATCCTTGAACCTTGTGATGACAATCAAATCAGCACCTCGGGGATGATGAAGAAGACACAATAGTTAAACCTCTTTTCATCAATTCATTTTGACTTGATACACATCTCGTTGGAGAAGCAATGGATTCAAGAGAGGAAGATTCTTTTTGTATAACATATGATCCAATTCTTTCCAAGGACTTCACCAACCATGAATAAGTGTGAGAAATCCATCCTTCATCCCAAACTTAAGATGATGAGTTTGAGGTAATAAGGGATAATCTCCTTTCCAATTCTGATTGTTAAGCAATGAAATGGAGATAATCGCATAATCAAATTCCCTACTCGATACAATCATGGATGAACAAATGGAAGAGTTAATTTTTATTCTTGAAACCAAGGTGGATGAGAAAAGTGAGCATGACCTCCCTGAGGAGCTGATTCCACAATCCTCACAAAAAGAGAGTAATGATGATCATCACGGTGATTATGTAATCTTTCCTTTTCGTTGTGAACAAGAAGATGCTATAAGGAATGATCAAGATAGAGTTGGATATTTCTCCCATGTTGGTGTAGACACCCTAAATTACACACTTGTTTCCATCTTATCCCAATTTTCTTCCAAGTTCATTCCCTTTGTGATTAATTGATTAAATCGATTAATCATACATATTGCACCCTTTGGATTAATTAAATTAATCCCTAGTACCCCTTGTGCTAAGTTAATTATCATTTATTACTTAAATGATTGCTTAATTAAGTGTGTACATTACAACAACCACTTTGGACTCCACGTCCTCATCTCAGTCAAATCCACCTGGAATCTAATTTGCCACTCCAGTCAACTACACTTCTAGAATCTTAGAAAGGTGTGGCAAATTGAATTACATGTATAACCACCGTTCCTGATTTAACTTCTGCTAATAAATTCCCATTACTGTCCCCAAATGGAATTTAAACTCCCACCACTGTTGCAACTTCCTCCAATGTTATTTTTAGCATGTGCATTCGATCATGTTCAACCAAATTTTAACTACGTCTACCTCTATAAAATACATGTCTACTCTCTATTGAACCCTCTTGGATTTAATCAAAATTACTCTGTAAAATTTTTCTCCATCTTCTGCTACTTTGGAAGCAATAATCCAAGCCTAATCTCTGTCTTTGTAGCATTGGTCAATCCACTTTGGAGTTCACTCAAGAGCACCCACAATTCCAAAAGGTTATACATATTCTAAACTCTCACAAACTACTTGAGGTTTCCTCTGAAAAGCTATAGGAAGGTTTGCATTGTGTTTTGTTTAATTTGCATTTCTATAGTTTTTCACAGTTTACATTTTGTACGCCTAGTGGGACTCACATCCCTCATCTTCCATTTTTGTTTCATGTGTTTTTCTATTTTTTTCATTGGTGTGTTTTTGGTGTTTTTGTATTATTGTGTGCATTTTTGTGTTGTTGTATAGGTTTCTCAAAGAATTTGGAAGCAACAAAAGAATTCAAGATCAAAGAAAAATATAACATCTTTATTGTTTTTGTCTAACAATTTTATGTTGATTTAAGGTCTTTTGATACATTTTTTTAGTGTAAAAATAAATCTTAAATTCTATATTAAAATCAATCTTAAAATCAGTTCTGAAGGTGTTTTTTATTTTAGTTTTCTCTTCACTTCTGTAACTTGCACACACACACAAAGAGAAAAAAATAGATATTATTTAATTTAATTTTTAAAAAAATAGATTTCTATTGCTAAAAACATCAGAAATCAGATAAAAATAAATTTTTTTTTTTAAAAACTAAACTGCCCATACCCCCACCCTTACCCCCTATCCTACGCTACTCATTCCCCACCCACTTTGGCCAGCCCGGTTAGCTCAGTCGAGCTAACCGTCTCCCTATCCTATCTTACACTGCCCCCAGTGACTCCCTAACAACAACCCCCAACTCTCCCTCAAGTTACCTACCCACGAGCTCCCCAAGTTACCCCCTGTTAAACTCCTACTATTCGGTGAGCAAGGATTTTTGAGCCCCTTCCCTAGTCCCCTGCACTATCTCCCCATGTTCAACCCCTACCTCAGGATACACACTCCCCCAGACTCGACTACCACCTAGATTCCCCCGACCCCAACTCCCCGACACCCTCATGCCTCACCCTGCCATGCCTAACCCAGATCTCCCCTCACGATGGTCACCCTGATATTGCATCTCGATCTAGACCCCTCGCCTGATCACACAGAGTCATTCATGACCACACCGCCATTACGTATGAACTCAGCTCACCGTCCTTCTACCGCAACCTGTAAACAACTCCCTACACTACACCAAAAAAGCAATTAGGTTTTCATTGTTCATTTTAGGTTTCACCTTTTTTTGTAAACATTCAGTTAGCATTTTAAATTTTAATTAAACCTAGGTAGAATTTTCTTATTTCATTCTTTTACATTTCACACTTAGGTTTAGTGTAGTTATTTTCTGATGCATGAGTTTTATTTTATTTTATTTTTATTACTTATTCTCTTTTCAACCAATTGAATTTCCTTAGTTATCTAATCCATTTACCTAAATTGATTCCTTGTAATTAATTCATTAGTTTGACTCATTTTAAATTAGGTCTTTTAAACCTCCACTAGGTGTTTTTAATTCACTCAAAAATCTTTGTTTCCATTACTTCATTAGTTTATTTTATTAATTATTTTTTATTAATTAATTAATAAGTTTATTTCAGTTGGTATTTATAAACTCAATTAGGAATTTCAAACTAACTTTTTTTCGTCAATTTTACCAAACTCAAACTAATCATGTAACTCGGTATGCAGGGATAATCGAAGCTTCCAATCAACTTTATCATTCTCTTTTGGGACTTTTTGTCCTCTTTTACTAGCCTTGACCCCTTTTCACTCATGTTTTTCACATCAGGCTAATCGTCAAACTTGCTAAACCAGGGTTATTGGACGTTTCGGTCCAATTTTTATCATTTTTTGTCATTTTTGGTTTTTGGTCAGACTAATCATTGTGCGATCACGTGTATGCTCTTCCCTCACACTTTCTAAGTGATCTTGGGAATCAGAAACATAATCATTTCTCTTTTTTGGGGGGACGGGAATGAACGCTTTTCAATTAATCAAAGCCAACCCACACGTATGATGTTTTCTTACACTTTTTAAGAGATCTTGGAAATCAGAAATGTGAGTTCTCTTCTATTGTCTTTTCTTATACCTACTTCAGGAAAAAATTCTAATCCTTTCTTGCAGGACATGCTCTCACAAAGGTTGATAAAACACTTAAAAAATACTAACTATAGGTCTCCTTTTCTCGTGAGCTTCAAACTACTCCTTGTGTGTAAGAAATTGTTGATAAACAAGATAAAATAAATATTTCTACACACTATATTTTCAAGTTTAGATAAGGGTAAAAACTTGTTCGCATAACTATGGGAAGTGCCTTGGCATAAGCCATAAAACTACATTGAGGATTACCATAGGAACCCAAAAGTAGTTAGTACATTGAGGGAACTAGAAGACAAAATAAACACCTTTCATCCCAGCGACTAGTAAAGTCTTGTGAGTTAGAGTCATGAATATCCAATGGTAGCGACCCTAGTGAGATTCATTTTGAGAAATATCTTTGCTCGGGATTTCAAAGGGGGTAAAGTAAATTCGGTAGCTAGTAATAGCATCGTGCTCACTCAGGTATACTGTTGACACCTGTAGACACCCCAATTTCACATCTATTCTAAAATCAATTAATTCCCCTTCCTCATTTCCCACAAAAATACATTTCGAATTAATCAAATATAACTTGATTAATTATCCATTTCAAAATCTAAAAAATAACCCAATCCTCACCACATGTCATTATTCTCCATGTTTTTCCACTATTGAATTAAAAATTCAAATTCAAATCCTCACCCACCCTTCGTGGTCCCCACTCACCTAAAATCCTCCACTTATGAATTCAAAATCTAATTCAAATCCTCACCCATTCTTCGTGGCCCCCACTCACCTAATCTTGCCTACATTTTCAAACCACTCACTTAATCTTGCCCACATTTTCAAACCACTCACCTAATCTTGCCCACATTTTCAAACCATTCACTTAATCTTGCCCACATTTTCAAACCATGATTACTTAAATTAATCTAAGTTAATCACTCCCCCAGGCTATAAATACAACCTTATCCCTCCCCTCTAGATACACAGAGAATAAGCTTGATTGCCATATCTAAGTTCTTGCATCCTTTGAGAAAAGAACATCCTTTTGCCTTGTCCTAATGCCCAAATAGCCTCAAAATACTTTTTTCCATCTGGTGCAAAGTAAGAGGATCATTGTTGCAGGAAGGCCTTGCTCCATCTTGAAGAAAAGCACCTACATATCACACAATCAGGGCTCAATCCAAGTTTCCTAGCCCATTCCAAGGTTTGCTACAGAACGCGAAGGAGGAGGTATGATTATTGGTATTTTACTTCCTTGTTAGTAGTGTATTTTTCCTAGCTTACATTCTGGCATGCCCGGTTACTTTCGATCTGTTACCATTAATTTTCTAATTAGTGGTTTTATCTGTTCTTTGTTTATTATTGTTCATTATTATTTCATTTTCTGTTCCTTATGGTCTTATTTGGTTAACCTTCACGCTTTGGGTAGTGTTTTTGTTGTGTGGTGTCTTGTGGTATATCTGCAGGTTATAGCAACAATGAAACTCTGAAGCTCATCCTGTCTTTGATCTCCTCGGTGCTTGGTGTTTAGTTCCCAGTTTTGATTTTTATATTTATTCGTCATTTGTAGAAACACATGAACTAGCCATTAGTTTTTCATCTTACTGACATGGGACAACCAATCTGGAAAATACATTTATTTATTTACTTTTGCTAAAATAACTACTTTGTAGGAAGTTAATCATTTTTTTCTTTTATTTTAATCAATCATTTTTTGATCTAACTCTTTCTTTCTGTTTATTTTTCTTTTTTAATCTTGCTGTCAAAATTTCAGCTTCTCAGGTTAAGTATAGAAGTCATAAAATAAAAAACAGCTCCCGAGACGTTTTTCTCACGTTCAAAATTTTCATTCACAGTGCTACCGTAGCCCATCTTACAGACGCCGTAACTTTTTCTCCCAAACTCGGAATGACTTCATTTTTTTCACGGAAAGGTATTGAAAATATCTATGCAATGAAAAAAATAATTTTTAGATTTAGACTTACAAAAAAAATTTGGTTTCATTTCTTCTAACATCTGTATTTTTAACATAAAAACAACAAAATTATAGTTTTTTTTAAATTATTATTTTTATTTTATTTCATGTAACAACCTCACACATATGCTCTTTCCTCACACTTCAAAAGTGATCTTGGCAATCAGAAACGTGAGGCCACTCGGGCTCTGCACAACCATTTTTTTAAATTTTTAATTTTTTGCCTTACATTTCAATTTTCCACGACAACACTTCTAGGTAACGTTTTCACCCTCTTCTTTCATCGTTTTTCTTTTTTGTGAAAATAATCATTATCACTATTTCACAATCATGATTAATTGCAATAATTATTAACATTTAAAGAAAACTATTCCAATTGTATCTGCGTATGCTCTTTTCTTGCGCCTTCGAGCAATCTGAAAAATTAGAAACGGTCACAATTTTTTAGTCTCTTATTCTAACATTGCACGATCCTCTAGCTCTGCTTTCCAACTATCATTTTAATAATTATTTTCCTTTGTCATATTCTTAATATTTGTTTGGTCGTTGGTTGTGTATGCTCTTTTCCTGTGCCTTTGAGCGATCTGGCAAATCAAAAACAACCACGATCACTTTTCTAACATTTCATTTGCAGGAAAAATACTAATTTGTTTTCTGTAAAACCGTGTTTACTGGAATATTGTCAAAAATAAAAGAAAAACAAAAAAAATAAAAATCCCACAAAAATACCACCATTCAAAGACAATTGCTGAAACAAAAAAAAAGTACGCTCAGGTACACAATTATTTTTTACAAATGATTTATTTCAAGTTGGAAAGAACCATGTGTTTAATCACTTTATCATATTGTTTTTGCATGTAGATGAGGTGGATTTCATCACCACCAAAGCTACACTGGTGACGTGGACTTGACTACCACGCACCAACAACATTTGCATCTGCATTGCACTTTGAGACCTAGTCTTATCATAGCATTCGGTATTTACCTCGCCACTGCTCTTCACTCACAGGTAATGATGTCATGCAGTGCATGAAATTCACGCCTAAATAGCTATAACAACGAAGCCTGGGCATCGTCCCTGTAAATATTCGGGGAGTTATAAGGACACCATAGACATTCATCCCTTTTATCACCTTTCACCTTTTCACAAAACCTATTCTGGACGTGGTGATTCACTCCAAAATAGACAAGTAAGAATTGGTGAGTCTCCTCCAGTGCTCTAAGGGTTCCTCGTACCAATTTTGTCCCTATACAGAATTAGGTATATCAGGAATATGGTATATCAGAGGACACATCTTCTTGGAGTAATAAGAGCCTGCATCCACCATTTCACAGCATACTTGTATGATTGCATGAAATAATGATCATTCTTGAAGAAGTTACCTCATAAGCCAAAACAATTGAATCCACATGATTGCTTGCTATTTGAAAACAAAATAGTTTAGCATTGATTTATTATAAAACTTGGTTGATATCAATGTGTTCATTGTAAAATTTCAGACCCTAGTTGTGTTCCACAAAAAAATCAGTTCTCAACCAATTCAATACCAAGCGAAAACATCCAAATAATCCAATCACACAAACCAAAACATCGCACCAATTTCATTAGCTTGCTTCAGCTAACAATACATCTACCATAGCTTATCTTCAGCTATATCCAACTGATATTAAGTGACTAGCATTCACTCCCCATATCGTCAATCGTCAATCATCAAAAAATCCTTCATAGCTTATTTCCAGCTATATCAAACTAATATTTGGTGACTTGTTTGAGTTCACTTATTATTCTGTCCACCATCGTGTTTATCCAAATCACAGCCAACAAAAATCCTTTCATAACTCATTTTGAGTTATATCACAACCATATCACGATTAACCTGTTTGGGTTACTCTCCACGTCAACAATTCAGAGCTTGTTTAAGCCAAATCTAAACCATTTTCATTATAGCTTATTTAAGCTATCACATATTTCTTCCGAGTAGCTTTTTTAAAGCTTTCTCCTTATAGCCTTGTTAAAACTTGATTGAGCCAAAACAAAGATCACAATCAATAGGTTGATTTCTTCATCGTACCTTTCTTTGTTCTCCCTCTCTTTCAAATATGATGAATTCATGAAAAACATCACACAATGAGCTATTAGAACAAATTAATAAGATGATAACACAACTCTCTCATATGGCTATCCAAATCAGTGAGCGATCACCCAAAAACCTAATTGTACAACCTCAAGAAGAAATCAGTTCACGTAAAGTCCAATGTCAGTTTACCCCCCTTGGAGAAAGTCTCTCTAGCGTTTTTCATCAACTAAAAGAGGCTAAACTGATAAGATATTTAATTACAAAACCCTTTGTCAAAGGGGAAGCTAAGCCATGCTGGTAAAAAACCTAACACATACTGTGACTTTCATCGCATTGATGGTCATCACACAGATAAATGTGTGCAATTTAAGAATTACGTCCAAGACTTAATTGATGACGACGTCATCTCTGTAGAACTTGATGACAATGCTCTTGCAACCAACGACACATCCAATACCACAACTTTCCATGAAGAGCTGACTACTGTCGAAACTCCTATATATATTGAAATTCCACGAGATCATGATGACAACAATCAAGACTCTCTAATTCCAAACATCTTCTTCAAATCCAAACATCTTCTTGGACAACAAATTTCCTTCTGAGCACATTAGTTCAAACATACATTGAACCTGTTTTGGACAACAACATTCTTCCAACATTACTGAGCACTTGAACTTATTTCGAGACTCTCTTTTAACCCAAACATACATTGAACCTGTTTTGGACAACAACATTCTTCCAACATCTACTGAGCACTTGAACTTATTTCAAGACACTCTTTCAACCCAAACATACATTGAACCTGTTTTGGACAACAAAATTCTTCCCACATCTACTGAGCACTTGAACTTATTTCAAGACTCTCTTTCAGCCCAAACATATATTGAACCTGTTTTGGGCGACAACATTCTTCCAACATCTAACGAGACCTTAATCTTGTTTCAAGACTCCCTTTCAAACCTTGATATTACTGTAGACACTACAGACGAGGTTCCATCAATAGGTACCATTAAGTTTGATTATATTCTTCCAATATTGGCTCTTATGCCTAACATCTCTAGCCTTTTTTTCGAAACACAACCACATCAAGTTTGGACACTTGCGACAATGCAACCCGTTGTGTCCATCATGCTTTCAACTATCGATCTTGCAGGCATCTCATCACTAATTAGTCTCACCTGTCAAGACTTCTACGTGCATCCATTCTACGAGGTACTTATACCCAGGAATATCTTTACACAACCTTTTCCATCTTTAATTGTGAATATATCCTCAAAACAATCAATTAATGGACAAATAGAAGCAAAAAACTAAATAACACAAACCATCATTGTCAACACACATGGAAGCTATTGGCTTAACCAAATCTATCCCACTCTTTGGGCTTACCGCACATCTTATCACACACCTATTGGAGCCACTCCCTTCTACTTTATTTATGGTTGGGAAGCTATTTTACTTGTCAAGGTTGAATTTTCATTCTTCATAATATCCTTCAAAGATGTAATCAATAAATATTATTATCAACAGTCAAGCCTTAATGAACTCGAGCTTCTTGATGAAAAAAAACTTAATGCCCTAGATCATCTTCCATTCTATCAAAATCTGCTATGGCGTAGCTACCATAAAAAATTCAAACCTAGAAAAATTAAGGTCAATGATATTATTCTCAAATAAAATCGAAAGAACACACCCAAAGAACGAGACAAACAAGACAAATTTGAGCCCAACGAAATCATAGATAGTTTTGGGGTTGGAGCTTATAAATTGGCCATTGACACAAGCCAATATCTTGATGAACCAATAAATGCAGTTCATTTAAAGAAATTTTATCCTTGAGATGTTCACTATTCCTGGATACAACGTGTACATTGTTCCTTTTGTCTTGCTTATTTCTGAATAATTTAAATTTATTCATTTCCATTGGCAGATATTTTCTTTATCAAAATCACATCTTCATATTTATCATCATGAGACAAGTGCTAATATAAATCCTATTAAGTTTGTGAGCTTCATACTTCTTCCATTTTCAGTTGCTTTCATCTATGGTCATATCTAGAAGCTTACTGATGGTAATATATTCCCTTCAAAGACATTCTCTCTTTCATAACAAAGCTCTAAAATTTGTTACCTAGTTCGTTTGGTCGTCCATCTCAGTCTTCGGTGTTGAACCCTCGCGTCCTACTAGTCATGTGGGGCTAAGATTGGGGGCAGACATTTCTTCCCAAATACAAAGCACTATTATAAAAAAATCCATCAATTCAATAACTTATGAATAATTCATTGTCGCATCTTTTGTTCTTCATAGTCTTTGGTGTTGAGCCCACACTTCTTACTGGTAGTGTGAGACTGGGAATGGAGGAAGGTGCCCTTACTCGTCTACGTCTTGTCTTCGGTAATAAACCCTTGCCTCTTATAAGTGGCCTGGGGCAAAGCGTATAGGGTCATTCTGATACAAGCATAAAAACATTGTAAAATATTCAAGAAAAACAAAAACAAAACAAAAAAAAGACAAAAAGGAAATTCACTCGCCTATATTTTGCCTTCGGTGATGAGCCCTTGCTTCTCACTAGTAGCATGGGGTAAGGCATAGGGATTCATTTCAAAAATACAAAATCTTAAAGTGCTTACAAATTATAGAATCCCCAAACACGTAATTTAGATGCCTAAGTGAAGAGAGAACTATCCCTTAACCTTATATCTTACCAATCAGCAGGCCACATAATTGTCTAAGTCTAACACGTGACTCATAAAGTGAAAGCTATTTTTGAAACTGGTTCAGTACCGTTTTGAAGAATGGAGTCACAATTTCCCAAAGGGATTGTTGTTAGCATTTGTCTCTATATTCATTAACTACCTCTTGCGTCCTTCTTGATTCTCGGTGATGAGCCCACACATCTTACTAGTTGTGTAGAGTCAAGAATGGAGCTGGAATTCTTTTCATCATATCATCACCACCATACCCTGCCAATGGAAAGAGAATGTGTTATTCTGAGCATAACAGAACACGGTGCATATGGATAATATCCATGTTTATTTCCTCTCAAAAATAAGTCTGTACTCTGGTCCATAAATTACCAATCACAATCTAAAAATCCAAAAACATTTGAAAATTGTCAAAAATTCCAAAACAGTGTAAAAATCTAAAAATCTAAAAACATTTGAAAATTGTCAAAAACCTAAAAACATTAGAAACAATCGTCCACAATCCAACAAAGAAATTAGAACTCATCAAACATTAGAAACACTCGTCAAAAATCCAAAAAACATTACACAAAATCGTCAAAAATCCAAAAACATTTGAAAATCGTCACAAAAGTCAAAAACATTTAAAAAATCGTCAAAAATCCAAAAAAAAACATTAGAAAAATCTATATATATATATATAAACAATAAATAAAAATATTGTAAACTTCACAAAATCACAAAAACTCTAAAATAACCAACACAATTCAACCTTTGAACTATTATCCCCAACGAATGATCCAATCACCTTATGACTACCAAATTCAAATCACTTCTCCTTGCGTGAATCCTCGCTTAGGGAAAATCTGGCTCTCATTGCTTCCTTTTTTGGGAACAATGACCCAATATTTTACTATGTCCTCGTGCCCCTGCTTGGGGGCACATCCGATTAATCCTCACTGTGGAACACGTTAGGGATATGTTTATTGGTTCTTGTGTTGCATTATTAGTTATAAATTATTAATTATTTTCTTATATCTTGATATATTACAGGGGACATCTTGATTTTATGTATCCTGGTGTTCTCTCTAATATTCTTATGTTATCTGATTGCATGTCGTACTGGGGCATCATACTTTATTGATGGCATCTGTCTATGCTCTCTTCCATTTGCATATCGTATTGGGGCATCAAACCTTTTTTATGGCCCCTGTCTATGCTATCACGCATATTACAGTCTAGTCATCCTGATCTTTTATATCACGATGCATCATGTTATGTGCTATATTAAAATTAAGATGCTTTTCGTCACATGAGTATCTTCCTGCATGATCAACATCTTACTTTGCACCCCATCCATTCACCCATACTAATGAATTCTCCAGTTTGGGAATCATACTTGATCACCGTTGCAGTTTGCGAATCCTACTTGACGATCTTTCTCAAGTAGCATTCACTATCTAGCAGCTCCTTCTCCTCCACCATGCTCACCATGTATTTGATCCATTCATCCTCACTCCCCATTTTTACTCCTCCGCCACTTATCCCCATATTACCCTTCTCACCATTCCTGTCGCCTCTCACCCATTTGTATTCTCTCATTTCACCCTTTTGCTTTCCACTTGATAATCTTACTTAATAACTCCATCTATATGGAATCCTTAGTTGAGGTTTACCCTCTCCCTAAGATCTTTCCGCTGTAGAAGCTTCTTCACCACCTCCCCTCTCATCAAACAACAATAGTCACGACACACATATTTCCCATTCCACCTCTTCTACTTCCCATTCTCGCATCATTACTCTCACCACGAGGGCATCCCAATTAAGGATTCCCCTCACACTCTTCGCCCTCCACTGCATATATTCCTTCATCCATTCATTTTACACTCCTTTGTTTCCTTTTTTTCTTATTATCACCTCATCTCATATCATTCACCACTCAGGCATACCCCACTCACTCTTTTCTCATCCTTCCCCAAACCCGTCTTATGCATGGTCATCCTACTTACACGCTTTTGTAGTATAGAAAATTCACTTGAGGATTCCCCTTCAGTCCATTTTGTCATACTCTATTCCCACCAACTCTATCATCATTTTTCTTCTTCTTTAGCTTGGCAATCTTACTTAAAACTTCCACTTAAGGTTGATCTGTCCTATGGCCTTTCCCCATCCCATCATATTTCCCCCATCTTATTTCTCCTGCCTCTCATCGTGATCATCTTCTTCAACCTACCATTCCACCCCTGTCCCCATTATCATCTTGTCTTTCTCCTTACATATCATCCCTGTCGGTTGGGTGATCCTATGAAACCTCTCCAACAACATGACGATCTTACTTAAGAGATTCTCTTAAGCATGACATGTCATCTTACACTCGCCCATCACTCTACAATCTCACCATCCATCTTTCCTCTTCATTCCCCATCATCACACCTTTTTACCACCACTATCACCCTCCTCTGCTTGGCAATCTTACTTAACCACTCACCCGGCATGGCGATCTCACTTAAGAGTCCCTCTTAAGGATGATATGTCTCTTTGCCTTTCCCCATCACTACACACCCTTCACCCTTCATTTTTTATCGACATTCCCCATTATCACATCCTTTCACCTCCTTTTCGATTCTCACAAACACCACTTCTCGCTTGACCATTTTTCATCTCTAGTTTTGCTCACATGGCAATCTTACTTAACCACTTCCGTCACATCACAATCTTATGTTAGGGTCCTCCCTACACTTAACTTGTCATCGTGAACTTGTCCCCCTCCTCATTCTTCGTTCACTTTGTTGATCGCTTCTTCCACCTGGTATCTCCTACTACCCACTTTTTCCTCCTACTATTATCCTTTCTCCACATATCCTCTTACAACATACATCTAATCTCTTCTGCCTACAATCACGTTCTTTCCACCCATTTTTCCCTTCTTGATGCATCATCCTTCATACCGTTTCTTCCCATTCTTTTCATGTCTTGGTTCTTCATCCTCACTTCATTCATCCTCATCACCCGCATCCTATCCTCACTTTCACTTAGTCCCAACTCATCCCTCCCATCTTCTCAAATTCCCCCCACATTTCTACCCACACACACATTCACCATTATTGTTAACACTCCTATATCATTCTTTCATCATCATCCTCTCTTCCCGAGCTAATAATTGTCAACGGGTTTTCCCTAAAAATCATCAATCCTCATTCCGCACGATCTCATTCACTCCCTTAGACCTTCTAGAGTTTCCCTTCATTCCTTCCCTCCTCTAAGCCCACCACTCATTGTCAAAGGGTTTTCCTAACGTCCCTTTATTGGCGTTACTCTTTCCAATCCTCATTAGCTTTCTCCTTTTCTTCATTTTTTCTCTCACCCTTCCCCACCACTCATTGTAAAAGGGATTTCCCTAACATCATTTCATTGGCATTGCCTCTTCTATCCCCCATTCTCTTTCCTCTCCTATTTTTTTCCCTCAATCCCACCCTTTCTTGTGGCTTCTTACCCATCTCTCCATCTCCTCTTTTCCCTCATACATCCTTTTCCTATTTTCTCGTCATCCTAGTATCCTCATTTCATGCATCTCCACATCTTTTCCAATCGATGTAATTCCTCCCCTCTTTCTTCTTTGAACATTCTTTATACCGTTCCCTTTCCACTTATTACCCCCTATCTATAATCCCTTCCTTCTACATCATTTTCTTTGTTATCCTCTTCTCTCTCCCACCCCTCATCTTATTTCCCTTCCCCTGTATCATCTTCTTCCTCTTTTTCCATCATGTTTCCTCCTTACTTCCCCATCGATAACCTAGCTGGTTAGCGTTGTCATGTTTTTTTTATCATACCACCCTCCACATGCATCTCCATACGGTCTGTTCCATATTCTTTGCCTTGGTCTTCCTCGCAATGACACGATTCCTTCAATCTTCTCCTTGTATTCGTTCTATCTTCCTTTCCTCTCCCCTAATTTTCACATTTCTTTTGACCACTTCTCATTTTCTCTACCACCCCTACCTTTTCGTTCATTCTGTATCTGTTTCTCTTCTTTTCTCTCCTCTTTTCCACACTTTCCTTGCCCCTCATAGTTTCTTTTTTTTCTCCGTTCTACTTCTTCTTTCGTCCTCTTTCCATTTTCCTCCATTTCCCCCCTACTCCCACCTCGTTTTCTCCTTCTTATTTATCCTTTCCCGTTTCCTACTTTTCTTAGCTCTATCATTTATTTTACTTCCATGCATCCCTCTTTACTATCTTTGTTGCTTCCTTCATTTTGCACATCTCTCTATTTCATCTCTTCACCCTCTACTCTGTCATTTTTCTATTTTTGCCTTGTTTGTCCTTCATCATTCCCTTCTTCCCCTATCATCCCTCTCTCTTATTTCTACCTCTTTCATTTCTTTTTTTCCCCTCCCCTATCTCCCTTACTCTTCTCGTAATCAACCCCCAATCCTATCCATTCCCTTTTCTCTTTCCGACACACCCTCACACCTAGCATTCAAGGTCGATTGAATCCTTTCTCCATTTGCGTTGTGTGGTCATTCCAGTCTCTTCCACTCCATTATCGTCCTCTTCTCCGCAGAATCCATTTCCCTTCTTTTCGAGAGTTCTGTCATATATTCCATTCTCATCAGTCCTCTCGAGGGGGCATCACCACATCTATTCATAATAACATCTTCTCATGACATTTTTGTCTTAGAGGATACTATGACATCCGTCACTCACCACTTTCTATTCACTCTACCTTTTAAAAAGTAGATTGAATTCTTCCCCCATACCGTCTACTTTCTTTGAAAGGACACTACTTTCATAGTACCCTTCCAAAGAGGGGAAAATGTAGACACCCCAATTTCACATCTATTCTAAAATCAATTAATTTCCCTTCCTCATTTCCCACCAAAATACATTTCAAATTAATCAAATATAACTTGATTAATTATCCATTTCAAAATCTAAAAAATAACCCAATCCTCACCACATGTCATTATTCTCCATGTTTTTTCACTATTGAATTAAAAATTCAAATTCAAATCCTCACCCACCCTTCGTGGTCCCCACTCACCTAAAATCCTCCAGTTATGAATTAAAAATATAATTCAAATCCTCACCCATTCTTCATGGCCCCCACTCACCTAATCTTGCCCACATTTTCAAACCACTCACTTAATCTTGCCCACATTTTCAAACCATGATTACTTAAATTAATCTAAGTTAATCACTC
This sequence comes from Taxus chinensis, assembly GCA_019776745.2. Lineage (NCBI taxonomy): Eukaryota > Viridiplantae > Streptophyta > Pinopsida > Cupressales > Taxaceae > Taxus > Taxus chinensis. The sequence continues at coordinate 97,271,628 of CM034150.1, forward strand.
CCCCAGGCTATAAATACAACCTTACCCCTCCCCTTTAGATACACGGAGAATAAGCTTGAATGCCATATCTAAGTTCTTGCATCCTTTGAGAAAAGAACATCCTTTTGCCTCATCCTAATGCCTAAATAGCCTCAAAATCATTTTTTCCATCTGGTGCAAAGTAAGAGGATCATTGTTGCAGGAAGGCCTTGCTCCGTCTTGAAGAAAAGCACCTACATATCACACAATCAGGGCTCAATCCAAGTTTCCTAGCCCATTCCGAGGTTTGCTATGGAATGCGAAGGAGGAGGTATGATTATTGGTATTTTACTTCCTTGTTAGTAGTGTATTTTTCATAGCTTACATAGTTAGTACATTGAGGGAATTGAAAGACAAAATAAACACCTTTCATCCCAGCTAACTAGTAAAGCCTTGTGAGTTAGAGTCATGAATATCCAATGGTAGCGACCCTAGTGAGATTCATTTTGAGAAATATATTTGCTCGGGATTTTAAAGGGGGTAAAGTAAATTTGGTAGCTAGTAATAACATCATGCTCACTCAGGTATACTGTTGACACCTAGTTGAGTGAACCACCTAGGAAGCCACGCCTTGTCCAAGTCAATCTAAGGTAGATGCCAAAACTCTCAGTACATCATTTTTTTATTTTTCTCGCATGTTACCCACTTGTGTTTCAGTTTTTTCATTCACATTTTCTCTCTGATCCACCTTTTTCACTTTGTAAACGTGTCTAAGTCTTGGGTTATAGGCATCTATATCCACACTTAAGAACTTTCATTCCTCTTTACTAAGTCTTGACATCATGATACTCGCTTTATCATAGTCAAACACCCTCTTGATCACCTTGATCTTTTATTATCGTAAGTATAAGTTTAAAATTATCTTGTTGAACTCTAAGCATTCCACTTTCTTACGTCATCACATTACATGTTCACTTTGTTGAATTGACGACATTCTTTAATCTCTTTCTCCCATCATCTTACGTCGTCGCATTACACATTCACTTTGTTTAATTGATGACATCTTCACTATCTTACTCTCATCATCATATGTTGTCACATTGCACATTCACTTTGTTGAATTAATGACATTCTTCTATCTCGCTTCCATCACTCTTACATTTTCGTACGTCACAATCATTTTGTTGCATTTTTGACATCCTCATTACTTCTTCACTTCTCTCTTTAAAGCATTCAGTTCACTTTAATTTGAGCTCACTAAGCCATCACTTTCCCCTTGTCTCTTATCTCCATTTTTGCAAGATTCAGATCTTTGCATTGTCATTCCTTCACTCCTTGTGATGACATTCACTTTTTTGTTCTTTCAATTATCTCATTTCTTTGTTGTGTCTCCTCTTTCATCATTTTTTTTTACGAGTAGACATATATTTTATCATCTTCTTTAGTTTTCTCCTTTAGACACTCCTTTTTTTAAAGGGTTGACATCGCTCATTTTTTTCCTAAGTCTCTTCCCTTAGCATATTTTTGTTAATATATGAGCATCGTCCATCACATTTTAAGTCTCCTCTTGTTGCACTCACTTTGTCGCAAGTTGAGCACACTACATTCTTTCATTTCTTCCATCTTTAAATTCACCTTGTAAATAGTCATGACAATTTTCAATTCCTTCTTCACCTTTCTTAACACTCATTTTGTTAAGAATCATATAAACTAACATTTCAATCCATCTTCCACCTTAACATCATTCACTTTGTTAAGAATTGCAAAGTCCACATTTTTCGTTCCTCTTAACACTCATTTGGTTAAGAGTTAAATTTTCACACCCTCTTTTCATCACTCTTATCACTCATGTTGTTAAGAGTTGATCAATTTCATCTTAATAAGTATTTTCTCCCTTAACATTCACTTTTTAAAGTGTCGAGCATGTTTAAATTTTTACCCCTCCTTCATTATCTTTAAAATCATCTTGTAAAGATTCTACCTTCTTCGTTACTCTTATCACTCATTTTGATTAAGCGTTAATTGCGTCCACCTAATCAAGGTCTCTTCTCCCTTAACATCCATTTTGTTAATGAGTAGAGCACATATAACTCCATTTTGCCCCTTTCCTCTTAACTTTCATTTTGTTAGGATTCAGAAAATCAACTAACCATTTTCACTTCTTCCCTCTTAGCACTCATTTTTCTAGGGTCGAGCTTTTTCATCTTCTTCCATCTTCCATTTTAGCATTCACTTTGCTAAGGGGTGAGTTTTCTATCGCACCTTTTCTTGTTCCTCCCCTCTTTCAAAAATGGTGGGGAAATGACATCGTTACTATAGTCCTTTTCGACGGGAGGAAAGAAATACTTTCCATATAAGCTTGAATGAATAGGATGAAGACCAACTTAAAAACCTTTCTATTGATTCCACTTTATGAAAAAATAAGGACCAATACCTTCTTCATCTCCTCACAATGGGAGAAATATTTCCCTCAGATTTTGATGAGGATGAATTGAAATTCTTAAAGGGAAAACCAAAATCCCCTAAAGGTCCACCATTCGAGTCAAAAAAACACGACGTTAAAGGACCAAGTAAAACAAATTCTTGTGATAAAGGAAAATCTAACGCTTCATCCTCTAATCCCAACCAAGCCTTGCTTGATCAAATCAATGTAATAGAGAAACAATTGGCTCTCTTATCCTCCATAGTCACTAAGAACGATACCAAAGGTATTGAGCACACAAAGAAAAGTGACGAGGCCTTCAAAATTCATTCTGAGACCAATAACAAGAAAAACAATCATATGAAAGATAAATTACCATTCATCCCATAAATTGAAACATTCCTCATTTCTAAAGGCTTAATCAAGCCTCATTATAAAAACAATAGGCATAATCATAATAATCACAACCAAAACCCTATCACTTCTCAAGATAATCATAGGTACATCAACATTAATTATAATTTTGTCAATGATGGTGTCATGGATAATCGCAACATCCACAATTTACAGAAGAATCAATTAAAACAAATTAAGTCCAAACCATCTGTCATGATTCGAAAAAGAGAAAATTTTCCTCCTCATGATTAAAATCGAAGACAATATACGTATTTGGGGAAATATATTTCAAGCATATTAACATAACTAGCAAGTACTAATATGGTCACTTATCCTATCACGCAACCCTTCCCTGAAGGTGAACCTAAGCCATGTTGGTCTAGACCTAACACATTGTGATATTCATCGCATTTATGGTCATTAAATGGAAAAAGGAAAACAAATTTGAAACTATATCCATGACCTCATTACTAATGGAGACATAATGGCTGAAGACCTATCACCTAACCATAATACGAAGGGAAAATCTCACGAACATAGAGAATCCATGAACAATGTTAATTATAAATCCATCCCTGTATTGATGACACTCCTCTATGTACCATTGAACGTCAATTTACACCTCTCGAAGAGAGTCTATCTAATGCCTTTCAACAATTATTAAAGGCTGAAATAATTGAATATCCACATACGAAACCATTTTATGATGGGGAACCCAATCTAACGACGTACAATTCATCTGAATATTGTGAATACCATTACATGCATGGCCATTCTATTGATAATTGTACACCTATTTGTCATTATTTCCGAGACTTAATTTACAACAGAACCATCTCCATGGATCTTGATGACAAAGCTCTTGAAATTGACGACATGTGAACTTCTACTTCTAATGAAGAGTTGGTTGTTCTCCCCACTTTTGTACACACTAGCATTCAACAAGAACCAATGAAGGTTAAGTATCTATCCCTTTAAACCAATCCATTTCTTCTACATATTTTCTTCCTATAGTCCCAACAGACATTTAACCTATTTCAGACAATAATCTTCTAACACCTAACGAGATATTTACTTTTCTCCAAGACTCTATTTCAACCCTTGACATAATAGAAGAGGGTCCATCATCAAGTACAATTGAGCTTGATTCCATTCTTCCCATTCAGGATCCTATGTCTAACATCTCTAGTCTTGTTGAAATACAACCACAACAAGCCTAGAAATTTGTGACAGCACATCCTTCCATGTCCATTGTACCTCAAACAATCAATCTTGTAGGCATCTAACTAATGATGAGTCCTATCTATCAATAAATCTATATGCATACACTCTATGAGGTGCGTATACCTAGGATTATCATTATACAACCTTTTTAATCTTTAATTGCATTTTTTGTCAAACTAACTAATTCACAACCTAGAAGGAGAAACATTGAATATCTCCCCTCTATGGCTTACAGGGAACCCTGGGTGTACATATAGACATCAATCCTTCTTTCCTCACACTCTTTCACTCATTGGTGAATATGAATTTCAACATATTCCCCATGTCAACAATCATCTTCTAACATCACATACGTCTCTTGATCTCATCAGAGACTTATCTAATCACACATCCCTTGACTTGGAACATGTCCTCTCGAGTCTAGTACTCCAAGACCCATCAAATTATTTGATTCAATCCTTTTACTTGGATCCTATCCACCCAAGTCTCATAATGCAGGACTTATAAAATCTTTAGATTTCCTCCTTTGACTTGGAACTTGTTTGCCCAAGTCTCATATTTTTGGACTTATCAAATATTTTGATTCCCTCTCTTGACTTGGATTTCATTTACACAAGTCTCGTATTTCAGGAACCTTCAACTTCAATAAACATGGACCTCTTTCTTGATGATTCTATTTCAAATTATCATCCTCCTGAATTTTAAAAACTTAAAAAACATAAAAAGAGAACAAAACTCCGTATTAAAGCACTGTTTGCAAATTAGAAATGGAAAAGTACATCCCAGTAATGTTAAGAATTCCATCTATTGGAAGATATCTTAATCACACCATTATCATATATCCACCTTCTTCACCTATTACAACACATGTCAACCTTATTACTCTTGGACATTGCGTGTATCATCTTTGTCATGGTTTCTACCATTTTAGATTTTTTACCTAAGGTTTTATCTCAAAGCTTACTGATGGCAACTCTTCCTTTCAAATAAGCTCTCTCTTTAACACACAACACTAAACTTCTTTACCCGGTCCTTCTTGACCACCCATCTCAATCTATGATGTTGAATCCTTGCATCCTACTGGATGCATGAGGCTGAGACTTGGCGGTAGAATGTTCCTTCCCTCCAAGAACACTATCAACATACAAGGAAAATTTAAAAAATCTAAAAATAAAAAAATATTATAAAATCATCACACCTTTCATCCTTCATAGTCTTCGGTGATAAGCTCATACTTCTTACTGGTAGTATGATACTGAGAATGGAGAAATCCCTTACTCATATATATTTTGTCTTCGGTGTTGAGTCCTTGTCTATTACTAGCGACATGGGCCAACATGTAGGGGTCCTTCACAAAACTTAATCAACAAATCAATCCTTTATGAAATCTAAATCAAAGTGCTTAGTCAAAACTATCTTAAGAAGTAAATTTAGTTTCTCATGTTAAAGAGAGACAACAATTCCTTTAACCGTATTTTACCAATTAGTAGGCCATCTACAGATCTAATTTGAGTCAAAACCTATAAATTGGAATCATCTTGGAATTATTACGATAATCTTTACCATAGATGAGTTACATTTTTCTCATTTGGATAATTGTTACACCTTGTGCTTTTGCATCCATCATCTTCAATTTCATATCACTATTCATCTCATTTTCACATCCTTCTTGACTCTCGGTGACAAGCCCTCACATATTCCCAGTTGCGTGGAGTCACGAGAGGAGTGAAACAATATCATTTTACCATCTACATTTCTGCCAATGGAATGGAATTCTTCTAATTATTTGCACCTCCTTTCAAGCAGTGCACCCTTTTTATGGAGTTGTAAAATACCAAAAAAAAAAAAAAAACATTAAAAAAATGTATCAAAATCTCAAAAGCATTCAAAAGTATTTTACGAAATATAAAAATGATACAAAATTGTTACAAAAACCAAAAATGGTTTAAAACTGTCACAATCAAAACAATCAAATAATGTTTGACTAGTTTTCAGTAATTGTGTAACACAATTCAACAATTTCACCATATTATGGTACTCCTTATGGCCTTTCCAAATCATCTCTCGATAATCGTCTTTATTTCTTGTGGTGATATCTATGCCCAATGTAATCATTTACCCTTTTAGAAGATAACTTTTCTTGGGGCACATTTGGATTTTCTATTTTAATCGATTACAGATCAAACATCAATGGGATCTGACAAGAGTATATTTTGGAGTATCTAAGTATCACTCCACTCTTCGACCTGATCTAATGCTCTCATGTTCTAAGATTTTGCTTGGGGACATTCAAATTTTTCTAGTTCTTTAATGTGGAACACATTCGGAGTGTCATTAGACGTCGTTTTTGTACATTGTTTTGTACTATTGCAGTGTGTCAATATTTTGACGATGTTTTTGCTTCTTTCAGTTTCTTATTTTATTGTACTTTGTTTACCTTTGTTGTAGACCAATTTCAAGAAATTTATTTGCATCTTAGTTCACATATAACTTTGGTGTGGTTCCTTCTTGTTCATATTGGGTTTGTTTTCAATGTTTGTTTCATGTTTTCTTGTTGCTTACACGTATTATGTTTTCCTCCTGGTTTATTTAAGCCATGGAATGTTTTCTTATTTGTTTTTTATTCATGTATGTTTGCATTCTTTTCAAATGTTTTCAAAAACTCGTAAAAATCCAAAAAAAAAATTCAAAATCCAAAAAAATTACCATTTTTTTGAACAAACATTCACTTATCCTAGAAATCCTACAAAATGAATATTTCAACATCTCAATACAATCTTGATAAAATCAAACCTTTATCTATTACCCTAGTGATCATTTTGATCTTACAACTATCACTCTCTTCCCTTTACGTGATATGCAAACTCTTCTTGGGGCAAATCACAATTTTTTTTCCTTTACGATATAACTTCACCTGGGGCAATTTTAACTTCAATAATTTACAGAACGCATTCACAAAGAGTGTCATAAGGATTCACTCTAACTTTTCTCTTCCAGTCAGATCCTATTCCCCCTTGGGATCATTTGAATCTATTAATCATCATTGTGGCATACATTAGGGGCATGACTGATTGTCTTCTTTTTTGACTTTGTGTTGCATTGTTGATGTTTACTTTTTCGGACCATGTGTAAGTAGTGTGATTACATCTTGTTTCTTTTATAACCATTATGCCTACACCTACTCTGTATATTGGGTTTGTTTTCCATTTTTATATTTTCTTTGTTGTGTGTGTTTGTTTATGTGCATCTGGATTAACCATCCTGATTCTTTCATAATCATGGTGACAACTCTATTGTGTAACATCAAAAATAAGGTTTCTCTAAAATTACTTTCCAAATGAAGCTCATGCTATGAGCACAATCCTTTCCCATCCTTATTCCAATCCCTTGTCTTCTTCCTATCAAACAACCTTCCACCACCTTATTACATCATCCACCCACTTGAGGGGGAATAACTCTACTATACTACTTGTTAGAGCATCCTAATGCTTCATTGCTTTTTGTTTGCTACTATGCATATGTCAACTATCTTAAAAAAATATTACTTCCCAATAACACTTTAAAGAGGGGAAAATGTAGACACCCTAAATTAGACACATGTTTCCTTATTATCCCAATTTTCTTCTTGGTTCATTCCCTTTTTTTATTAATTGATTAAATCAATTAATCATACACATTACACCCTTTGGATTGATTAAATTAATCCCTAATACCCATTGTGCTGAGTTAATTATCATTTATTAATTAAATGGTTAATTAATTAAGTGTGCACATTATAACAACCACTTTGGATCCACATGGACTTCACTTGGACTCCAAATCCTCATCTCAATCAACTCCACTTGGAATCCACTTCACCACTCCAATCAACTGCACTTATAGAATCCTAGAAAGGTGGGGGAAAGTGAATTGCATGTACAACCACCTTTCCATATGCAACTTCTGCTAACGAATTCCCATCATTTCCCCTAAATGGTATTTAAACATCCGCAACTGCTACAATCTCCTCCAATGCTATTTTAGCATGTGCATTCAACCGTGTTTAACCAAATTTTATCTACTTCTTCCTCTATAAAATACAAGCCTGATCTCTCTCAAACCCTCTTCAATTTAAGCATAATTACTCTATCATTTTTTTCTCTAACTTATTCTACTTTGGAAGAAATAATCCAAACTAAATCTTTGTGCTTGTAGCATTGGTCAATCCACTTTGGAGGTCACTCAAGAGCACCCAAGATTCTAAAATCTTATACAAATTCTAAGCTCTCGTAACCTACTTGAGGTTTTCTCTAAAAAGCTATAGGAAGGTTTGCACTATGGTTTATTAACTTTCCATTTCTTATAGTTTTTCACGGTTTATAGTTATTGCTCCAACATTGTATTCTCCCTCACATCATGAATATGATCCAATGGATATTGAGCTCAAAGGTGTTCCCTTCCCATGTAGGATGAATCTCTTCTACCTATCTGAAAATGATGAAAACCAAGTATGCCCGATCTTGTAAAAATGTGAGCTCTGAATGACAAGAAATGTAGAGCATGTTGGAAACTAGGACAATGAGAGGGGGTGAATCAATGTCTATTCAAATTGTGACAAACTATTCAATTTTATTAATTAGTGTTGATGAAGCCAAATCAACATTCAAAAATAGAATAATGAGAGAGATAACACAAAGACATGATTTAATATGGGAAACCCAAATTGGGAAACAACCCATTGAAATCAAGAACTATCTTAGGACAAGAATGTATTGTAAATGTTACATTGAAATAAAGGTTAGCCTCTACTCAACATGGAGATGCAACTCCAAATATTTAACCAAGATGTTACTTAGTCTTTGACAAGCTTCAACTTGCCTAGAAGCTTCAATTCCCAAGTATCAATCAGGCTTCTACATGTTTCTTTTACAAGAAACAACTCACAAGGAAGCTAATACTCAGTCCTGCTAAGCTACAACTTATACTTATACAAGAATATAATCATACTTGATTTTTTGTCTCAAACACTTGATGGGGACCACAAAATCAGTTCACTTCTCTTCTCAATTCTGTTGTTAATCTCTCTCTTTCTTCTGATCATATAATCAGCTAAAAGGCTTTGTTACACCAGGATCATTACATTCACACTTACAAATCATGCACTCACTCATTAAATAGGCACCGAATTTTTCAGTGTTCAATCCTTTTGCTATATTTCATTCATGATGTTCAGTTTAATCCTCCTGTGATTCATGGTTCAATATTCTTTCGGACATATTCTTCAGAACAACTTGTTAATGGAACTGATTTGTCTCTATTAGAAATTTTTTCATGTCTCCAATTGTATTCTCAACTTTACTCCTCTTTCATAAGATTGATATATTATTTTTCTTACACTAGAATATGTTTACATCTTCATGAGAATAAAACTCATTTCAAACTCTTGTCACATAGTCAAACTACCTTTGCAAAATATTCACATGTCTTTCATCAACATTAACAAGCTCTATGCCCATCTCTTGCATACTATCAAGTTGTTCCAATATTTCATCCAAAAAAATCACTAACTTACCACCTTCATGTCATAAACATAGAAATGGTTATACTATAAGTTACCACACACATGGACATACTTTACCATGAAGTTTAAACTATTTTTTCATAACAGACTACCTCAAATTTTTCTTGAAGATGCACTTTCAATTAAGAATTCAAATAAACTCCTCAACTTTCACACTTCATTTTAAACATACAAGAAAGATGAAAGGTTTCAAAAAATAATTCTCTTAAGGTCATTAATGAATCTAATAAAAAATAGTTAATTTTTCCTCTGACACTTATAGATACGTTCAATACTGATTTGATGCACCAATAATGACAAATACGAAGTCCTCTAAACTTATTGTTAAAAATTGTCCATCAACTTGCCATACTTCTCAACTGACTAATGATCAGTATTTTGTAACATTTGCAAAGTCCTTTAAAATTCTCAAATGATCATGTTGTAATGTAAAAAATTTAGCCAACTTCGATAGGGCTCTCACCAAAAGTGTAACTACATTAAGGATAACATGTTGCAAATCCTCCATTAGGAATTCTTTATAACTCCTCAAGCTTTTCTCACCTTCTTCACCATTTAAATTTCAAATTCTTCATTTGAGTACCAAATAAGCCACTGTAAGTGCAAGCTAATTCATATGATACCATTTTTTCAAGCCTGAGGAGGATTTGTTTATGAGTTCTCACTATTTTCGTGCCATCTATGAGGAGGAGAATGGATTTTCTAGTTTAGGAAGGTTGATTTGAAAGTACCAAAGTCACTTATGATCGGTTTGGAAGAGGACATGACATAGTTGATCCACAATACATGGTATATGCACAGTTTTGCAGAGCTTTAGTTAGAGTTATCTCAACACCCTTAAGACAAGTAGCAAGTTCCATTGGTCAAGTTTTGTCTTCAGACGTCACGCATAACAAATGGAGGAATATATTTCCGCAGTATGCCAGCATCTTCATAGATGGCTTGACATCTTGCAAACAGAGTGTGTACAATCCTTTCTTCACATCTATTAACACTTTGACATTACATGATAGTTTCAGCACATCAAAACCCTATCTCATCATAATGAACACTTGTCACACCTTTATCCATCACTTTCATGTCATTATACCCTGATATCATGCCTTCAAATGCATGTCCTTACTAGAAGTTTCCAAGCCCCATTTCCTAGTTAGGGTTTCAACATCCAAACCCTAGGACACCATTTGAATACTTCTAATGTCCTAGATCTCAGTTTACTACATCTGTCACATAAATATGGGTGATCATAGTCTTTAAAGGAGGAATGACCCAATTTCCAAATGAAGTTTACCCTATGCACTTAGTATCTAGGAATACATTTTGAAAAGACTCCACGCATTTATAGGCACAACTTTCTAATACTCAAATGATAATCACAATGATATGCACTCTATGGATAAGACATGAAGAACAATTTACATGATCAGAATTTATTGAATCTTAGATCTTCAAAGTTCTACTATAATTTCCTGAGTTTGTAGAGTCCTTTTACTAGAATACCTTCATTTTCATGATCAACTTTGGGAGGATAACTTCAAATAATGATATTGTTTCAAGTTCTAAGCATTCACCTATAGAATATGAGTCATGATTTTAGATACAAGTTTTTATATGCACTGTTAAATGCATCACCACAAAGGATAGACTCCAGTCTTGGTAACCCATTCTGATTAAAACCTTTACTAAAGATGAAGAATCTTCCATCATTAAACATCATAGATGACATACTTTACCCTTTCCATTCTATTGAGAGTAGACATTATGAAGTGAGCTTCAACAATTTCAATCACTAAACAAAGTGAGAAATGATCATGAAATGAATTTTAGATGTAGGGAAAACTTAGTGCATTGTTTGTTTACGAAACATATTCCAGTCTTAGAATTATAAGTATCTTACTATCAGATACATAATTCTTATGACTATGCAATGATAAGGGAACTTCTAGAGAAACCTACCATCACTTACCTCCAATGACCTCAGGTCAGATGTACTGATATGACCTTCAAGGAGACAATGTCACGAACAACTCATATCACAAGCTTCTTAATGACTGCACTCTTGGTAGGATATCGAATGTATTAATGAGACATGATAATGTCATAAACTCATCATAAGCGCATACTAGGATGCTCCCAAAGAACAAATTTCACCTATAGATGAGTATACATTAAGTATACCATTTTACAACTTAGTGATACACATAAAAATCCTTTAAACACCTTGCAACCCTTCAAATACATGCTAAATTTGCAAAAACATGGAAGTTTTTGTATAGTACAGTCATGCTTGGCTAGTAATAATACTGTCATATTGGTATAGGATGAGCCTATTACAACCTTGAGTGCTTGATATAACTTGAAAACTTGATTTGAAGACAAAACAACTTATTTTATTTTTATCACTTCAAGAGGAAGGTTTGGAGAGAGAAGAACCTTGTTAGTAAAATGGATATAACTTTTGTGTTCCTTATCCAATTTCCCTAAAAAAATTCAAAACTTCAGTATTAGAGTTCTCTTGAAAAATTCCTTCTATGATTTATATGAATAAGGATTGATAATTTTTTATGGATGCTAATAATACAGGGTTCTCATGTTGTATTTCTCAAAAACATGGTTTTAGTAAAACTTGAATAACTTCCACAATCTTCTTCAAAACTTGATGAAACTTGACATGAAGAACTAGAACAAACCCCTATACATGCTACATAGGTTTTTTTCTAATAACTCAGATTTTAAAATTTATACCAATCTCATTTTCCCATGAATTCATTGTTAGTCCTCAAAGGTAGTTTTAGTGAACACTTTGATCTTACCTCCATAAGATAAATTAATCCTTTTGGATACTCATACATTCCCTAGTAAATGATCATAGTATCCTACCATTATTTACTAGTCTTTATATGACCTTCTTTGTGCCCATAGACCTCATTATGCTCTAGAACTAGGCCTAAATGATCTAGATTTAAACGTGACTTGCACCTTATGGCCTGATGATCACCCTAGAATCTCATGCACATCCTAGAAACAAAATTACAGATCTAGATGACACCTGATACAAGCACACCAAACATCTTCATACCTCCAGTGGGCTCCTACCACCCTGATCAATCCTGTAGCACACTGAAACCATCCTGAATGCTCAATAAGCCACTAAAAACCATTGAATTGAGCCTCACTTCACCACTCACACCTTTTCCATTCATGCCACCTAACATCAATGGCAACACCAATGCACTAGGGTTCAACAGAGCAGGACAACGAGGATGTTTCAAATGAATTCTAGTCATGTGTGAATCAAATTTTCAATTATATCCTTGAACCCCAATGCAATGACTCTTCTAATGAAGATAAAAATGAGTATATGGCAGATTTCGAAGAGCTATCAGTATAAGACATCTTGAGGATTGTGGAAGAAATTGAATACCCTCAACTTATCCTTGAGATCTTGACTCGAGCCATGTAAATGAAAGATAAGTATGATTCAATTTTTGTTTCTCATTTTGATGCACCAATGTTTGATAATGACACAAAACAAATGGATGACCTCAATGTTATTTTTAAAGCCTTGTTAGGTAAACATGAATTTTAATGTAAGCTTTCACCTTTCTCATTTTGTGAAGAAGAATGCATTGTTGAGAAACCGAAGAGGAAGGAAATTATGGAACCTGCTACAGATATTCTCAATCTTGAAGACAACACCTCCACCATATAAAATGATGTCAAGGGCAATTTTTAGATGGTTTGTATAGCAAAAAATTGTTTTGGACAACAAAGTGAGAATTTACAAGAGTCTTATTAATGTTTCATAATCGGATTTCTCTCACCGTTTCTAAAGCTCCTACTGATTTTGAACATGAGTCTGTGCTCCAACATTTACTCGAGGATGATGAATACCTTCGTATCATTGATGTAACCTCCATATTCAAAATAAATTGTTCAAAGTAATAGAAAAGTGAGAGGTTCGAAGAAGTTTTTGGTCAGGAAGAGAATCCACTTGTTTTCACTTCCTCAAATTTCCTTGCTAATTCAAGGGTGATTTTATGTTGTAATTTCTATTCAATAATGATGATTTTTTCCATGAAAAAAACAATGATTGCATTTTTTAGAACATGATGGAATGGTTTCTCATGTCCATAAAGCATCAGGTTCAAATTACAAGAAGCAAGGATTCCAAATAGGTAACAATAGGGAAAATTTTAGTGGCAAATATTTGTTAATTCACGAATATTCTAGTTTTTAAAATTTAAAATTGGTGAATTTTTGGGGAAGGGAGTAGGCCTGGGTCACCAAAACTTTCTGGGTACAAGTTAATTTTAGGAGTTATTCGCCATCCCTGTGAAAGAGAAATTCACAATGTTCCCCTTAATATTGTTAGACGGTAGCATATTTTATGATACCTAATGACAACATAAATATATGTTGTCAAACGGTAGCATATTTTATAAATTACTTCACCAATAATTGTAAAGTTTTTATTATGTTACTACTTGTATCTTCTTGGCCATATTATGTGTCATTATATTATTGGTTTCTCTATTTGTATCATGCATATTTAACAAATATATTAAATAAATGTGGTCTTATGGTTTCCAATGTTCATAGTATGCACAAGTGGGTATGTTGAAAGAGTCACGTAGACCTATATTTCCCTCTCATTAAGTTCGGGTGAATTTTATTATACTCTAAAGGGGGGTTCATGGAAATTAGGGGTTGAAAGAGTTGAAAAATGTAGTAGAAGTAGTTTGGGTGGATGGATGGGAGGAGGGTTGAGTAGAGTAATAAAAATATGTAGAACCTCCTTTAATGATCCATCTCTAGAAAGGTCGGGATTTGAGGTAAAGACTGGAAACAAATGATATTACCATTATATATTATGATTAAAGTAATAGAAATGCACATTGTTATTCAATAAACTCTTTTCACAATAGAAATCAAGCATGATTGTTTATTTGGGATACACCCCTCTAACTTATGTGTAAACAATATCTTAGAAATAGGGTAGAAAAATCATAAAATAATTTTGGAAAGTGGATTTTTGTATTACGTTGTAGACATGTAGACATGTATGCAAAATGTGAGATCCTCTAAGATATGGAGTCTTGTGTAATCTAATAAATGAGTTGCATGGCATTATGTTTTGGGATATAGTAAGAATAATCATCATGGTATAAGGAATGATAATAATATAATGCCAAGACATTTAAGTTTTCCCTATGTTGTGGTATTAAACATTAACTTCCTTATCATATCTATAAAGTCTTGTTCAAATTCCTATGTGTGTGTTTAAAGTATCTCATTGAACAATGTTCTATATCCTCCCTTAAGACCATGTAGACACAAAATCATGCACTTGGGTACATTTCTAGGTCCTAAAAACATGCTTCTATTCATATGATTCCTAAGCAAGAAAACTAGTATTTGATAACTATCTTTGGCCTCTTCTCTTTGTTTCTTGTCTTCTTTCTGGTCTTTTACACCATATAGCCTAGTTGGTACTTTACTTTTTTTTATCTTTTATGGCTTCAAACACCAGTTCCCAACTAGGACACTAGCTCCCAGCTACCATCCGTCCCCTCTAGATGCCCCTGACCCTTTTCTATCTCACTCACTTCTTTTGGGTGTCTTTTATCTTTTAGGCATCTTATTTTCTTATAAGTTGGCCTTCCAGTTGTCAATTATGAAATTCAACCAAAGGAATCATATAAATACAAAGCTATGTGACCAAAATAAAGGACCTTGCTCTGAGCATGCTATCTAACACCTAAGCTTTCATCTAAAGGCACCTAAAGGACTTCAAGGAATCTATTTGGAATCCATTACAAGGGATAAGTGACTTCATTTTCTACATACATTCATAGGAGGGGAAGGTCATTTTCCATCCACACATCTATTTACATTGGTACATCTAGCTATCACCCACTATCCAGTGCATTTTCACAAGGGATTCCTAGGGAACGATTCCTTCACAAATGTAAAAGAACTATATGAAGTCTAAGATGTAGTGCAATGCTCGATTGTAATTTCACCTAGTTGGGTGACTGCTGGGTTCAGTCTAACTCCCCATGTTACATCTTTTGTTTTTGGAATTTCATGTAGTTTGAGGGTTTCACAAGTCAACATTTCCTTGTAGGTTAGAGGTATATTCTATGAACAAGGTGAGACATATAGGAAATCAATAACGACTACCAGAAACACTTATGCGACACCAAAAAAATTAGGTTATGAGCTCCTTCACATTCGCAGGCACCCAGAAGCAGACTCTTTAGCATAGGTGCCCCTAACCTAGTCTAGGAACCTTGGTCCAGGATTATCCGATGGTTCCAAAATTTATTGTGCATAGTTGCGATAATATGCCCTTCCTTTTCATCATTTTACCAGTCCATATCAGTTCCAGGATCAAGTGCAAATCAGCTAAGTCCTTTACCCTCTCTCTTGCACTTCAGGTTTTATACTTATCTAGCTTATTGCTTGTGTCAAATCTATAATTTATCTTTTATTTATCATACACGACTCTACAATTAGGATTTAGCATAAAATATATTTTTGTTAAATCATTTGGTGAACCCATCACTTAAATCCCACTTTATTTATAGGGTTTTCTTCTTATGCTCGTCACCCGTAGTGGTCATTTTAGGTATTTTGTGCATATAGATCTCCCTCCATTTACCCGTAGGGTTTCTAAATCAATGGTTGAATATGGTAATCCATTTTTTAACTCAAATAATGTTTTCCTTAAATACATTAAAACATCTGATAGTGAACAATCATATGATGAAGATACCAATGTTGATCAAGAAAATTTAGACAAGCTTACTAATTTTTGTCAGGCTTTGCGTGACAATCCTACACATATTTCACATATTCTCCATGTTTTTCTTACTACCAAACACTCTCAAGATGCTACTTCTCCAACTATTGTAGGTTCTTCTTCATCTATCATGGCCTCCACCCAATCCCCTGACATTCCTACTTCCATTACTACTTCTATTCCTTCTTCCATTCCTACTTCCATCCCTACTTCCTTTCCTATTTCCATTCTTACCTCCACCATTCCACTGCTTCATCTCAATGCTTCTAATACACAACTTGGTTCCTCTTCCTCTAGAACTTGAGACCTAGCCTTTATTTATTAGGATATCCAAGTTCAAATTCATGAACTTCAGTGGGCTAATTCTTGTGTATTTCCACCTCTTGATTCCACCCTCCTCCTTCACACTCCTTTTCCACCTGCCATTTCCACTTATGCTCTTCCTCAGAACTCCATCACCCCTAACCTGCCCATGTTCAATGACTATGGTGACCCTCAAGAGAATCTATGATATTTTAGTGTGGCATGTATAGATTATGTGGATGATCATATATTGCTTGCTAAGTTATTTCCTAGCAGTCTTCAATACTATGTTATGTGTTGGTTCTATGGTCTACTTGTTCATTAGGTAGCATCATTTACACATTTAGTAGATGTTTTTTTTGCACATTTTCAATCAATATCAGTTCTAATATATTATATCCTCAACTCTTACAAATAAAAAAATGATCTAATGAGCATCTAGCTGACTATGTATTACGCTATAAAAACAATTTAGCTAATATGACTAATGTACTCGCAAATTCTGAATTGCAATATCTTTTTGTTCAAATTATTTTATCTCCATTACAAGATAATGTTATCTTTGAAACCTTTCCCTCATTTTATCAACTATATCATACACTTAAGTTACGCGAAAGTAAACTCTTATCTATGGGAAAACTCAAGTATCATAATCAAGCTCCTTCTTCTAATCAGTTTCAAAGAAAATATACTTTCAATCCATCTCCTAAGCCCACTGAAGCAAAATCTATTGTTAATGTTATTTCTACTCCTGAAAAGCTTCAATAAAAACCGCCAAAGCATACATTTACAAAAATTTCCTTATGTTCATCATCTTCTATTGCCACAACTTATTGAAAGCAATCTTATTATGCTTCCACAAGTATTAAATATTGATCCATCTCACCCTAGAGGCCGAAATTATGATGAAAATGCTAGATGTGACTATCATCAATGTTTTGGGCATTCAACTAATCAATGTTTCAAACTTAAGCATATCATTCAATATCTTATCGAGAATGATGAAATCGATCTCCCTAAGCCTTTGGCATCCAAGTTAGTCAATGATAACCAAAAGCTTAAAATATTCAAAGATCCATTACCCAAGCATGAAAATCAAGTTGTTGAATCTTCAACTAATCATACATATTGTGTTATTCCTCCTCCTTCATTGGGGTCACTTGATTTTCTAGTTGCTCAATTTGATGCATCTCGACCACTAATTACATTCTCTGATCACGATTATCATACTAAATTTTATTCTAATACACTACACATAAATGCTTCTATTGGATCTTATACTGTCAATAACACCATGATCGTTCCTTCAACTCCTATTGGTGTGTGAACTATTGCACTCCTTATTGCTATAAACTATCCACAATCTAAAATTTCATATCCAATTCCAAAATCTTATGGCTACATCAAGCTTCCAATTACAGTTGGGCCTCTCACCATGCTTGTACCATTCATTTTGGAACCTTCAATTAAAGGTTATGACATGCTCTTAGGTCTTCCTTGGCTCTGTGTTGCTAAGGTTATCTTTTCCATGACCCACCTTTGTCTCAAATTCATTCACAATAAGCAAGTTGTCACTCTCAAAGGTGTTCCACCATCCACACCATTTCCTCTACCTCCTTTTGAGGATGTCCTCTCACTAGCTACATTATCTAGGCCCCTTGGGCCTATCAAATCTAAGGCACATTTTACACCTAGATCTCCTATTCGCACATGACCTACGCATCCTCATTGGTATACTAGTCCATCTTCTCGGCCTAAGTCCCCTACTCAGGAAACCCTTTCACATAGGATTTTTCCACCTCCTAGGTATAGTTCACATAGGTTCTCATCA
This sequence comes from Taxus chinensis, assembly GCA_019776745.2. Classification (NCBI taxonomy): domain Eukaryota; kingdom Viridiplantae; phylum Streptophyta; class Pinopsida; order Cupressales; family Taxaceae; genus Taxus; species Taxus chinensis. Next base: position 97,290,130 of record CM034150.1, read on the forward strand.
CCTCCTAGGTCTACTTCACATAGGTGTTCAACATCACCTTGGTCTCCTTCACATAGGTGTTTATTAACTCCTAGGATTCCTTCACACATATGTCACCAGTCTCATACACCACCGATCTTAGATCATGGCCACATGCCTTTATCTCCTTGAACATCAAGTGGAGGACCTCTTCCCTTCACTTTCATCGGATAGCTTACTCATCATCATACACTTGGGGGGCATCCTGCTCTCTCTTCCCCCTTCTAGTATCATCAGGTGTCTAGCATTTCTATTATTATGCTTAGTACTTCATACGTCCTATTTCTAATCAATCCTCCACGTCTTGATACACTTTGTATTGTCATACTACCCTATGAAGCACTCTAGTTCCATGGTTCATACTCGGCTGTTGAGGGTCTAATTTCTGAAATTAAAAATCACATTGACTACATTTCACACTCTTTGTTTCACGATACGTCTTTCTAACATCTACTTTCACATAACACATTACCCTGTGACACACTCTAGTTCCACGACTCATGCTTAACTAATGAGGATCTAATTCTGAAATTAAACCTCACATCCACTACACTTCATGCTCGATTCTTCACAATACATCTTTCTAGCATCTACTTTCACACAACACATTATCCTATGACGTACTCTAGTTCCATGGTTCATACTCGACTACTGAGGGTCTAAATCTAAAATGAACCTCACCAAATTCACTTTTCATGCTCTATGCTTCATGATCTATATTTCTATCACACATTCTCAAACCATTTCCCAATGACGTACTCTTGTTCTATGGTTCATTCTTGATTATTGAGGGGTATTTTATAAATGAACCTTGTTTCATACTCATTCACATCCATAGGGGGGCACTCCACTCCTATTATATTCACATTACATACCATTCCATCTCATTCATACATAACATATTGCATATCTTAGTTACACTTAATCTTGTTGGCTTATTCTACTTACATGTACAATGTGTTTCCCATGCTAGATAGATACTTAATACGTCAATATCTTTTTTATATACACATATGCATTCACTTGTTCTCTAGTTGTGAATGTAGAATTTTTTACAGATTCTTACACGCATAAATGATGCTTAGCATTGTACCTCTTACCAGTACCACCAAGGCTCCTAGGGGCATCTATATTTACTAATCTTACACATCACATGTGTTATTGTTTCATTATTTACTACTTCCTATTATTGCTATCACACTACTTTCCATAAATCTATACATTCTCGAACATACTCTTTATCTTTCTAACATGCTAATGGGTGCTTTATGTGCAGTATTTACCTTGCAGGAACTATTTTCCACCATAGTTTCATGACATTTTGCTTGACATTATTTGTCATTGTTTTCTACTTGTATGTTATTGTTTGTGGGATATGCCCTATGTCTTATTTGATAATTTCTTGTATGTTTTTGGCCGCTTTAACCCTTATTTTTTGGTGGCATTGTAAGTGATGTATCATGTTTGAAACCCACTATTCGTGGTACTTCTTGTATGCAAACTTACTTGTTACACTATTTTTCTATTACATGTTTTGTACTTTTCTACTAACACGTGCATCTAGCCACTTTTTTTGTCATGTGCCTTGGTTTCTACCATGCACATCCCACTGCAAGGATATAATTTTAGATTAGCATCAAGTCCTCTCTTTATTCCACATTCTCCTAGTGATGTCACATGCACCCCCAATAAAGGGCATAGGTTAGGTGAATCAGTCACCCCATATAACAACACAATACATTTAAGCATGGGAACAAAATGGTCTATAGTTATAAAAACGGCCCAGAATCTGACTTGGGTCCTCAGTTCATCACAGACTCCAACGCCAAGATATAGACACTAGCGCATGGGAACTCCTGACCTCTCCCGGGCACCTATGCCCTGGGAGAAGATATAATTACTTTCTCATATCATCATAGTTCATGGAAGTTCACGGAGCAGTTTTCACAGTATAGGTACAATCCTCCAACAAATAGAATGCATTTTATCTCCATTTTTACACGAAATAAATACGGTATAATTCAAAACAACACGGATCACACCATATGCAATGGTGTATAATCAAAAGCATACATGGAAAGAGAGTAACACTAGACCTCTCTCCCCAACACTCTTATGTCATAGCGTGATATCTCCCAAAAATCTTGTTCTTGGCATGAGATAGCCCGAAAAAACTTGCACTTAGTGTGAGATCACCCAAAAAAATTATTTTTCGCATGAGATCACCCAAAAAAATTAGTCTTAGCATGATATTTCCAAAAAAACTCACTCTACACAACATTTTCAGGACATCTTTCTATCTTTTTATACTCATGTTCATCAGGTGCACACTTTCCTTTTACTACTTCTACATACATTTACATAATTTTACAGAGTTTACATAATACATGACCTTGATTACTCTTTCATTATTATTTTTCATGTCTATCCTTAATATGTAGTAAGAAGTAGCCCTAAATCGAGTAAAACAACAGGTACAACATAATACACTTCACCCCTACGGTCACTTCCTCTTTTCTTAGCTTACACACTTCATTTTTTATCACTTCACGCTTTCACATGTCTCTTTGACTGCTCTCGCCATCACATTATACATGGTTATCGAGTACACATCTCTTATCTAATTTATGTTATCGAGTATTCACTCAACAATATAAAGTGGGGGAAAATGTAGACATAAAATCATGCACTTAGGTACATTTCTAGCTCCTAAAAGCATACTTGTGTTTATATGATTCCTAAGCAAAAAATAGTAATCGACAATTATCTTTGGCCTCTTTGATTTATTTATTGTCTTCTTGATAGTATTTTACACCCTATAGGCCAGTTAGTAATTTACTTGTATATATTTTATGGCTTTAGACACCAATGCCTAACAAGGACACCAGTTCCCAAGTGCCCTCGTCCCCTCTAGGCACCCCTGAGCCTTTTCTATCTCACTTTCTTCTTTAGGGTCTCTTTCATCTTTTGGGCATCTTATTTTATTATGGGTTGGCCTTTCAGTTTTCAATTATGAACTTCAACCAAAGGAATCATATAAATAAAAAATTTATATGACCAAAATAAAGGACCAAGCTCAAAGCATACTATCTAGCACCTAAGCTTGCATCTAAAGGAACCTAAAGCATTTCGAGGCATCTATTTGGCATCCATTACAAGGGGAAAGGGAATGCATTTTCTACATACATGCACATGAGGGGGAATTTCATTTTTCCATCCACACATCTATTTACATTGGTACATCTAGCTATCACCCGTTATCAAGTGCATTTACATAAGGGATTCCTAGGGCATGATTCCTTCACACACGCACAAGAAATACATGGAGCCTGAGATTCAGTGCAATGCTTGGTTGTAATTTCACTCAATTGAGTGACTATTGGGGTCAATCAAAATCCCCATATTCCATCTTTTCTTTTTGGGATTCGATGTAGTTTGAGTGTTTTGTAAGTCAACATCTCTTTGTAGATTATGGGTGTATTTTATGAGCAAGGTGTGACATACAAGTGACCAACAACAACTACCATCGACACTTGTGTGAAACCAAAAAAATTGGGTTACGAGCTCCTTCACAATCACAGGGGACCAAAAGTAGACTCTGGTGCATAGGAGCCCCCAATCGAGTCTAGGCACCTTGGTCTAATATTATCTGAAGGTTCCAAAATTTATCGTGCACAATTGCAATAGTCTTCCTTTCATGTCTTCAGTTTACCAATCTATATTAGTTCTAGGATCAAGTGTAACTCAGTTAAGTCATTTACCCTCTCTCTTGCACTTAGAGTTTTATAAAATTATCTAGCTTATTGCTTGTGTCAAATCTGTACTTTAGCATTTATTTATCATACATGACTCCGCAATTAGTATTTAGCATAAAATCTATTTTTGTTAAATCAAACCCTAACATGAATGATTGAAATAACATCTATAAGTCACAAAAATTATTAGATGATGTATATGTTGAAGTATGTTATCACATGTAAATTAACTTATGTGGAGAAGTTATAATTATTAATGGAGCCTAGACATAGTTCACTTTATGAACTATGTATTGTATGGTTCTATTAGAAATATTGATTATCTAAACCTTAGCACTAATGTAAGGTTTGAATGGTTATTTGAGAAAACAATTGTGGTTCATATTCTAGTGTTATAAAAAATATATGCTAATCATAAGAAGCAATAAGAGCAATGGATATAACTCACATGCTAATAACTAAAATAAATAATACTGAATCACATAAAATAAATGATAAAGATAAACATAAGGTTTACCTATTTAACCTTTCAATGGATTTCTTCTGCCAAACATTTTACTGTAAATCCCATTAAACCCCTACACAAAAATCCAACAATAAATTACAATCCCCTACAAAAATGGCCCACAAATATGCAAGAAAACCCTACAAAAATTCCCAAAAAATATGCAACAAACCCTTGCGAAAATTCCCCTCAAATCTACGATAAAAATCTACAAAAATGACCCACAAAATTTTAACAAACCTCTAAATAATGGCCCAAAAATGTGTAACAAACCCTTGTAAACTTGCCCACAAATATGCAACAAAACACTACAAACATGGACCCCAAATCTAAAACAAACCCATAAAGGCCAAAATCCCCTTCTTGGTAGATTGTATAGACCACAAAAGGCTAAAAAAATATTCTACACTACCCCACAAAGAATAAAAACAATGAAAAATAATGAAATGTATTTTTAGAGGCCCAAAAAATCTTTACATGCGAATGGAATGGAACAATCCATTCATTTTTGGTATATAGGGTTTACTTGTGAATGGTGTTTTTTAATTTAATTTAATTTTATGTTGACTTGGAAAGTGAAAAGTTGTTTAGAATGGGATAAACAATACAATTGTATTTTCGTGGTCTTTAGCTTTAAAAATTTAGCTACCTTAACATCACCCTTATAAACATGGCCTTAAAGTGGCCCTAATGTCCCCTATAAATCTTATCTAATGTCTCAAGAGCATTTAGGGTATCAATCTAGTGTTTATGGTGTCACATTTTTTGTTTAGGGTGTTGAGCTAGTTTTTAAGATGTTACACTAGTTTTTAGGGTGTCACATTTGTTGTTTAGGGTGTCACACTAGTTTTTAGGGTATCATACTAGTGTTTATGATTTTACATTGGGGTATAAAAATTGTTTTTTAGGGTGTCACACTAGTGTTTAGGGTTTCATACTTCTATTTAGGGTGTCACACTAGTGTTTACAGTGTCACAACATGGTTTAGGGTGCCATATTTGTTGTTTAGGGTGTGCCACTAGTTTTTAATGTGTAACATTTGTTGTTTAAGTTGTCACACTAGTGTTTGAGGTTGTCACACTAGTGTTTAGGGTGTCACACTTATGTTTAGTATGTCGCACTAGTGTTCAGGTTTCTATACTAGTGTTTAAGGTGTTACATTAGTGTTTAGGGAGTTACATTATTGCTTAGGATGTCATATTTATTGTTTACGGTGTTGCATTGATATTAAAGATGCCAATTTTTTTGTTTATAGTGTTGCACTAGTGTTTAGTATGTCATGTCCAGATTTAGAGTTTCATATTTGTTTTTATGGTGTTGCACTAGTATTTAAGGTGTCAATTTTTTTGTTTGGTGTGTCACTCTAGTGTTTATGGTGTCACACTAGTATTTAAGGTGTTGCACTATTGTTTACAATGTCGCACTAGGGTTTAGAGTGTCATATTTGTTGTCTATGGTGCCACACTAGTGTTTAGGGTGTCATATTAGTGTTTAGCATATCACATTTGTGTTTAAGGTGTCACATTTTATTTTTAGGGTGTCACACAATGTTTAGGGTATTACACTAGTTTTATTGTGTTAAATTGAGGTTTAGAGTGTCATATTTTTTATTTTATGGTGACTCACTAATGTTTATGGTGTCATATTTGTTTTTTAGGGTGTTGTACTAGTGTTTAGGGTGGCACACTAGGGCTTAAGGTGTCACATTATTTTGTTAAAGGTAGCAAACTAGTGTTTAGAGTGTTACACTAGGGTTTATAATGCCACACTAGGTTTTAGGGTGTCACATGTGTTTTTTATAACAAATTACTACACCAAAACCTTGAGGCATTAATGAATCCACACACCAGGATCATAAAATACCACCATGTTTCCATAGAGCCCAACCTCAGGTTGTGGTTGCACCCACACTCCAATATGTGTAAGCCCTACTTCACCAATGTTTAGGTGCTCTACGGGCCCTGGTTACATGATGTAACTAACCGAGTGGGATTTGAGCATGGGTGGTTACTTTGATACAAAATTTAATGAACTGTTACACCAAAACCTTGAGGCATTAATGAATCCACACACCAAGATCATAACATAGGGTGTCACACTAGTGTTTAGGGTGTTATGTTTGTGGTTTAGAGTGTCACACTAGGGTTTAGGGTGTATTATTTATTGTTTAAGGTGTTGCACTAGTGTTTAGGTTGGTGCGCTAGTTTTTATAGTGTCACATTGTAGTTTAGGGTGTCATATTTGTTGTTTAAGGTTTTGTACTAGTTTTTAGTGAGTTAAAAAAAATTAGGGTGTCACGCTAGTGATTGGAGTTTCATGTTTATTTTTTAAGGTGTTTAGGGTGTCAAATTTGTTTTGTAGGATGTTATACTAGTGTTTAATGTGTCGAATTGGTGTTTAGAGTGACATATTTGATGTTTAGGTTATTGGAGTAGTATTTAGGTTATCATACTGGTGTTTAGTGTATCACATTAGCATTTACAATGTAGCATTTTTTCATTTAGAGTGTCGCGCTAGTCCTTAGAGTATCATAATAATGTTTACATTGTCATCTTTTATAGAGAGGTGTACTATTGATTGGGATATCACACTAGTATTTAGGGTGTTACATTATTGTTTAAGGTATTGCATTTATTTTTTAGGGTGCCACATTAGTGTTTAGGGTGTTACACTAGTGTTTAGGTTGTTGTACTAGTGTTTAGGGTGACATATTGATGTTTAGGGTGTCACATTCATTATTTAGGGTGTTGTACTAGTGTTTAGGTTGTTGCACTAGTGTTTATGGTATCTTATTGCATTTTAGGGTGTCACACTATTGTTTAGGTTTCCACACTATGTTTTGGGTATTGCATTAGGGTTTAGGGTGTCATATTAATTTATTTAGGCTGGCACACTAATGTTTAGGGTGTTAAATTTTTTGTTTAGGGTGTCACATTGGTGTTTAGAGTGCCGAGCTAGTGTTTACTGTGGCGCACTAGTATTTAGGTTATCACACTAGTGTTTACGGTGTCGTATTAGGGTTTAGGGTGTCACACTAGTGTTTGTCATGTTGTATTAGGGTTTATATTTTTATATTTATTTTTTTAGGATGTCACACTAGTGTGTAGGGTATCACATTGGTGTTTAGGGTGTCACATTTTATATTTATGGTGTTGAACTAGAGTTTAAGGTGTCACACTAGTGTTCATAGTGTCACATTGGGGTTTAAAGTGTCATATTTGTTTTTTAGGATATTGCACTAGTATTTAAGGTGTCTTATTTATAGTTTAGGGATTTGTGCTAGTGTTTAGTGTGTCACGTTGGTGTTTGTGGTGTGACATTTTTTGTTTAGGGTGTTAAACTAGTGTTTAGGGTTTCACACTAGTGTTTATGATGTCGCATTGAGGTTAAGGGTGTCATATGTGTTGTTTAGGGTTTTAAACAAGTGTTTAGGGTGTCACACTAGTGTTTAGTTGACACATTTGTTTTTTGGGGTGTCATTCTTTTTGTTTAGGTTGTCATATTTGTGTTTAGGGTGTCAAACTGGTGTATAGGGTATCTCACTAGTGTTTACGGAGTCACATTGAGGTTTAGGGTGTTGTATTTCCATTCAGGGTGTCACACTAGTGTTTAGGTGTGTCACATTCATTGTTTAGAGTATCATACTTTTTGTTTAGGTTATCACATTTATTTTTTAGGGTGTTGTTTTTTTATTAGGGTGTCGTACTAGTGTTCAGTTGTCACATTTATAGTTTAAGGTTTTGCACTAGTGTTTAGGATGCCACATTAGTTGTTTAGGGTGTAATGATATTTTTTAGGGTTTTGTACTAGTGTTTATCATGTCACATTAGTGTTTACAGTGTCACATTGTGGTTTAGAGTGTCATATTTTTTTAGGGTGTTGCACTAGTGTTTAAAATGTCACATTTTTTGTTTAAGGTGTCCCACTAGTGTTTAGGGTATCATGTTTGTTTTTTAGGTTATTGCATTGGTGTTTAGGGTGTCACATTTGTTGTTTAGGGTGTCACACTAGTGTTTAGGGTGTTGCATTGGTGTTTAGGGTATCACATTTGTTCTTTGAGGTATTGCACTTGTATTACATTGGAGTGTCATGTTAAGGTGTCACATAATTAGGGTTTCACATTAGGGTGTCTTGATAGGGTGTCATGCTAGGGTATCCCAAAAGGGTGTCACATTATGGTTTATAATAGGATTTCATGTTAGGTGTGTCATGTTAAGGTGGTATATTATGGTTTTATGATAGGGTGTTACATTAGGGCGTCATATTAGGGTGTCATGTTAGGGTATCACATTAGGGTGTCATAATAAGGTTTCATGTTAGGGTGTTGTATTAAGGTTTCATATTAGGGTGTCACATTAAGGTGTCATATTACGGTGTCATGCAAGGGCATCGTATTAGGGTGTAGTATTATGTTATCATGTTAGGGTGTTGTATTAGGGTGTTATATCGGGGTGTCAAATGATTAAGGTGTCGTGTTAGGGTGTCATATCCTTAAGGTGTTGTAATAGGGTATCATGTTAGGGTGTTGTATTAGGGTGTCATGCTAGGGTGTCATCCTATGGTGTTTTTTTTATAAGGGTAAATATGGGGTTTTTGAAATGGGCTCAACCATTATACATAAAAGAAACATATTTAAATACTTCAACACAAAGAGAGGGAAAAGCAACTATAGTGAAGCACAAAGAAACTATCTAAAAGTTAGAAGACTGCAAGCAACAAACTTGCAGCTAATAAAACATTTATCCAATAAGTTTTCTTAGAGATCCATTCTTATTTTTTAAAAATTTTATCCATTAATCATGGACATTTTTCAGTGTCAGAGCCACAAGGAATAAAAATTTCCAAAGACTTGGTCTTTTGAAACATTTTAAAGTGTGACTCTTCTTCTAAAACATTATATGGTTTGGACAACAAATGGTACTTTATATCACTCCCAAGAGTTTCCACTGGTTACTCTACCAACATGGGAATTTACAACATAGCTCGATGCTATGTCAGAAGCTTCCCAAGAGTACCCAAAATGAATCTTTCTTTATAGAATTCGTAACTTCTTCCTATGAGTGAGGTTCATCCTCATGTTCAGCTTATTTCAAACCTGAATCTGATGGGATATACACTTTACCTTCCATGGCTAGATGGTGTGGAAGAGCATACTTCCACCATGAAACATGCTCAGGTCCTTTACATTTGAGGCTCTAGAAATTGGAATCCGGATGAAATAACTCAAAAAATCACCTACATCTAAAAGAAAGACCCTCACAATCGAGATGTTGGGACCAAGAATTATCTAGAAATTTGAGTTCAAAATGAGTCGGGAGGACCTTTGAAGTTTTCAAATCAACCAAAATTCAAGCATAAATAGGGTAGGATATTATCTCGGACTCAAATTTTATCACCAGTATACTACCCAAAGAATTAATAATGTCTATAAAGTAATAGTTACTCCAAAATATCAATGGAAGATGTGACAACATTACACAAACATGTTTGATTGAGATGGATTCAGTAGCGGGGTTGAAATACATATATAATGGTTTTAATAATAAATGATGATATTGGAAGAATCGTATCTTTTCAAATGTAGTGTCCTTATCCTAAACTAGGTCAAACACCATAATGAAGAAACCCCTAGCATAAGGGTAAATATCCACATTTGCACCCATAAATGATTGTCAATGCTTAGAGATCCAAGAATGAAGTGAATGTAGGCCAATACAAAGACCATTGAACCTGAAAATCAATCCTCAGCTATTGAGATATATTTATTTTTCCAAAACCTCTTCTCTAAGGAGACAGACAATATATAACTAGCATTGGTTAATGGATTAGATATGGTTACAACCTCACTCCTAACCCCACCAATCATCAGTCATGTAAAGGAGAGTCAAACATGGGAGCCTATCTCTATTATAAGCTTGAAAATTTTGGGGGGATTGAGCCTAGTGTCCCTGAGTTATATCCTAACAACAGAGTAGATCTAATCGACTTTCACGAGTCCCCTACCTCCACTTGATAGAGTAGATCCTAGGTTTTTGTATTGGGGGATATTATATCAAATTAGAGGAAATTAAATCAAATTAAATTAAATTATGTCAAGTTAGGTCCAAAAAAGGGGAAATAAGGGGGGAATCGTTCAAATTAAGGGGGAAAACGTCAATTCAATGTAAATTATATAAAATTACATCAAATCAGGGGGAGTTTGGTCAAATTAGGGGAAATTTGTAGAACTAAGAGAAATTTGTAAAATTAAGGTAAGTTATATCAAATTAGGTCAAATTAGGGGAAACTTTGTAATATTAAGCAATAGTGGGTCAATTTAGAAGAAAATTGAAAAATTAGAAGATTTGTAGACACTAAATCACACATTTGGGTACATTTATAGTTTTTAAACACATACTGGTATTCATATGATTCGTAAGAAAGAAAATTAGTAATTGACAATCATCCTTAGCCTCTTTGATTTGTTTCTTGTTTTTTCTTTGGTCTTACACACCCTACAACCCAATTGGTATTTTACTTATTTATCTTATATGGCTTCAAACACCAGCGCCCAGGTACCCCTATCCCCTTTGGGCGCCCCTAACCTTTTCCAACTTACTTGATCCTTTTGGGTTTCTTTTATCTTTTGGGCATATTTTTCACTTATGGGTCGGCTTTCCAATTGTCAATTATGAAATTCAAAGAAGGGAATCATATAAATACATAGCTATGTTCTCAAAATTAAGGATCAAGCACTAAGAATTAATTTCATTACCTAAACTTGCATCCAAAAGGAACCTAAAGAACTCTAAAGCATCCATCTAGAGTCTATTCAACCAACAAGGGATGAATAAACTCTGCACACACTTCATAGGAAGGGGAAGTTCATTTTTCCATCCACACATTATACTACATTTTTACATTTAGCTACAACTTGCTACAATTTCTATACACACTCACCAGAACTACATGGAGTCTAAGATGTAGTGTAGTGCTTAGTCATAAGTTCACTCTTAAGGTGACCGTCAGGGTCATTCTGACTCCCCATTCTGCATCTTTTGATTTTACAGGTGATATCTATTTTGCACGTTACAGGTACTCTCGGTGATCAAAGAGTGACACATAGGTGATTAGCGGGGGATATTTGTGACATGTGTGTGACACAGTAAAGATCAGGTTCTAACCATTTTCGTAGTCACGCACACCTAGAAGAGGTCTTCAACACCCAGGAACCTGGGTCCATCCTCATTCCTGTAATCTATAATTTATAGAAAGTATTTGTGACACTCTACCTAGCCTATTCAACACTTTTCTTAGTTTCGATCGGTTCCTGATTATGCGGAAATTAGCTAAGTCCTATCTCCTTCTTATTTACTTAGGGTTTTATACTTTCTTATTTTATTAGTTCATATTGTACTTAGCAGTTGTATATCATATTTTACATCAGTTACTCAACAGTAGGGTTTAATAAATCTATTTTTTCAAATCATTTGGTGAGCCCATCACTCAAACCCTGCCTTTTCTCTAGGGTTTTCTTTTTATGCTCGTCACTTGTAGTGGTAGTTTTGGTTCCTTTGAGTACATTGAGCTTCCTCCCTTTATTCATAAATTTTCTAGGTCAATGGTTGAATCTAATAACCCCTTTGTAAACTCACAAAATGTTCCTCTAAGAGACATTGAAACCTATGATACCGAGAAATCATATGATGAAAAAACTAATGTTGATCAAGAAAAATTAAACAAGCTCACTAATTTTTGTCAAGATTTGTGTTCCGATACTTCACATGTTCTCAATGATTTTCTTTCTACCAATTACTCTTGAGATGGTTCTTCTACACCTCTTATAGGTTCTTCTTCAGCTGTCATGGCCTCCACCCAACCTCTCAACATTCCTACTTCCATTCCTATTCCTACCGCTCCCCTCCTCCATACCATTGCTTCTAATGCACAACTTGGTTCCTTTTTTGGAACTCAACACCTAGCTTCCTTATATCATGACCTATAAGTTCGAATCAGTCAACTGTAGAAATCTACTTCATGTGTTTCTCCATCTCTTGATTCCTCCTTACTTCTTCATACTCCTTTTGCACCAGTCATTTCTACTTATTCACTTCCTCCTAATTTTTTCACCCCTATGCTACCCACTTTTAATGGCCATGGTGACCCTCAAGAGCATTTCTGAGATATTCATGTCATATGTCTAGATTATGTGGATAATCATACACCATTATCTAATATATTTCCTTAAAGTCTTCAAGATTACACCATGCGTTGGTTTTACAATCTACCTATTCATTTAGTAACTTCTTTCTGGCATATAGTTGATGTTTTTATTGATCAATTTTCAATCAATATCGTCACTAAGACATCTTATGTGAAACTCGCTTAAATCAAACAATGATCTAATCAACATCAAACTGACTATGTTTTTCATTACAAGAACAATCTAGCTAATATGACCAATGTGCTTGTTGATTTGGAATTACAAGATATTTTTGTTCAAAGCCTATTACCACCACTACAGGAGAGTGTTATCTTTGTGACCTCTCCTTCATTTCATCAATTATGTCATACACTTCAATTGTATGAAGTCAAAATTCTATCTATGGGAAAACTCAAGTATCATGATTCTCCATCTTCTTCTAACTGATTTCAAGCTAAATCAACATTCAAGCCATCTCCTAAGCCCACTGAAGCAAAGACAACCATCAATACCATCTCTCATCCTAAAAATATTCAATGACAACCTCCAAATCACACTTTCACAAAAATTCCATATGCACCTCGATTTCTATTGCCTCAACTTATTGAAATTCATCTAATCACTTTTCCATCACCATTAAATATTGATACATCTCACTCTCATGGCCACAATTACGATGAAAATGTTAAATGTGACTATCATCAATTCATTGGGAATTTTACCATTCATTATTTCAAACTTAGGTATCTCACTCAAGATCTTGTTTACATTAATTCACTTGAGCTCCCTAAACCCTCTTCTTCTAAACTGATGCACTTCTTATGGCTATCAAATTTCCAATAGGTGTTATCACCTATCTAGTTCCCAATTCTTTTTACTACATCAGGTTGCACATTACAATTAGTTCTATTACTATGCTTGTGCTATTTGTTGTGGCATCTTCAATCAAAGGTTGTGACATGTTCTTAGGTCTTCCTTGGCTCCATGTCACTAAAGCTATTCCCTCCATGAATCATTCGTGTCTTAAGTTCATACACAATAAACAAATTTTCACTATTAAAGGAATTCCACCATGCACACCATTACATCTACCTCCCTTTGATGAAATTATTCCACCAACTTTAGCATCTAGGTATCCTACACCTCTCAAATTTAACACATATTCTACACCTATCTCTCTTACTCGTGCACTTCCTACTTCACAACCTTTTCATCCTCATAAGTCCACTATTCCACCTCATCGATCTAAGTTTCCTACTTGGGAAGCCCCTTCACAGAGGTGTTCACCACCTCTTTCAAGACATAGTCTTCCTTCACATGTACATCGTCCTTCTCATATGCCACTGATATTAAAGCATTTTCACATGCCTTTATCTCCCCGGACATCAGGTGGAGGATCATTTACCTTCACTCTCATTGGATAAATTAATTTTCATCACACACATGGGGGCATTCGGCTTACTTCCCCCCTCCTAATATCATCAGTTGACTATGATTTCTACTACTACCCTTTGTGCTTCATACTCCCTATTTCTAATCTCTCTTACACAACTTGATACACACATTATATCATAATTACCATGTGACACACTCTAGTTCCACGGTTCATACTCGACTATTGAGGATCTAAATCTCAAATGAACTTCACTACATTCACTCTTCACACTCTACTCTTCATATTCTATTCTATCTAGTGCACATTTTCAAACCATTTCTTGATGACGCACTCTTTTTCTATGGTTCATTCTTGACTGCTAAAGGGGAATTTATAAATGAGCCTCATCTCATACATATCCTCTAAGGGCACGCTACTCCCACCATCTCCACACTTTGCATTCCATACCATCACACTCATACACTACATTTGCATATCATGGTTATACTTATTCTTTCTTTCTTATACTTACATGTACACTTTGTTTATCATGCTAGACGGATAATTAGCATGTCATTATCTTTTCCATCTACACATCCACATTCACTTGAGTGAATGTAGATATCTTACAGTTCCTTACATGCTACAATGATGCTTGGTACTGTACCTATTACCTGTCCCAATGAGGCTCCTGGGGAAATCTAAGTTCTCACACATTACAAGTGATATCATTCCATCATATACTACTTATTCTTACTAGCACACTACTTTCTATTTATACATGCATGTCTTGACATACTTTTTATCTTTCTAACATGCTAATGGGTGATTCATGTGTAGCATTTTCCTTACAGGACCACTTTTCACCATGGCTATCTAATACACTTTATTTTCCATTAATTATTAATGTATGTTATTGTTTGTGGAATATGCCCTATGTTTTGTATGATCCCTATTTTTACAATTTTGGCTTCTTCGGCCCTAATTGTCTTGTGACATTTTGAGCGATGTCCCATGTTTGAAACCTTATTTTTACGTTCCATCTTGTATGCACATTTGTTTGTTACATTGTTTTTTATTTACATTCTTACTAATTTTTATACTAACACATGTTCCTAGCCAATTTGTTTGCATGTTCCATGGTTTCTACCATGTGCATTCCCTCCCCTACAAGGATACAATTCATATCAACATCAAGTCCTCTCTTTGGCATGCGTAATCCTACCGATGTTTGTTATCTTGTAAAATTGACAAGGGCAATTTTACCGATAACCATACCAAAAATTTTGTTTCGATCCCTCGTTAGGGATCCTTCGCGTTCGAAACGTCGTAAAATCCCTCCCCGGGAAATCTAGTTTTCGAACTTAGTCTTTTTGAGCCTTTTTTGGCTGGGCGCATGAATTTTCCTTGTAACACATAATTTTGATGCACCCCCTTAAAAGCCTTTGGCGCATGGTTTTCCATGTTAGCACGCTTCTCGGTGCACCAAAGGGCGCACGTAATCTACATGCAACACCAATTTTTGGCGCGCCAAAGGGAGCACCTAACTTCATGTCGACAACAAATTTGGTGGGCCAAAGGCGCGCTCATTCTTCTGTTGCCATTTCCTTCCATGCGCCAAAGGGCGCACGCTTTCCCTTGTCGACAGCAATTTCCATGCGCCCTTTCAAAAGGTTGGTGGCACATTAATGACAGGTTTTTCTATAAATATCAGTGCGCGCCCAATGTCATTTTCATTCTTTTGTCGAGCACGTGATACTTCTGGACTTGTCAGCCCCTGCTCTGTCACTTTCATCGTGTTGTGGACCCGCTCAAGGAATTTTTTTGCTATATCTAAGGTAAGAGGTTCTCCCTCTTTTCCATTCTGTGCTTTCATGTTCTCGCTTTCATGTTCTTGGTCTGGGCGTTTCTTGGTTTTCGTTTTGGTTTGCTGGCCTGTTTTCTTCTTTTCTTTTCTTTTCCTCCTCCTCCCTCTTTCCAGATCTACTGGAAGGGGAGCTGTTTTAAAATGGCTTGGTCTAAGGATCTTTTGATATGAAACCCTTTGTCCAAGCGGCCTTTGAAATGGAGAAAAGAATGAATATGTTTGAGAAAGTGTTCTCTGGCACACTGGCGCGCCTTGTTACAAAAAGGACAGTTGCGCCCCTCGGCGCACTCACACACCATGCAACACTTTCAAAATCCGCGCCTAATGGCGCCCCTTTCCATCCTGCTGCAGTTTGAAATCATGCGCCCTGAGCGCACCCCTTTTGCATGCTCCAAGTGTAAAACCCGCGCCTCCTTAAAAAGCCTTCGGCGCACCCTTTGTCCATGCTGCATAATGTTTCCATGCGCCAAAGAGCGCACCCAGTTTCGATGCAACAAAAGCCTTTTTCGCGCAAGTATAAAGATTACATAGGCGCTGGCGCACCCCTCCCATGCAGTAACATGATGTTGTGTAAACCCTCCATGCGCCGCGCTATGTTCCTTTGGCGCATCATTCGTCCATGTTACACAATCTTTCCATGCGCCATAGGCCGCATCGAACCCCAATGTAACACGCATTTCCTGTGCGCCCTGTTATAAAATGCAACCTGCTTCATCCATGCGCCATGCGCTTTTGGCGCCAATATAACCTCTGCAACATTCCTTTCTTGCGCGCCTTATCTATTTGGCCTGCCAATTGTATTTTTCCTGCGCCCTGAGCCTTTAAATCTCTAACTCCTCCTGCTAAGCTTTCCAATGGAAGATCAAATGTCTAATTCAACCTTTTGGATTGGGTCTCCTCTTCTTCTTCGTGCAGATCAGCAGCTGAGTTCGAAAGAACACATGTCTACGTCAAGCAAGAAAGCCCACCAACACGAGGAAAGGCAAAGCTAACAGAAGAAGAAATGAAATACAAATATCAGAAGGTCAGGATGCCCGAATCACAGGCTGAGTGCAGTATGGATGTCAGGGACTCTGAATTGGGTCACATTGACATGGATGAGTTCTGGGTTAGAACTCAAAAGGTTACAAGAAGTCCATGGATGGACAAACTAATAGGCAGTGCCCTGCACTTTGCCGGAGGAATCCCTGTCAGCGCTGTGAACAACGAATTCATGATGGTTGTTGCACAATCCTTCAACAAGGACACAAGATGTGTCGAGAACAGCAAGGGCGAGGTAGTCATAAACCTCACTGCCCGTCATTTTGAGTTGATGCTTGGCATCCCTCACCACCGGAACTACGTGGCTGTTAGCCAACAGGAATGCATCAAGGCCTGGGAAGACAACGAAGGCCAGTGCATGCAGTTAATGAATGAGGTCTACCTAAAGAATAAGAAGGTGTGACCCGGTGGCCTCAGACTATCCACCGAAGTGATTTCTCAGAGGAACTCAGTGATACTATCACTTTCCTAAGCAGAGTCTTCGGGCTTTCAGATGCCCACTATTTCCATAAGTGGATGCTGCGGTACCTGGAAACAATGAATAAGAATTTTCCCGATCAGCGCTTTTGCTGGGGTGAAATAATAAGCAGCACCATCTCTGAGCAGCTACAACAGCTTGCCACAACTGGAGTATTTCATATGAACTCCTATGTAGTCTACGCTGCAGCATCGGCAAGGGATTACCCAGGGCTCAACCGAAGTGGAGTATGGCCTCAGGCCAGATATTTGATTACTATCCAGAGCTGAGACTAGGAGAATAGTATCCCTCATTTGCCAAAAATCAATGATGTTTTCTTCTATCACATCATGTGCATGTTGCGGCCAAATTTGACTCATAGCCGGACAACCAAAAATGTGGCAGTCACAGAGAAATGGGGAGCCTTGTTCACCCAATTCCCCACGTTCACCTATCTAAGGGCTGCCAAAATTTTTGGGAGAACCAACCAGGCTACCGAGGTATGCTGGACCAAAGCTGATTTTATTGGAACTGTCAAGACAGCTCGTCACATACCATGAAAAGTGCCTCAAAGAAAGAAGGGCGGAACTCCTTTCCCCCTCACAGTAGGCCGTTACACATGCTCCAGCTATCACAAGGCGAAGGAGATGTTTGCTGAGCTAGAATTGCTCAACCTAAAGCATGATTTCCCAGCAAGGCCTACATTCGACCCTAGGGGCTGTCTACCAAGGGCTAAGCTTGATCCGATTCATGTCCCTCAGATTGAGGATATCTACATTGACGTTCTCCATGAGGTAGAACTCAGAAGAAAGGATCACTCTCGCTTGGCATTAACGGAAATCATCCAATACGGAGTGGCCATTGTCCCAAAAGGCTTCCAAACCACGGAAGACGAAGTAGACAAAGTGTATAATGACACAGAAGGGGATGATTGGCCCTTCCCGGACATTGACAGAAGCAAGGCTCCTCAAACAATTGAGGAGAGGGTAAAAGAAACTGCGGAGAACAGAGCATTGGTGCCGCATGAACGGACTAATCTACCTCGGGGTAGATTTCACGACTTCCCCTTTGGTCAACGCACCTCCAAGGTCAAAGAAGCAGCTGAAAGGCAAAGGTGCCGAAGGTGAACCTAGCACCGTTCAGGAGGAAGCCCCTGAAAGTCCTCTTCCTTCAGAGCCTGAACAAGTAATAACTCTGGATTCGCCAGAGAAAGAATTGACAGAGGATAGTCCTATACGCCCATCCACCCAGGATGTCGGCATCGCTACAACTTCAGAGGTCCCTTCTATCCCTTCTTCTTCTCTTCCTCCCCTCCTCAGATGTCGGCAACCACTCCTTTGGTTGTGTCCTCTCCCCCTTCTTCTACTCTCTCCCCTGCCTCTTCGTCCATCTTCTCCTCTCTCGCTGATTTGTCTTCCTCTATTTCTTCCCTCATCTCCGAGCTCCCTTCCCTTCCTATCTCTTCTGCTGCTGCGGTTTCCCTTCCCCCGTGGACATCTCCGCGGCTGTTCTTTCAATGCCGCCGCCGCGTGTCTCCACGTTTTCCCCTCTTCTACCGTTGCTGCCTCCCCCTCTGTCTCTGGTCCTTCTTCAATAGGACCAGCTTGGATCTCTCAGCAGCTGAGCCAACCAAAGAGGAAAGTCCCCATCGCTCCGATGGACTTTTTAGTCATTCCGGCTAAAGGAGCAAAGAAGCACAAGCCGGTTACACGCTTCTCCAAGAGCGCTGCAGGTGAGAGGGTTATGGAAATAGCCTACCCCGATCCCCTCCAAAGAGAAAGAAGATCTGTCTCCGGCAGATTTCACAGTGACCCAAGTCACAATGGGGACATCCTCAGAAAGTCTCCAGGGGGAAGCTCTTTCCGCAGTTGATGCACTCTGCGAAAAGCTTCAAGAAACAAAGGAAGAAAAGAGGCTACTGAAGGAGCAGAATAAATACCTGCTTCAAGCCTTACAGAAGATGGGAAGTGCACCTCCCACAAACTGCCGCCGAGACTCCTGAGCTGCTCAGTCAGGAGAAGATTAATGAGTATTCAAAAATCGGCGAGCAAGGTATGGCTGTTTCTGCTTGGAGGAGCCAGATCCTCAAAGATAGTGAAAAAGTAATCGCCGAATATATCAGCTTATACCTGAATATCGAGAAGGCGAATAAGGAACTCCAAGCATTAGCAGGTCCAGTATCAGAAGAGTTAGAGCATGCTAGACTCCAACACGAGGCGAGCAACCTTCCAACAAATGTTCGACTGTTCAGTCGAAGATTTGGTCAAGTTCGGAGTATTCGGTCATCCAAGGACCCTCAACAAGACCATGTCCACTCTGGACTATCGGATAGATCAGCTCGAATTCGTGTTAGAAAGATAGACAAGGTGAAGGAAGAGGCCCTGGATGCGATGCATCAAATGGAGAAGATTGTTCTATCTATGACTCCAGGGTTGCTCACTCCTTCCCTCACCTTGAGATCAGCTGATGATACTATCCGGATTTTCAAGGAGATAGCTACTCAAGGGACAGGGCCAGAAGTCACGTTCGACATCGAATCCATCAACAACCTACTGGCCTGTAGAGACTTCATCGGGTCCCTAATCGAGGCGGGTAAAGACTATTCCAAGATCCCAAAAAAGCTCATAGATGAGCGGGAAACTTGCGAAGCAATCAGTGAATGGCACAAGGATCGATCACAGGATCAATTTGGGCCGATGATCAGCAAGTTCTTGGAATACCGCGCTCAGTTCCACATCTCATCTCCTGATCAGCATCAGAAACAGGCAACCCCTTTTAGGCCACAGGATGATGATGATGAATTCTTCTTCTTCTTCTTCTTCTTTCTTCTCTCTCTCTTCTCCGACTTTCTTTTCGTAATATCTGAATTAAGTTGGCACAAATGATGACATCATCCATGTTGCATCATGGGATGATGTCATCCATCAAAGTTGTCAAAGTCAACATGACTTTTAGGATATTTTGTAAATATCTTGTAAATAAGTGGTTGGCTCCTTTTGCCTTCTCTCTCTCCCTCATCTTCTATAAATACTGAATACTTGTTGTATTCTAAAAAGGTGAACATTTTTTAGATAGAAATAGAAGTGAGGAGAGAAAGACTTTGAGCTTTCTTGTAACAGAAGAAAACAATAGTAATACAATTATTCAGACTTTGTGCTCAATAGCTGTGTTATACATTAGATCTTTCTTACGTTAGATCTGTATGTGTTTAATCTGTTGGATTCATATCTACTTTTCCGTCATTTGTTTATCAGTATTGCTTTGTTTATTTATGCAAGTAGGTTTGGCTCTGTTTACTACCAAACTAAAACATAAATCTTCTGACCTTTCTGCTTTGAATTCATTTCTTTTCTTCCTTCGGATCTGTTCTTTCTCTTCTCCCTCTTTCATTCCTTTCTTTTCGCAGCCTGAAAACACTCTACTGGATGAGATCCCAACCCCCGAAGGCAGAATCTGTGAGACTTGCATAGGTTCCTGCTAGTAGAAATAGCAATAAACCAGTTTCGCTTTGCTGTCTCAAAGAGGGGCTAAGCCCTGCACACTGTTGGCTCGTCTATCCATAGATCTGTCCGCGCGACAGATTTTCGGACCAACAGTTTTTTGGCGACTCCGCTGGGGAACGGATAGATCTGACAGATCTATGCTGGTGGTGGGTATAATATAAAATCAGAAAAATCAAAGATTGCTGCCTGTTTGCAAATCCTGAATTTTTTTATAAAATCCAAAAAAAATTTGCAAAAGTGCTCAAATCAAAAAAAATTTTCTTCTGAGATCCGTAGATCGGGCCTAGTTACAGATCTTTAGTTCGCTGAGTTTTTATCAAAATCATTATTTTTCCGTAGATCTGAGTTTTGACTGTTTTCTAAAAAAAGTTTTTGAAATCCTCTGAAAAAGTAAAATCAGATCTGAAAATCAGCTTACTATCTTCCCCTGCCATCTTATCCTCGCTGCTATTGTGTCATTAACCGCAATCGGTTTTTCGAGAGGATAGTTTTTAAATATTCAGAAAAGTGCATGCTGCTGGTTTTTGACACAAAAAAAACAGAAAATCAGCAAGTACACCCAAAAATAAAGTTTAAATCTGCGCCATAATATTGCAGATCTGAAAGGTACACTGGCGAGTGAACCTTTTACGCGCAGCAGGAGAGCCCGTGGAGAAGCTGATCCTACTTTCGATCTGCTTCAGAGGCACAATTTCAGCGTAACACCGGCACGTTTTTCAGCGCTAAGCTCAGCTAGCCGGTCATCCAGGAGTGTCTCACCTCCGACGAAGAAAAAGTCTGTTTACAAGGAGCATCTACATCCCTTTGTAGTGCCTTGCTACTCAGTGGAACCACCCTCCCAGTCGTGTGCTTTTTCCAGCCTTTCAAATGGCAGTACCATGGGGAAATGCTATGGGTCCTCTCGCACTGCCACATCCAGTTCACGCGCTCCCTCATGGGAACCGAAAGAATTTTCCTAAATTTGACGGGAGCGGAAATCAAAGCACGGATTCCCACATATCTGCTTTCATTATGTCATGCAGTATTTTGGACGTGACTCACGAAGATGTGTCGGTTCGCCTTTTTCTGGAAACTCTACAAGGGCCCGCAGCTGAATGGTTTCAGCATTTGCCGGCCGGATCTATCACCAGTTGGGCAACCTTGCGGGAAGCTTTTGAAGACAGATATAAGCCTTCAGAAGATGCATTTGCGTTTGCTATCATCGGAATCACCCACCTAAAAAGGAAAGAGTCAATGAGAACCATGCGCGATTTTGTCACCCGGTTCAATGCATTAATCAACCGTGTCCCCACTGCCATGCTTCCAACACCGGAGAATCAGAAGTGTTCTTCGTGAACGCCATGAGCTCAAAAGTCAGCTTCTTGCTCCTTCAAGAGCGAGTAGCTACTCTGCCTCTCGCTCAGGTTGCTGCCATCCGGATAGAAGACAATTTGATAATATCTGGCGAGTTAAAAAAGGAATCTTCTAAGTCCAAATCTTCAGATCCCTCGCCTACTACTTCGTCTGATCCAGCATTCCAAAAGATGGCGAATGATCTGCTCGCATTAAAGAAGTAGCTGGCCCAGGCCTCTCCTAGTCCCTCGTACCGGGATGCCCCGCGGAGGAATTTTGTTCCTAACAATGCTTCACAAAGGCCGCGCTTACCTGCAACCGCTCCACGGTTGGCGCTTGAAGCTCCTTCGGTCAATGCTTTGGCCCGAAATAGAAGAGGAAGAGCAAGTACTATGAAGAACCTTCGCCTCAAGACGAAGATGATCAAGATGTCGGTGAGCCGACTGGCGACTCCACTATTGGATACATGGAATTTGATGAGGATGAATCTGATGAAGAAGAGAGTACTCAGGGCTATGCAAGCGGACAATCCTATGCTGTTTTTACCCGCTCGCAAGGAAAGGAAGCGGAAAGTTGCTGCCCATGTGCAGAAGGAGAAGGTCGTGTCAAACGTGCCTCCAACCATTGTTAGAAGAGGTAATCCTCTTCCTACTCAATTCCCTGTTAAGTCTTTTGCAAAGAAGTCTTTTCCGCCCATCTCTCCTCCGAATCAACCCCACATTTTCCTATCAAGATCAGTAACCCTGTTCCACCATCGCGAAGTGAAGGACTCATTCCCTCACCAACGCAACCCTTGGCCGCGTTCGATATAATAGATCATGCAAAAAAGACCAAGATCCAAATGTCTGAAGCTGAGTATCTTCAGTCAAATCCCGAACAGCTTGTAAGATTAACTAAATATATTCAGAGTCAAGCTGTTACATCTAAACAGGCTTCCCCTAAAGGAATCCTTTCCACTCCCCCTGAATCCCATATAATGTTGCTTCAACATCCGCATCAGGCAAGATAGAACCTTTCTATCTCTCTCTCCTAATCAACGGTCATAAGTTGAGCAACTGTATAATTGATTCCGGAGCTTCCGATAACGTCATGCCGGCGAAAGTGGCCCATGCTTTGGGCCTCACTCTTACCAAACCTTTCGGCAGATGCTACTCATTGGAAACC
Source organism: Taxus chinensis (assembly GCA_019776745.2). Classification (NCBI taxonomy): domain Eukaryota; kingdom Viridiplantae; phylum Streptophyta; class Pinopsida; order Cupressales; family Taxaceae; genus Taxus; species Taxus chinensis. The sequence continues at coordinate 97,313,329 of CM034150.1, forward strand.
AAGCAAGTGCCATTGATTGGCCAAATCAAAGACGCGCAATTTGTGTTTGCGGCCTTCCCGGATAAAAGAGTAAAAATGACCGTCCTTGTCGCTGACATTCCGGCAGCCTATGGAATTCTGCTGGGAAGGAGATTTTGCAGCGAAGTTGGTGGAGAAATTCACATGGACTGGTCCAAAGCTAGAATTCCAGTCAAAGGCGTAATGCAAACTTTGGAGCCAGAATCGCAAAAGAAATACTTGGTCACTAACTCTGAAGACCCCAAAGCCCAAATCCTTTTTGAATCATCAGGGATGGGAAACTACTTCTTATCTACCGAGACGGGTACAAAGGGTGTTTTTGTTCAGGAAAAGGATCTTAATGAGGTCTGGACCCTGCAGTTTGATGGCAGTTGCGCAACTAGTGGATGTGGCGCTGGGGTTGTGCTGATATCTCCTGAGGAAGAAGTCATTCCTCTTTCTTTCAAATTGTAGTTTTTCAACACTAACAATACTGCCGAGTATGAGTCTCTGTTACTCGGTATGCAAGCTGCAAAGGAAAGAGGAATTAAAAATCTAAAGGCACAAGGTGATGCCGAGCTAGTTGTAAATCAGGTCAAAAGGATTTACCAAGTGAAAAATGAAAGGCTCAGGCACTACCGTAATGCAGTATGGGACAGCATTGAGGAATTTGATGCCTTTTCGATAGGGGCAATTCCAAGAGCTCAAAATAACATGGCTGATTCGCTGGCTATTTCAGCATCTCTCATGCTCCCGCACCCGGGTTTGAAAACGAACAAATACACCATTGAAGTGGTTTTCCGCCCGAGCGTGCCAGACAACTCTCAGCATTGGCAGGTATTCAATAATGATAATCACCTCATTGCCTTTCTAGAAAAATCAGAAAATTTTGATGAGTTGTATTTTGAAGGATTCCACCTCTCCATGCCGCGAATCAATCAACGGTCAAGACCATGAATCAGGAGAGAACGATGGCATATGTCAGCTCAAGGGTAATAAGATTCCAAAAGGCCTAGTTTCCCTGGAACGCTTGTTTGACAGGCACGACCGTTTTATAAAAAAGAAGAAGCAAAATGATCCTGATTCGTCCCCAGAGACGGAACCAGTCAATATAGGTTCTGAGGCACACCCGCAATTCGTGAACATCGGGAAATGTTGCACGCCAGAAGAAAAGCGGAAATTTGTCAAGTTGCTGAAAAGATATATGGATGTATTGGCATGGTCCTATGCAGATTTAAAGTCCTTCAAGCCAAAGGATGTTCAGCATGATATACCGCTGAAAGAAGATGCCAAAGCCTTTCGTCAGAAGCAAAGGCATTATAATCCCAAGATTTCGGGCACCATTCAGGCCGAAATTCAGAAGATGCTGGACGCAAGAATCATCTTCCCTATCCATCACAGCACTTGGGTGGCGAACATTGTGCTGGTACGCAAGAAAAACGGTGAAATACGCATCTGCGTAGACTTTCGAAACTTGAATCAAGCTTCGCTGAAAGACAACTACCCTCTTCCCATAATGGATCAAGTTCTGCAAGCAGTGACTGGATCGGAAATGCTATCTATGCTTGATGGTTTTTCAGGCTATAATCAGATTGAAGTCTCTCCTGAAGATCAATTCAAAACAGCATTCACTACTCCATGGGGTACATTTTCCTATAGCAGGATGCCTTTCGGCCTAACTAACGCTGGTGCCACTTTTCAGCGGGCCATGGACTTTGCATTCAAAGGCATGATGGGAAAAGTCATCGTAGTTTATCTAGATGACTTAACCGTGTTCTCTAAACTACGAAGTGATCATTGTGATCACTTGGAGCAAGTATTGGCCAGGTGCCGAGAACATGGAATTTCCCTAAATCCCAAAAAGTCTGTTTTTGGGGTTACTGAAGGGAAATTGCTGGGCCATGTGGTTAGCAAAGAAGGAACAAAGATTGATGCCGAAAGAGTTAAGGCTATCCAAAACCTTACTCTACCTACAAGCAAGAATGGTGTTCATTCTTTCTTCGGAAAGGTGAACTTTCTTAGGTGTTTTGTCCCTGATTTTGTTGAGAAGACCCGCCACATACTAAACATGATGAAAGGGTCACCCACTTTCAGATGGAGTGAAGAGGGGAAAAGGTCGTTTGAAGAGATAAAAACTTCTGTTGCTCATGCACCGGTCCTGGTATGTCCGGATTTCTCCAAGAACTTCATTATGTATAGTTACGCCTCCGAACATACTGTGTCTACAATCCTAATGCAAAAGAACTCGGAGGATATTGAATCTCCAATCGCATTCATGAGTTCTCCTCTCAAGCCTCACGAGTTGAAAATGACTCAGCTGGAAAAACACGCCTTTGCCGTTGTCAAAGCGGTGAAGAATTTCAGGTATTACATTCTGAACTTGCATACGGTGGTGCTGGTTCCCGACACCACGGTGAAATCAATTCTAACTCAGCAAGAGTTAGGAAGTTTGAGGGGAAATTGGATCGCAAAGGTTCAGGAATATGACCTGGATATTAAACCCACCAAGCTGGTAAGGGGTAAAGGCCTGTGTCAGCTAATGGCTGAGAACAGGGGTTCAGAAAATCCTGATGAAAGAGAGAATTATACCGACAAAGAGCAAAGCCCTCTAGAGGAGCCTGATTCTCTGCCTCTGGTTCTATTTATTGCGACCAGTGATGAGTGGTACTCCGACATTGCTTTCTTCCTTACCTACGGCGAATGCCCGATGCACCTAACTGCAAAGGAGAAGCGTGGTATAAATCTCAGGGCAGCTAAGTATGTCATCTGGGATGACGGTTTATATAAGCGCGGGATAGACGGTGTCTTCCTGTGATGTGTTGACAAGCCGCAGCAAGTAAAACTGCTGGAAAGTTTTCACAATTCAGCCTGTGGAGGCCATTTTTCTTCTTCCGTGACAGCACACAAGATCATTCGAGCCAGGTACTACTGGCCGACGCTCTTTCAAGATACGGCTACCTGGGTGGCAAAGTGTGAACCCTGTCAACAATTCGTCGGCAAGCCCAAGTTGGCTGCCCTTCCCCTTAGGCCGGTCATTATCAATGAACCATTCAGGCAATGGGGAATTGATTTTATTGGTGCACTCAATCCTCAATCGAGTGCTGGACATAGCTATGTCCTCACAGCAACGGATTACTTCACTAAATGGGTGGAAGCCATACCTGTCAAGCACGCCACTTCTGAGGTAGTTTGTAGTTTTATTAAAGAAAATATCATCGTCAGGTTCGGTGTTCCAGACAAAATCGTTGCTGATAACGCTTCTAACTTCTCTTCGCGGGAAGTTATTAGTTTTTGCTATGAATATGGAATAACTTTAGCACATGCCTCGGATTATTACCCTCAGGGAAATGGTCAGGCGGAATCCAGTAATAAGAACTTGGTGACCATCATACGGAAATTAGTAGATGAAAATCAGCGGATGTGGCACAAGTCTTTGTACGATGCTTTGTGGGCGGACCGCATTACTCCTAAGAGATCTCTCGGCATGTCACCTTTTCAAGTGTTATATGGCACTGATGCCGAACTTCCCATTTCTGCGGAACTTCCTGCTCTACGCTTGGCACGAGCAATCGAAGATGAAACTTTTCAGAGTTCTCTAGAAAAGAGAATCATGTACCTTGTGGAACTTGAAGAAAAGAGAGTAAGGGTGGTCGACAGGATCACTGAACATCAGAATCAAGTGAAGAAGCTTTTCGACAAGAAGGCCAAGCAGAGGAATTTTGAAGTAGGAGATCTCGTCCTTCTCTGGGACAAGCGAAGAGAGCCAAAGGGTATGCACGGAAAATTTGATTCCCTATGGAGAGGGCCCTTCAAAATCAAGCAACTCCATGGAGAGAATAGTTTCTATCTCTCATATCTGGATGGAGCTGAACTCCCGCTTCCCTTTAGCGGGCAACATCTCAAGATCTTCAGGAAGTAGAGCTTGCTCTCTTCTTTGTACAGTTTATTTTAGTTGTGTGTTTGCTTTTGTTGTGTGTTTGCTTTCGGTTTGTTGTGTGTTTTCTTTGTTCTCCCTCCGGTCCCCCTTGTTTTTGACTCCGTACCCAATGGATAGGCACATGTGATCTGGGATTCTCTACCCCCGAGTTTGCTCAGGGATAGTCCCCAGAAAGAGCCAGCTGTTATCTCATAAAATTGACAAGGGCAATTTTACCGATAACCATACCGAAAATTTTGTTTCGATCCCTCGTTAGGGATCCTTCGCGTTCGAAACGTCGTAAAATCCCTCCCCGGGAAATCTAGTTTTCGAACTTAGTCTTTTTGAGCCTTTTTTGGCTGGGCGCATGAATTTTCCTTGTAACACATAATTTTGATGCGCCCCCTTAAAAGCCTTTGGCGCATGGTTTTCCATGTTAGCACGCTTCTCGGTGCGCCAAAGGGCGCACGTAATCTACATGCAACACCAATTTTTGGCGCGCCAAAGGGAGCACCTAACTTCATGTCGACAACGAATTTGGTGCGCCAAAGGCGCGCTCATTCTTCTGTTGCCATTTCCTTCCATGCGCCAAAGGGCGCACGCTTTCCCTTGTCGACAGCAGTTTCCATGCGCCCTTTCAAAAGGTTGGTGGCGCATTAATGACAGGTTTTTCTATAAATATCAGTGCGGCGCCCAATGTCATTTTCATTCTTTTGTCGAGCACGTGATACTTCTGGACTTGTCAGCCCCTGCTCTGTCACTTTCATCGTGTTGTGGACCCGCTCAAGGAATTTTTTTTGCTATATCTAAGGTAAGAGGTTCTCCCTCTTTTCCATTCTGTGCTTTCATGTTCTCGCTTTCGTGTTCTTGGTCTGGGCGTTTCTTGGTTTTCGTTTTGGTTTGCTGGCCTGTTTTACTGAGGTTTGTTTAGGCTGGTTTCCCCCTTGGTTTGCTGGCCTGTTTTCTTCTTTTCTGTTTCTTTTCCTCCTCCTCCCTCTTTCCAGATCTGCTGGAAGGGGAGTTGTTTTAAAATGGCTTGGTCTAAGGATCTTTTGATATAAAACCCTTTGTCCAAGCGGCCTTTGAAATGGAGAAAAGAATGAATATGTTTGAGAAAGTGTTCTCTGGCGCACTGGCGCGCCTTGTTACAAAAAGGACAGTTGCGCCCCTCGGCGCACTCACACACCATGCAACACTTTCAAAATCCGCGCCTAATGGCGCCCCTTTCCATCCTGCTGCAGTTTGAAATCATGCGCCCTGAGCGCACCCCTTTTGCATGCTCCAAGTGTAAAACCCGCGCCTCCTTAAAAAGCCTTCGGCGCACCCTTTGTCCATGCTGCATAATGTTTCCATGCGCCAAAGAGCGCACCCAGTTTCGATGCAACAAAAGCCTTTTTCGCGCAAGTATAAAGATTACATAGGCGCTGGCGCACCCTCCCATGCAGTAACATGATGTTGTGTAAACCCTCCATGCGCCGCGCTATGTTCCTTTGGCGCATCATTCGTCCATGTTACACAATCTTTCCATGCGCCATAGGGCGCATCGAACCCCAATGTAACACGCATTTCCTGTGCGCCCTGTTATAAAATGCAACCTGCTTCATCCATGCGCCATGCGCTTTTGGCGCCAATATAACCTCTGCAACATTCCTTTCTTGCGCGCCTTATCTATTTGGCCTGCCAATTGTATTTTTCCTGCGCCCTGAGCCTTTAAATCTCTAACTCCTCCTGCTAAGCTTTCCAATGGAAGATCAAATGTCTAATTCAACCTTTTTGGATTGGGTCTCTCTTCTTCTTCGTGCAGATCAGCAGCTGAGTTCGAAAGAACACATGTCTACGTCAAGCAAGAAGCCCACCAAACCAAGAGGAAAGGCAAAGCTAACAGAAGAAGAAATGAAATACAAATATCAGAAGGTCAGGATGCCCGAATCACAGGCTGAGTGCAGTATGGATGTCCGGGACTCTGAATTGGGTCACATTGACATGGATGAGTTCTGGCTTAGAACTCAAAAGGTTACAAGAAGTCCATGGATGGACAAACTAATAGGCAGTGCCCTGCACTTTGCCGGAGGAATCCCTGTCAGGCGCTGTGAACAACGAATTCATGATGGTTGTTGCACAATCCTTCAACAAGGACACAAGATGTGTCGAGAACAGCAAGGGCGAGGTAGTCATAAACCTCACTGCCCGTCATTTTGAGTTGATGCTTGGCATCCCTCACCACCGGAACTACGTGGCTGTTAGCCAACAGGAATGCATCAAGGCCTGGGAAGACAACGAAGGCCAGTGCATGCAGTTAATGAATGAGGTCTACCTAAAGAATAAGAAGGTAGTGACCCGGTGGCCTCAGACTATCCACCGAAGTGATTTCTCAGAGGAACTCAGTGATACTATCACTTTCCTAAGCAGAGTCTTCGGGCTTTCAGATGCCCACTATTTCCATAAGTGGATGCTGCGGTACCTGGAGACAATGAATAAGAATTTGCCCCGATCAGCGCTTTTGCTGGGGTGAAATAATAAGCAACACCATCTCTGAGCAGCTACAACAGCTTGCCACAACTGGAGTATTTCATATGAACTCCTATGTAGTCTACGCTGCAGCATCGGCAAGGGATTACCCAGGGCTCAACCGAAGTGGAGTATGGCCTCAGGCCAAGATATTTGATTACTATCCAGAGCTGAGACTAGAGAATAGTATCCCTCAATTTGCTAAAATCAATGATGTTTTCTTCTATCACATCATGTGCATGTTGCGGCCAAATTTGACTCATAGCCGGACAACCAAAAACATAGTGGCAGTCACAGAGAAATGGGGAGCCTTGTTCACCCAATTCCCCACGTTCACCTATCTAAGGGCTGCCAACTTTTTGGGAGAACCAACCAGGCTACCGAGGTATGCTGGACCAAAGCTGATTTTATTGGAACTGTCAAGACAGCTCGTCACATACCATGAAAAGTGCCTCAAGAGAAAGAAGGGCGGAACTCCTTTCCCCCTCACAGTAGGCCGTTACACATGCTCCAGCTATCACAAGGTGAAGGAGATGTTTGCTGAGCTAGAATTGCTCAACCTAAAGCATGATTTCCCAGCAAGGCCTACATTCGACCCTAGGGGCTGTCTACCAAGGGCTAAGCTTGATCCGATTCATGTCCCTCAGATTGAGGATATCTACATTGACGTTCTCCATGAGGTAGAACTCAGAAGAAAGGATCACTCTCGCTTGGCATTAACGGAAATCATCCAATACGGAGTGGCCATTGTCCCAAAAGGCTTCCAAACCACGGAAGACGAAGTAGACAAAGTGTATAATGACACAGAAGGGGATGATTGGCCCTTCCCGGACATTGACAGAAGCAAGGCTCCTCAAACAATTGAGGAGAGGGTAAAAGAAACTATGCGGAGAACGGAGCATTGGTGCCGCATGAACGGACTAATCTACCTCGGGGTAGATTTCACGACTTCCCCTTTGGGCAACGCACCTCCAAGGACAAAGAAGCTGCTGAAAGGCAAAGGTGCCGAAGGTGAACCTAGCACCATTCAGGAGGAAGCCCCTGAAAGTCCTCTTCCTTCAGAGCCTGAACAAGTAATAACTCTGGATTCGCCAGAGAAAGAATTGACAGAGGATAGTCCTATACGCCCATCCACCCAGGATGTCGGCATCGCTACAACTTCAGAGGTCCCTTCTATCCCTTCTTCTTCTCTTCCTCCCCTTCCTCAGATGTCGGCAACCACTCCTTTGGTTGTGTCCTCTCCCCCTTCTTCTACTCTCTCCCCTGCCTCTTCGTCCATCTTCTCCTCTCTCGCTGATTTGTCTTCCTCTATTTCTTCCCTCATCTCCGAGCTCCCTTCCCTTCCTATCTCTTCTGCTGCTGCGGTTTCCCTTCCCCCCGTGGACATCTCCGCGGCTGTTCTTTCAATGCCGCCGCCGCGTGTCTCCACGTTCTTCCCCTCTTCTACCGTTGCTGCCTCCCCCTCTGTCTCTGGTCCTTCTTCAATAGGACCAGCTTGGATCTCTCAGCAGCTGAGCCAACCAAAGAGGAAAGTCCCCATCGCTCCGATGGACTTTTCAGTCATTCCGGCTAAAGGAGCAAAGAAGCACAAGCCGGGTTACACGCTTCTCCAAGAGCGCTGCAGGTGAGAGGGTTATGGAAATAGCCTACCCCGATCCCACCAAAGAGAAAGAAGATCTGTCTCTGGCAGATTTCACAGTGACCCAAGTCACAATGGGGACATCCTCAGAAAGTCTCCAGGGGGAAGCTCTTTCCGCAGTTGATGCACTCTGCGAAAAGCTTCAAGAAACAAAGGAAGAAAAGAGGCTACTGAAGGAGCAGAATAAATACCTGCTTCAAGCCTTACAGAAGATGGGAAGTGCACCTCCCACAACTGCCGCCGAGACTCCTGAGCTGCTCAGTCAGGAGAAGATTAATGAGTATTCAAAAATCGGCGAGCAAGGTATGGCTGTTTCTGCTTGGAGGAGCCAGATCCTCAAAGATAGTGAAAAAAGTAATCGCCGAATATATCAGCTTATACCTGAATATCGAGAAGGCGAATAAGGAACTCCAAGCATTAGCAGGTCCAGTATCAGAAGAATTAGAGCATGCTAGACTCCAGCACGAGGCCTTCCAACAAATGTTTGACTGTTCAGTCGAAGATTTGGTCAAGTTCGGAGTATTCGGTCATCCAAGGACCCTCAACAAGACCATGTCCACTCTGGACTATCGGATAGATCAGCTCGAATTCGTGTTAGAGAAGATAGACAAGGTGAAGGAAGAGGCCCTGGATGCGATGCATCAAATGGAGAAGATTGTTCTATCTATGACTCCAGGGTTGCTCACTCCTTCCCTCACCTTGAGATCAGCTGATGATACTATCCAGATTTTCAAGGAGATAGCTACTCAAGGGACAGGGCCAGAAGTCACGTTCGACATCGAATCCATCAACAACCTACTGGCCTGTAGAGACTTCATCGGGTCCCTAATCGAGGCGGGTAAAGACTATTCCAAGATCCCAGAAAAGCTCATAGATGAGCGGGGGAAACTTGCGAAGCAATCATGTGAACGGCACAAGGATCCATCACAGGATCAATTTGGGCCGATGATCAGCAAGTTCTTGGAATACCGCGCTCAGTTCCACATCTCATCTCCTGATCAGCATCAGAAACAGGCAACCCCTTTTAGGCCACAGGATGATGATGATGAATAAATTCTTCTTCTTCTTCTTCTTCTTCTTCTCCTCTCTATTCTCCGACTTTCTTTTCGTAATATCTGAATTAAGTTGGCACAAATGATGACATCATCCATGTTGCATCATGGGATGATGTCATCCATCAAAGTTGTCAAAGTCAACATGACTTTTGGATATTTTGTAAATATCTTGTAAATAAGTGGTTGGCTCCTTTTTGCCTTCTCTCTCTCTCATCTTCTATAAATACTAGAATACTTGTTGTATTCTAAGGAGGGTGAACATTTTTCAGATAGAAATAGAAGTGAGGAGAGAAAGACTTTGAGCTTTCTTGTAACAGAAAAGAACAGTAATACAATTATTCAGACTTTGTGCTCAATAGCTGTGTTATACATTAGATCTTTCTTACGTTAGATCTGTATGTGTTTAATCTGTTGGATTCATATCTACTTTTCCGTCATTTGTTTATCAGTATTGCTTTGTTTATTTATGCAAGTAGGTTTGGCTCTGTTTACTACCAAACTAAAAACATAAATCTTCTGACCTTTCTGCTTTGGAATTCATTTCTTTTCTTCCTTCGGATCTGTTCTTTCTCTTTTCCCTTCTTTTATTCCTTTCTTTTCGCAGCCTGAAACACTCTACCGGGATGAGATCCCAACCCCCGAAGGCAGAATCTGTGAGACTTGCATAGGTTCCTGCTAGTAGAAATAGCGATAAACCAGTTTCGCTTTGCTGTCTCAAAGAGGGGCTAAGCCCTGTCAACACTGTTGGCTCGTCTATCCATAGATCTGTCCGCGCGACAGATTTTCGGACCAACAATGTTTCATGCACCCCAAACAAGGGGGGCATACATTGGGTGAAAAAATCACCCCATACAACAGCTCAGAGCTATAGCACAGTACAATACAACACATGAACATGATAGGAACACAGTCACAGAACAACTCAAAATCTGACTTGGATCATCAGCACAACACATACAAAAACACCCAGACTCAAAAAATAGCTCCTAGGTGTATGTTTCCTCCCTTGGTTGCTAATATCTTAAGGGTGTACATAGTAAGCTTATCATATCAGTATAGTTCACATAAGTCTTCAGAGTAGTTTTTTCAGCTACAGGAATATTTCTCCAGCAACAAAATATAGTTTATCTCTTATATTCAGTTTAATTAGTACAGCTTGGAACTAATACATAACAATCAGGATAGTAATAAAAAAATAGGGGCACACCATCTGTAGTGGTGTTTATTAGGAAGAGTCATGGAAGGAAAGTAATATGAGACCTCTCTCCCCAACACTTACTCTTTGGCATGAGATCACCCTAAAAACTCACACTTGGCATGAGATCACCCAAAAAACTCACTCTTGGCGAGAGATCGCACAAAAAACTTTCTCTACAGAACATTTTTAGGAAATTTTTCTATCCTTTACACACTTCTACATCATGTGCACACTTTCCTTTTACACACTTTTACATACTTATGCACACATTTCTCTAATCTATCATATACAAGACTTTGACTACATGCTTTCTCTTCTTTTTACAGGTTTGTTCTTACTATGAACAAGGAAAAGGTGCAAAAAGCTATGAAAATGGGGGTAAGAAGACACTTGAGAGACCCCAAAGCTTAAAAACAAACAAATTAATGGACCATCTATGATTAAGAAATAAGCAAGGATTCATTAAGTTGCATGCATTAATCTCGAAGTAAACAAGAAAACCTAACATATCTAGTTATCCTCTATTCTTGAAAGCTTTGTAAACGAACATAATAAAGATTCTAAGCAACCAATTTGTGATTACGAGAATGGGGGTTCACTAATAATGGCTAAAAATACATATGCTTCTTCCCATTTACCCAAAGCTTGAGAGGAAATAGAAAAGAAAGGTAATTAGCTCAATAAACAACAAAGAAATCCCTTAATCCTAAATAAAAATATTATAGCTTATGCTAGAAAGGAGGAAAGTGTTCTTACAAAATGACTTGGGGTAGTGGGGTATTCATAGTTTTCCATTTCCAAGAATGGGAGACTTTTGGTGCATGTGGGACAAATGAATAAGCCAAAAATCACTTTAGTGAATCAAAGTAAGATTTGACTAGGTTTAGAAGAGGTTAAACATGCCTTAGGCTAGCTAACCTAGGTTTAGGCTAATTATCCTGATTAGTGATGAATTAGGAGTCTGAGATAGTTGTGAGAGGACTACTCAATCCAATGAAATAGATTGATAACCTAGGAAGCTACTATAATAGGTTTAGAAGGAGATGAGAAGATGGTTCAAACTAATAAGAGGCTATATTAGCCTTATTAGTCAGTTATAAGAGGAATATGACAAAAAGTTTTTCATAAAAGGGAGAGTTAGAGATGCCCTAATTAATGAGATGTCATCAATTTTTGAGGAGTAGAATAGTTAATGCAATAGTAAGAATAAGATTACTTTGATCAAACTAGAGGTGTCTACATTTGCCCCTCTTTGGGGTGGTATAAGCTATGCCACTTTAAAGAAAGTAGACAAACACAAACAATTACAAAAAAATTTAAGGGGTGGGAAAAAAATTAGTAGGGTGAATGATTCCCCTTGAGTGTCAATAGGGTGATGAAAGAGGTCGATCAATGATCAAAAAAGAAAAGGAAAATAGAAGAATGAAGAGGAAGAAAACTAACAAGAAGGAGAAAAATGAGCCATCATTGACTTTGCCTTGCATCAGCTAATGTTTGTTGCATCATATTGCTAAGAATCTTCATCATCGATCCTTATTAAAATATGAGCATATGATAATAGAGTAAAATGACATGAAAATACATGATATGAACAATTATCTATTGCTAAAATTTCCAACTGCATGTAAAATAGAAAATGTAATGCAATAGGAGAAGTAAACAAGCTGGTCTAACTAACAATGTTTAAGATAGTTGAACAAATATTTTGTTATCGAGGTTCAGTCCCAAATGTTTTTGGTAAATGAAAAGGGTAAAAATGATGCCCCATGAAAATTGTACATGTGAGGAGAATAATGGAGGACACTTGGGTCCTATGAAAAATTAGTGTGCACCACGAAACAATACCAGGCAACTCGTTATGCCCCAGAGTATAGACGAAGTTAAGCAGCGTAGATTTTGTACATAATTGTAGATCTAGATGATCCACCTATCATTGTTGCAAAAAATGTGAAACACTAGCAAGATACGAGATGAGTGTTATGTGAGAGACACAAATTTCAGTTGCGTATAAGCTTGTTTACTAATTTTTGTCAATTTTTTGGAAGTTTTTACAATGTTTTTTTTAATTTTGGAGTGATTTTATGATTTTTGTAATTTTTAACATTTTTGATTGGTAAAAAGAATTTAGAAACTAGAAGATCTCCTAGAAGCATTCAGAAATGCTCCAGGGTAAAGAGATGGACATCAGGTAGTAAAAATGTGCTTTGAGGAAAAGAAAACGAGTCAAAAAATCATTATTTAATAAGAATAATAATCACGACGGCTTAATGAGAATAATGATAGAAGAAAATATCACTTGAAATCATTTTTAAAATGTCACTAGGAGAAGAAATGAGCACTAGGTGGCACTTAGTGCCACAACATAGCGAAAAATTAGTAAAAATAATTATCTCGATGAGTAGAATAAAGTGTTAGAATGACCATGGCAGTCAAATTAAGAATTTTGGCCATCATGGTGGGTGAGAGAGGGCATCGTGACGGGTTAAAATAACCCTATATACCCCACCCAGGGGGGTAAATCATCACAGTTAGTTCATTTGTTATAGAGCTCTTCTGAATTTTCACCGCGAGTGTCTTGTGAGCTGCGAGAGAGATGGGGAGGGTTTTAGAGCAGGACGAGACGTGCAGACTGGGTCTGGTAGTATCGGACAATGTGATGACGATGGACCCTACATGATTGGTCTATCTTTCCTATCAATTTTTGTATTTTATGTCATTTTTAATGCATACGCATTCCTTAACGGTATGCAGGCATCATTCAATGCATATATGCGTAAGAAAAATGGGTATGTGCATGTGTACACATTGGAAAAATGGGTACGTGCACGTGTACTTGTTGGAGGGGAATGCGTATGCATCGGAGGGAGAAATGCACATGTGCGCACATGCAAACATCAAAGGGGACACACAGGCACCATTCTATGCTTGTATGCACTTGGGGAGGGTTAGATTTAGGTGGGAAAATGGTTAGGTGCATACGCATTGAGAGGGGCATGTAGGTGTTGGTAGGGGCATGTATACGCCAGAAGAAAAGACTTAGCTAAATTTTAAAAGAAAAATAGGATAAGGATAGAAGGACATGGTTTAGAATTGTGTAGAAGAAAGTTTAAAGTAGCACTTAGAAGAATAAAATAGAAGAATGATAGATAGAATTAGATCATAACAAGTGTATTGTTATTTTATAGAGACGATTGCTAGCCTTACAGACTAGAGAGCGGTATGGCCTCTTGGCTGCGATAGAGGTGGATTTTGATGAGGAGGACAGGGGTGTCTTGGACATCATTTTATACGTTACTGGATTAGATCACATGGCTAGTATGCCACAAATTACTTTGGATCATGGCCTCCTCACAACCTTAGTTGAGAGGTGGCATAGTGAGAGTCAGTGCTTTCAGCTCCTGACCAACGAGATTACTATCATGCTAGAGGATGTATGGAGGATATTGCGGGTGCCGATCTAGGGTCAGATCATTGATTATATGAGTCACGAGATTGATATTATAGCTTTTCTATTTGAGCTATTCGAAGTGGAGGATATACCTCATCAAGGTATGACCGTTCGAATGCATCAGTGTATAACAAACCAGAAGTTAGATCGAGTGGTAATCTATCTAATGGCCTTTGTCAGTGGCATTTTTCTCACTAACAAGATCGGTGCTACATTCCCATTGGGTCTCGTCAAAGTAGTACATGGATTAGTGGATGGTGAGAGGCATTGTTGGGGCCAGTGTATATTCGTTTATTTGTATTGGGATATTCACCTTATCACCCACTACCGTCAAAAGATGGTAAGCCCGACCAGGTTACTACAAATATGGGTCTAGGATCACATAGCCATTGACTATCCCACTAATGTGTTACGAGATCATGATCTATAGGAGCCATATGGTATGGGTTGGGTTCTAGTCGGAGATGATGTTCAGTCAAACATGGGAGATACCTATCATTACCATCGAGAGTTTGATGATCTGCAGTAAGGGCAGATATTATGGAGGCCCTATAGACACTTTCAGTGGCCAAAGGATGGATTATAGCTTAGCATGGCCATGGCATATCATTTTATGTTTGGGAGTTGACACTACATTAGAGGGTTTTACTGAGTGGATGGATGTCAGAGGTAGTTTCGTATCACTCAAGATGTTCCACAATATGATATGTGGTATGCACGCAGAGCCTGGGAGGTATACGATATGGGTCCTCATATTCAGATGGATAGGGCCAGAGCTAGCTATGAACATATGATGCCAGTACTATGGGTACCATTGATAAAAGTTAGGGATCCTGGATGTATAGTTGAGTATGGACCGTGGTATTTGATAGTGTTACTTGGTCGATTGACCATTCCACGGGCATCCTGGGATGCAGGAGTTAGGCCACCTCCATAGGGGCCACTTGATAGTGATGATGAGGATGTAGATGGAGATGATGATGATGATCTCTTTAATGGTTAGTGTCTTGATGGGGGTGGGGGGCAAGGTCCTCCACCATGTCAGCCATAGGAACAGAGGCCTAGGCCAAGATATATGCATGCACCCCTATCTCCACAAGTACAACTACCTTTAGTTGGTATACCAGTTGGGGTTCTTATTCCTTTGAGACAGATTCATCCAATGATTCAGCAGGGTCCTCCTCCTCATGCTCCATGGCAGCATGTTCCTAGACAACATACTCCACAAAAAGGTCCTCCTATTCTACCACATGGTGGGGAAGGAGACAATGGTTGAGATGGAGGGAAGATAATTGCATTACAGCAGCAGTTACAACATGTCGTAGTTGTACATATCTAGATCACGACTGAGAGAGATCAGGCTAGAGCACAGTTACAAGTAGTCATTGTAAAGCGGGACCAGGCTAGGGCATAGGTACAGGTTCTGACCTTAGAGAGAGATCAAGCCAAGGCCCAAGATATTTAGGGAGGAAGTGGAGATGGTGCCTCCTAGTTTCAGTAGATTTAATAGCTAGGTACTAAGAGTACACATATTATGATATTATTACAGCAGTCCCAGGCACATGTACAATAGCTACTAGTTCAGAGGGACCAGGACCAGGTTGATGTTCAAGCCCTTACAATAGAGAGAGATCAGGCACAGACCCAGGAGAAGACTATGACTTTGGATAGAGATCGGCTTACTATTATGCTGACATAGGCTTGGATGGATGTGGCATGGGTTATTGGAGAGCTTGATGCTCTAAAACAAACATCTATGGCATATGGGATGACCTAGATTTTATTAGATGTTATGAGAGCTAGTGGTGAGGAATTGTATAACAATGTTGAGTGTGGAGCTTAATTACTTCACAAGAAGCTTACTTTTATGTGTTACTAGTTTTGATAGTGATCGACATCAGTCAGTGGGAAACCGACATTGGTCAGGAGGTAACAGACATCGGTTAAGAAGTGGCCAGCATCAGTCAGGAAGGAACCAACATCGGTCACCTGTGTGACTGTGCTTTGTTCTTTAAATGAGAATTATAATAAATATATTGCTTTAAAGGTGATCTATTGATTCTAAAAGCATAGTTAGTTTCCTAAAATAGATATATATGTATGTATGCATTGTGTGAGGGTATGAGAGAAGAAAATAACAATTGTTTTGCAAGTTAGTTTTCTTGGTGAGCAAGTAAGAGTAGCTGAGTGAGGGAAAAACATTGAACATCCAGTGAGGTTTTGGAAGACAACAAATCTTCATTTTATTTCCTCTATAAAGCACTAAATAATAATATTGGCCATTTCTTGGTGGACATAGCCTATACTGGGTTAACCACGTTAAAAACAGTGTTATCTTTCTTTTGTTTATTTTATCTTCCAGTTTAGTTCCACATTCATTGCTTGTATGCTCTAACTTATTATAGATATGTGCAACACTATTATATGGTTTAACCCCAACAACTGGTATCAAAGCTTTGTTTGGAGGTTTTGTGTGTTGACGGGATCTACTCACAGAGGTTTTTTTATTGAGTGGGAGCAGAGAAATGGCAGAATATAGTAAATACCGAGTAGAGAAATTTGATGGTCGTAATTATCAACTATGGAAGATGAAACTGTAGGATTATCTGTATCCGAAAGATATATACTTACCATTAGATGAGCATGGACAACTGAACATGATGACTAATGAAGAATGGAAGGTTCTTGACAGAAAGGCTATGGGAACTATAAGATTGAGCCTAACAACATTGGTGGCTTCAAATTTCACAGATGCGAAAACTACGGTAGAGTTGATGAAATATTTAGAAATTTTTTATGAAACTCCTAGTGCTTCGAATAAGGTTTATTTGATGAAAAAATTGTTTAATTCTAAGATGCAAGAAGGTGGATTTGTATCTAATCATTTGAATGATTTCTGGTCTATTGTAAATCAATTAAAATCTTTAGAAATTCCGTTTGATGATGAAGTGAAAGCAATTTTATTATTATTTTCTTTTTCAGATAGTTGGGATAACTTGGTAATGGTTGTTAGTAATACAATGACTACTTCTAAATGTTTGAAATTTGATGATGTGGTTAGTCTAATTGTTAGTGAGGAAATGCACAAGAAAAACTCAGGAGAAGCATCATCTAGAAATGATTTAACTATAGAAAGTAGGGGAAGATATAAGGAGAGATCATTAAAGAGCAAGAAGAATAAGAGATCAAAGTCAAGACATGGTAGATTTAGATCCAGGTACAAATATTTACTTTGATGGAATTGTGGAAAGAAAGGGCACGTAAAGGAGTGTAGGTCTACGGAAAACAAAGAGAATACATCAGACAAAGGTAAAGAGGCCAACATTGCAAGTGAGGTAAAGAAATATGCCCTTACTCTCTCCTTGAATAATATATTAGAATCTTGGGTTTTAGATTCTAGAGCTTCTTTCCATGCTACCCTTAATAAGGGTTATTTTAGCAATTATGTTCAAGGTGATTTTTGACAAGTTTATTTAGGAGATAATGAGCTATGCAATATTACTGATAAAGGTGATCTTCATCTAAAGTTGTAGAATGGAAATCCATGGGTATTGAAGGATGTGAGGCATGTGCCAAGCCTAAAGAGAAATCTAATATATACAAGGAAACTAGGTGAGTATGGATGTGTGGTTACATTCATAGCCGACTCTTGGAAGGTTACCAAGGGATTTCTTGTTGTGAAAAAAGGTAAGAAGGTAGGAACTTTATATCTGTCTACCTATGTTATTGATTGCTTTATTGTGATATCTACCACAAATTTAGATGCAACCATGTGGCATAATCAGCTATGCCATATGAGTGAAAAAGGAATGCAAATCTTAAAGGCCAAGGGTAAGTTATCAGATTTGAAACAGTTAGATCTTGAATTTTTTGAGCATTGCATATTTGGAAAGCAGAAGAGAGTGAAATTTTTCAAGGTTGGGTCAACAAAGAAGAAGCAAAAATTGGAGCTTGTACAATCAGATGTGTGGGGACTAGCTCAGGTAGCTTCCATTGGAGGATCCCAATATTATGTAACTTTCATTGATGATGCCACAAGTAAGGTATGGATTTATTGTATTAAGTGTAAATTTGATGTTTTTGAAAATTTTAAAAGGTGGAAATCCCTTATATAAAATGAAACAAAATTTAAATTAAAGTTACTTAGATCTTACAATGGTGGTGAGTACTGCAGCAAGGCTTTCAATTAGTATTTTTCAGTGAATGGAATGCAAAGAGAAAGAACGGTTCCTAGAACTCCACAGGAGAATGGAGTTGCAGAAAGAATGAACATGATAATCATGGAATGTGTTAGAAGCATGAGGATACATGCCATTTTCCTTTGAAGTTTTGGGTAGAAGCAGTGGATACAATAGTGAACTTGATCAACTGTGGGCCTTCAACAATATTGGATGGTGGAATACTAGAAAAATCTTGGTCTGGAAAAGAGGTAGATTTTTCTTTTCTTAGATTTTTTGGCTCAAAAGATTTTGTGCATGTTGATAGGAAAAATAGGAAGAAGTTGGATGCTAAATCTAAGAGATGCACTTTCATTGGTTATGGCTTTGGTGATTTCGGATATTGATTTTGGGATTTATAATATTTTAAGATTGTTAGAAGTCATGATGTTGATTAGAATGAAAAAATAATGTACAAGGATCAGGTTTTGGTGCCTAAACATGAAGAGGTTGAGGATATTTTAAAGGAGAATCAAATTTTAGACCTAAAACAAACATCCACCGACACTGACATTGGTTCTACATAAACTAATGTTGGTCAGGCTAACAAAAATTGGCAGACATGATTGGGTTCAGAACACACAACAAGTTAAACTGGCATCAGTACTCCTCAAACCAATATCAGTAAGGAAATTGCAGTCACTAGACAGACAGGAGCTGTGGTCAGTTACAGGTGATCGGCATCGATCATTGACAGAGATTAACATGAATGTGTGACAAGCATAGAATGAACCCCAGACACCCCAAATCTTAGTGAGAAGTTCACAAAGGGTAAGTAGACCTCCAGAGAGATTTTCACCTTCCTTGTCTTATTTATTATTGACTTATAGTGGTGAACCAGAAATATTTGAAGAAGTAATGCAAGTAGATACCTACAAGCACTAAGAGCATGACATAGATGAGGAGATGGACTCCTTGGAACAAAATCAAACATGGGATTTGGTCAAGTTTCCAACATGTAAGAAAACTCTATAGAACAAATGGGTTTACAAAATCAAAGAATAATAATGTGGACTGAAAAGGTACAAGGCGAGGATTGTGGTAAAGGGATTTGCATAGAAATCAAGTATTGACTTTGATGAGATTTTTTCTCATATAGTTAGGATGAGTTATATTTGTATTGTTCTAAGTTTGGTTGCAACAGAATATTTGCATTTAGAACAACTTGATGTTAAGATGTATTTTCTTCATGGTGATTTGGAGGAAGAGATTTATATGTAGTAGCCTCTTGGTTATGAAGTCAAGGGTAAGGAGAAACTTGTGTGCAAATTGAAAAAGATCCTATATGGGCTCAAGCAAGCTCCAAAGCAATGGTATTTGAGATTTGACAGTTTTATTCATGAGCATGGTTATATGAGATGTGAATCTGACCATTGTGTTTATTTTAATAACTTTTAAAATGGGAGAAATTTTATTTTGTTATTGTATTTGGATGATATGTTGATTGTAGGATCTAGTATGCAGGACAATTGTAAACTTAAAGAAATTTTAGCTCACACATTTGTAATGAAGGATTTGGGAGCTGCAATTAAAATCCTTGGCATGAAAATTCACCGAGACAGGAAAAAAAAGAGGTTGTATTTGTCTCAGGAAGCTTTTATCAATAAGGTGTTGGAAAGGTTTAACATGCAAAATTCAAAACATGTTAGTACACCTATGGTTAGACACTTCAAATTGAGCAAAGATCAATGTCTTTCATCACATGAGAAGGTTGAGTACATGGCATGTGTTCCCTATGCTTCAACAGTAAGAAGTCTTATGTATGCCAGGATTTGTACTAGACCAGACATTGCACAGGCAGTGGGAGTTGTGAGTAGGTTTATGGATAATCCAGGTAAAGAACATTAGAAATCAATCCAATGGATTCTCAAGTATTTGAAAGGGACATCCAACATGGATTCATGCTATAGAGGGTCAGATACTTCTTTACACAAATATGTTGATTCAAATAAGGCTGGAGATTTGTATGGTAGGAGGAGTACCACTAGATTGGAACGACAATTAGCTAGATTTCGAGATTACATAAGGTTGTGGCTTTGTCTACTACAAAGGAAGAGTATGTTTTAGCTACAAAAGCTAGCAAGGAGATGATATAGATGATCAAGTTCATGAAAGATTTGGGTGAGGAGTAAGAGGATTATGGATTATATAATGATATTCATAGCATGATCCATCTGGAAAAGAACTCGTCATTTCATTCAATAACGAAACACATTCATTTGACATATCACTTCATACAACATGTGCTAGAGGATGGGCATATGAAGTTAGAGAAAATCCATATGGATGAGAACCCTGCAGATATGATAATGAAGCCATTGGTAAGGGAGAAGTTGGAGCTTCACTCCACTTATTTTGGTCTTCAAGTTTGAGACTTGAAGAGGAAGAAATGGGCCAAGGAAAAGGAACCAAGGATGGTGATGCACAATACAATGAAGCAATTAATCTCCAAGTGGTATATTGTTGAGTGTGGAGCTTAATTACTTCACAAGAAGATTTCTTTTACATGTTACTGGTTTTGACAGTGACTGACACCGATCAAGGGGAAACTAACATCGGTTAAGAAGTGATTGACATCGGCTAGGTAAGAACCAACATCGATCACTTGTGTGATGGTGCTTTTTTCTTTAAACAAGAATTAGAATAAATCTCTTGCTTTAAAGATGATTTATTGATTGTAAAAGCATAGTTAGTTACCCGGAATAGATATATATGCATGTATGCATTGTATGAGGGTATGAGCGAATAAAATAGTAATTTTTTGCAAGTTAGTTTTCTTGGTGAGAAAGTAAGAGTAGTTGAGTGAGGGAAAAACATTCAACATCCAGTGAGGTGTTGGAAGACAACAGATCTTCATTGTAATTCCTCTATAAAGCACTAAATAATAATATTGGTCATTTCTTGGTGGACGTAGCCCACACTGGGTGAACCACGTTAAATCTGGTGTTCTCTTTCTCTTGTTTATTTTATCTTCATCAGCTAGGTAAGAACCAACATCAATCACTTGTGTGATGGTGCTTTGTTCTTTAAACAAGAATTAGAATAAATCTCTTGCTTTAAAGATGATTTATTGATTGTAAAAGCATAGTTAGTTACCCGGAATAGATATATATGCCAACATCAATCATGTATGCATTGTATGACTGTATGAGAGAATAAAATAGTAATTGTTTTGCAAGTTAGTTTTCTTGGTGAGAAAGTAAGAGTAGTTGAGTGAGGGAAAAACATTCAACATCTAGTGAGGTGTTGGAAGACAACAAATCTTCATTGTAATTCCTCTATAAAGCACTAAATAATAATATTGGCCATTTCTTGGTGGATGTAGCCCACACTGGGTGAACCACGTTAAATCTGGTGTTCTCTTTCTCTTGTTTATTTTATCTTCATCAGCTAGGTAAGAACCAACATCAATCACTTGTGTGATGGTGCTTTGTTCTTTAAACAAGAATTAGAATAAATCTCTTGCTTTAAAGATGATTTATTGATTGTAAAAGCATAGTTAGTTACCCGGAATAGATATATATGCATGTATGCATTGTATGACTGTATGAGAGAATAAAATAGTAATTGTTTTGCAAGTTAGTTTTCTTGGTGAGAAAGTAAGAGTAGTTGAGTGAGGGAAAAACATTCAACATCTAGTGAGGTGTTGGAAGACAACAGATCTTCATTGTAATTCCTCTATAAAGCACTAAATAATAATATTGGTCATTTCTTGGTGGACGTAGCCCACACTGGGTGAACCACATTAAATCTGGTGTTCTCTTTCTCTTGTTTATTTTATCTTCCAGTTTATTTCTGCATTCATTGCTTGTATGCTCTATCTAATTATAGATTTGTGCAACACTCTTATATGGTTTAACCCCAACATAGAAGGCCACATATTATAAGACAGTTCCTGAGGAGTTGAGAATTACACCATTTGATCAATTGGATGTGAGTAGGTCTAGGTTTAGGTTTTAGAGGACCTCTCAATCAGCGAGATTAGTGCAGCAGCCCACAGTACAATAGAGTGTGGCAGGCTTGGCTGGGCCATCTCATCAGTAGCATCCTCCTCCTCCAAGCCATAGGCCAACCATCCCAGGAGAGGGTGAGAATCATGGATGCTTCTCTTTATCTTTTGTATACTAACGAATATATGTACCTTTGATGCATGCCTCTTATGAAGGCTTATTTTTTACTGATGCCCTTGATGGAATATTTTGTATCAATGGTGTATATATTTTTGAGACAAACATTATATTCATGTATATGGACATTCGATATTATTTGTATGACTTATGATGATGATTTATGTATGATGATTATATCATTATGTTGTCTGATTTCTTTTCTTATATATGTATCATGATGGATGTTGATGATGTATCACATGTTTTTATATTTATGATATATCCTTAATGATATCATATGTTTTATACATGAGATGTTTTTTTAATTTTTAGTGTACGGGATGATATTTATGATATTGGTTCGGGGGGATAGATTTTTGATCATGCATAATCCCTCTTTCCCCATTGATGATACGGTATGTGATGATTAGCTTAGTATACATGCTTGATGTAAAACTTAGCATTTTTGGATATATGATGTATAGATGATGTTATATGTGATGAATGATAGATGATAGATGTGATAACAAACAAATATGTATGAAATAAACACACAAGAAAAACTTAACAAAACTAAACAAATATACACATACAAAACAATACAATGATATGTAAGTAAAAATGAACTCAAGCATTCTAAACAACAGATTAAATTGGTATTTAATCTAAGTAAGTAAATGAGTCCCAATAAATGCATATAATAGATGATGAAAACACACCAATATTTACAAGTATGAAAACCTAAAATGAACTCAATGCAACACATAATTAAATCAAATGATATTTAATCTAAGGTAAGCAAATGAACCACATTTTAAATCACACAACATGAAAAGACATTGCAATAAAAAATGTACAAACTGAAAACTAAAAGTAAGCAAACTACTACTTTGTTTTGTGGGACAACATTGATATATTTTCTAATGTTTTTTTTAATCTTGAAGGATAAGTTTTCAAGGCTATTGTTCACATTTTTTTTGGGGTTTCCTTAAGACAATGTTATGCTTGTCTAGCTTTGTTTTCTAAATGTTTTATGTTTTTCTAAGGTCATTTTGGAAAGCACTGTACAGTGACAAATAAGTGTGGATGCCCCTAGCGTGAGATGGGAATATACAAGTGCAGAATGTCATGCGTGTATGTTCAAGAAGTTTTGATGTAAAGGTGCCCCCAACATTAGATGGGAATATACAAAGGTAATTCCTTCATGTATAGACAAGAATAGATGAACCAAATCACAGATTTGGCAAGAGAGGCTCCATAGGATTCCTAGACCTAAGAGAGGAACTAATCCTAGATAGAAGTGATAGTTACTCATCTAGATGTGAGAGTAGCTTATGAATAGAAAATCCTCCTTAAGCGCCGAAAATTGGTTTTCCCCAAGGACCCGCCCAAGGCGCCACAATTGAATAGTTTTCACACTTGGACGACATGTTTTCTTTTTACTTTTTTCTTGATTTTTTTATTTTTTTGCTTGTTTTTCTTTCTTTTCTAATTTTTAGTTCTTTTCTGACATATCACCCATGCTTAAACGTAGAACCACTTAAGGTGCATGAAATTCATGGGCTCTAGGATCCCTTCTCTGTCTGAATAGACCAATTTATAATCTCTGATCCATACTTTGCAATGACCACATAAGGTCCTAACTAGTTTACTTCAAACTTTCCCTTCTTCTCTCTATCTTTAATAGTGTTTTTCTAGTTTTCTTTCAAAATGAGATCACCTACGTCAAATTCATAAGGTATGATTCATTTATTGTAACCCCATGAGACTCGGTTATAATAGACCTTTAAATGATTGAGCACTCTTATACACCTTGCATCCAGTAGTTCCAACTCTGTCAGTCGAGCGACCCTGGAGTCTTTGTCTTTATCCAGATAGTCCATGAGAGATGTTCTCAGGGAAGGAAGGTCAATTTCTAGGGGTATGATTGCTTTGGTGCCATAGACTAGTGAATATGGGGTAGCACCAGTAGGGGTAAAAATGGAGGTACGATAGGCCCAGAGGGCGGGATGGATTTACAAATTCCAAGTACGACCAATTTTATTAACCATGTTCTCTATGATTTGTACAATATTCTTATTGGTGGCTTTCGCTTGTCCATTACATTTAGGGTAATAGGGGGTGGAATAATTGAGTTTGATTTGAAAGTGTTGACATAGTGCTTTGACTATTTTATTCTTGAAGTACTTACCATTATCTACGATAATTGCGGAGGGGATGCCATAACAGCGGATGAGGTGATTCATTATGAACTTTGATATATGTGCACCGATTATGTAATTGAGAGGCATAACCTCTACCCATTTTGTAAAGTACTTAGTGGTGGTGATAATGTGAGTATGGCCATTAGAGGAAGTTGGAGTAATCTTCCCTAGGAGATCAAGTCCCCATTTAGATAATGGCTAAGGAGTCATGATGGCCTACAAAGCTTGTGTTGGTGCATGTATCAAGTTACCATATTTTTACATAGCTCACACTTCTTGATGAATTTGCAACAATGGGCTTTGATGGTAAGACAATTATAGCCTACTCTCAAGATTTTCTTAGCTAGGACCATGCCACTAGTATGCGCTTCAAAAATACCTCCATGCACTTCTTTAATAGCATGGAATGACTTGGTAACATCCAAACAATGTAGTAGATTCCTGTTGTAGTCATGACGATAGAGGGTGCTGTAAGTCGGAAAAGTGACAGGTGAGCTTGAGAATCAACAAGTAACTCTTCTGCGTACCCGACCTCCCGAGGTCGTGCCGAGACAACCGGTGTGGGTAGAATGTGCAGGCAAACTAGTTAGGCAGTCTAATGTCTTCGACACGCACTAATGGTATTTGCGAATCTAAGGCAAAGAAGGCCCTTCTAACTTGGACTGGTGTGATAGATCGATCAGCGAGGATGACTGCTCGAAGGCTCCAATCAATATCGAGCTCTGGCGTGATTTGATCTATGGGTTGTGGGATGCGTGGAAAATGACCCGGGATGGTTTCGTGTATTTCTCCTGATAGGGTCATATGGTGAATATAGTCAACTCTATGGACGATTCTCTGGCCTAATCCAAAATTCTCTAGTTTCGTTGGTTATTGTGTCTAGTAGGGATAACTGTTGAATGATGAGAGGTGGAATCGGAGTAGACTGAAATACTAATTTACGTAGGCCAGTGTCTATGTCTAATTCTCTTATGGATTCGTTAGGCTGTGGGATCTGTGGATCACAACCATAGACTCTTGGTTGTTGCGGTCCTGTTATGGTCATACGGGAGATCAAGTTCTGATTCCTAGTATCTAGTAGTCGTAAGCTTTTTCAGCTTCTATGTTTAGAACCAACAGTTGTGCGATCTTCTCAGAATACCTTACAGGTGTTATCGCAACTTGGATTCTTAAGCTGGTATCTATATCTACTAGGGTGTCTCCAGCGTCTGGATGTGGAACTAAAGGATCACACCCGAATGTTTGTTCTCTTTAGAGCCCTTCTACAGTCATGTGGGTATTTTCTAGGGTAATCTGTAGTTTGGCTGATTTGACCAAAACAGATATGCTTGGTCGTCTTCGATGTTTAACCCTCTCAACTGTGCCCTGATCTGTTGGAAGTCTGTTGTTGTTTGGAAGACTTGTATCCTAAGGTTTTGGTCAATATCAGTTATTGCCACTACGGTATTGGGCTGGGGCACAATTGGCTCGAAAATGTATTCCCTGGGCTCCCTAGGTCCCGTAATTGTCATGCAAAAGCAGTAATGAAACAAACTATAATAAAGTAAAATCTAAGTGCACTTCTAGCATATATAATTTCTTTTTGTATTTTCTGGCAATTTATAAGAAAGCAGCTATTTAAAAATATTTAGAATTGACAACTAAACTAACAACGTAAAACAAACAAAATAGCCGAGTGTAGCTATTTGTCTGTGCAATTTCGTATATCTATTCTAAACAACGAAATAACTGATCTATCTGCAAGATTCTCGATCCTACCTCAGAAGTGAGGAATGAATCATAGTTTCTCAGAAACTATCAATCCCCACAACCTCCGTGGCAATATCAAGAATGGAAATAACTGAAATAAAATGATTAACTACTTTATTTGATAAGTTCTAACTAAAACTTTGAAAGATGGAACCTGGATTTCGCAGAACAGTGGCGAATCCGACAGTGTGTATGTTCTTGTCCCCTCAGTATGATCTCTTCGTTCTTTGTGCTCACATGAATCCAGAAAAGCGTGGAATGCTTGCATCAACAGGAATAGATATTTGGATCAATGGACAGCCTTCAGAATGCAGACAGAATAGAATGCGGATAGGAGAGGGATAGCGCAAGAGTACAGAGCTTGGCCTATGCAATTCCTAGCGGGGTCTACTGCGAATCATGCAACAAAAGCGTCCAAAACCTGAAACTAGTCTGTATGAAGAGCAAAACCTACAACTTTAATGGCTTCCTAGACTATTCTACTCCAAAACAATAATACTGTTTGCACAAGTTGGATCTGTGGCTTACCAACAGCAACACAAAGCTAAAACAAACCTGCAACAAACTATGCTACCAATCCTAAGCAAATTAAAGGGACACAACACTGAAAACATGAAAGTTGGAGTGAAAATGGTGGCCCAAATAATGTTTGCACTTGCACAAGTTGGATATGTGGCTTACCAGCTGCAACACAATACTAACCAAAGCACTCAATGAGAAAACTAAGAATCCTAAGTAAAGGAAAACTAAAACTGCTGTAACAAGAAATTCAAAAGCAAACTTTGGAGCAAAATTCAGAGGCCATTTGCATGTGCACAAACCATGCATTTATAGGAATCCAAACATCCAAAAATCAAATCCAAACTGAACTCCTAAACATTAAACAAAAGAAAAACACTATTCTAGGGGACCAAAAACATTAATGCATGCTCAAGTCGGCAAGAAAAGCTGGTGAGTCGTGATATTTCACGCGGGTCGCGTCAAAAGAGCGTTATGGAAAACGCGCACAGGACCGCCGCCCTGCTCAGGGCGGCGGTCACGAGACCGCCGCCCTTAAAGGCGGCGGTTTCGTCACTGAAGGCCAAAAAGCCAAGAAAAGAGGGAAACATAGGGAAAACAAAGCACGCGGGGGCTAAGCGGGGCATGCGGGATGTTAACGCATATCCGAAGAGCTCTTTCTGGATCCTGAACACCTTTCGAGGAGACCTGTATCATCATTGGGGCATGTGTAACATCTTTCTGGTGGTGCAGTACATACAATTTTGGGTACGTACAGGTGCCTCCTAGGAGGGTATACCGGGATATACGACAGATAAGGGATTTGTTCTCAATATGGGTGATGTTTGGGGAAAATGTGTCATCTTATAGATAGTTAAATATGGAGTTGGACCAAGGTGAGAATGGACCAACAACTTCACATGCCAAACAAGATTTTAGCATGTCATATGAGGGTACTCGTAAGTTCTCCACAAAGAATGGCATTTTATTTTCTTGAGGCAGAATATACATTAGAGATCTAATAGTAGCCATGGCATCTGTGGATCAGTTGTACGATCTTGACCTTTTCTCAAAGACAATCTGCACAAAGTATTCTTTCAAAAATTCCACCAATTTCTTACATGGAACAAGCTTTTCATCTTTGACCTTATATTCATCATTAAATTATTTAATGATTAGTTGGGAGTCACCAATGACTCGTAGCTATTGAATATTCCAAGTGATAGCTAACTTAAGGCCAATGATGAGCACTTCATACTCTGTAATGTTATTTGTAGAAAGGAACCCCAAATGGAATGTTTTTGGAATAAATTCTCCTGTGGGAGTGATGAGTACCACTCCTACTCCTGATCCATGAAATGTGAATGACCCATCAAAGTGCATGTACCATATGATGCATTCCTTGACATACATCATAGATGCATTTGGAAAATCCAGAAACAATGGTTCCATTCCTGGTTGGGAAGCTTCAACCAACTGATCTTCTAATACATGTCCTTTCAAATATTTTTGGTTAACGAAATCAATGTAAAATTCACTAAGGAGAATGGTCCAATTAGCCATTCGTCATGTAAGGTGGGTTTGGATAAAAGGCACTTGAGAGGGTCAAATTTGGATATTAACTTGGTTTTTTTATTGATAAGGTAATGGAAAATATTCTAGAAAGTGAATACTACTGCCAGACAGGCCTAATCAATATGCGAATAATTCAACTTGTAGGAAATTAAGGTGCGACTGAGATAATAAACCACCCTTTCTTTGTGGTTAAGGTCGTGTTTGGAAAGTAGTGCACCAATAGCAAAATGAGTGGTTGAAATATACAGTAGGATGGGTTTGCCTGGGGTAGGTGGCATGAGAACAGGTGGGTTGATTAGATATTACTTCAAAAATTCAAACGCCTTTTGAAAATTAGGTCCCCAGTTGAAGGTAACATCTTTCTTCAGTAGATGTGTAAACGGATGACACTTATCCGCAAGCTGTGAAATAAATCAGCAGATTTCCTGAATTTTTCCTTGTAGAATTCTTAGTTGTTTAAGGTTCGTATGTGGAGGCATCTCTATGATAGCTGCAAATTTAGCGATATATACCTCTATCCCTCTCTAGGATTTTTCTTGATAATATGTTGAAGACGCACTATCTGGGATTCAAACAAACTTTATAATCTCGGAGATGCTGGAAAATGTGTCTCAGCACTTCAGAGTACTCTTCTCTGGTTTTTTATTTTGCTAAGATATCGTCAACGTAATATTTTGTGATGTCATTCATCATGTCATGGAAGATGACCGTCATTACACGTTGATATGTAGCCTCGGTGTTCTTGAGCCCGATAGGCATGACCTTATAGAAAAATTTCTCCTAAGGAGTGATGAAGGCATTCTTGTGTTTATCTTCCTTTGCGATCCTGATTTAGTTATAACCTGAAAATCCATCCATTAAGGATAACATTTCATAACCGTTCATTGAGTCGATAATCATGTCCATGTTCGGTAGAGGGAAGTCATCTTTGGGACATGCTTTGTTGATGTCATGGAATTTGGTGTATATTCTAATACCGACCAGCTTCTTTTGAACTGGGACTATATTGGATATCCAATCTTAATAGTCGATGGGTTTGATGAATATTTTTTCTAATAACTTTTCCAGTTATTCTTTAATAAGTAGTGCAATCTTTGGATGCATCTTTCTTAACTTCTGCTTGATGGGCTTGGCATCTAGGTGCACAACAAGGTTGTGTACAACCAATTTTGGATCCAAATAGGGCATATTTGTGTATGACCATGCTAATATGTCTGTATATTTTCATAACAATGCCACAAAGAACTTTTTTGTTCTTGTGTCGAGAGTAAATCTCCCAGCTTTAACATTCTAGGATCTTCTTCTGAACCAATATTAACACTGATTGTTTATTCAATGGACATATTAGATGCATTTTCCGTCCGTGTAGAATTAGGGGGAAGAGTAAGATAAACTTCTAATGGTGTCTTGTTATCTTTGAATGTGTACACCACTTTTTCTATGATTTCTTCATTTTTTTTTTCACTAGCACCTCAAAGAGGTTTTCACTATGGGACTTATGCTTGTTTTTCCCACAAGGATTTTCAGAAGTACTTTCACCCTTGCTTATGATATTTTTATTCATATTAACACTGATTGTTTATTCAATGGACATATTACATGCATCTTCCATTCGTGTAGGATTAGGGGGAAGAGTAAGATCAACTTCTACAGGTGTCTCGTTATCTTTGAATGGGTACACCACTTTTTCTATGATTTCTTCATTTTTTTTTCCACTAGCACCTCAAAGAGGTTTTCACTATGGGACTTATGCTTGTTTTTCCCGCAAGGATTTTTAGAAGTACTTTCACCCTTGCTTATGATATTTTTATTCAAGCGACCACACATATCTGCTTCTTCTCCAAAGTATGTGCAAGTGTCCAGTTTGATAGTGAAACCTTTCTTGTGATCCTCATTTGGAACTATATCCATGAGTCCCATGAATTATTTAAATGCTTTGTCATTCTCAAAGAAATCAATTAGTAGATGAAGTTGTTGATCCCAATCTATGAGTTCAGGAAATATTAGGGTAACTTGATAATTGGCTTGGGAATTGGATCTAGATAAAGTGAAGATAGCGGAATTTTGAAATAGGTTAGTGGAGGTAAGATCCTCATATAGGCTACACTGGGAATCTACATCACTGTCTGAATGAGATGAGCTATCCTCATGTTTAGAAGAGGTAGTGTATATATCGTAAGGTGGATCATCATGAGGCATGATACCAAGGCCATGCTTGTTTGATTTAAAGCAAGGAATAGGAATAGAATCTAGCCTTCCTTGTCCATTTATGCCGCATCCAAATCCATTGTAGCCCATGACATACATCATGCGGTGGTCTTTGACATACTACGGAGCTTGATGACAAGATGTCATAGTGCCTTCAGGTATCCACCTAGTGGGTGTAATAAACATATTCTCCCTGGATAAGAGGCCATTAGGAATAAAGTTCTCAAATGGTTCAGGGCATCTATCCTGAGTGCTCTTGAACTGAAAAATATGGTTTACCTCATGTCTTGGGTGACACTGAGAGGTTTGATACTAACAAGGATTGTTGAAGAGTGAATTGTTCATATAGGCCATACTTTTCAGACATTTCCTTGCATGACGTAAAGGGTTTCACCAACGTAGGAAAGTTTTGATTACAGGGAATAAGTGTATCTATATCTATGTGTTCTTTTATAGATTTTGTTCACAATGGGACAACAATATCTGCTGAAGGACATTCATATGATACATGAGAGAAATTGTGTAGTGCTCTACAGTATGTGAATAGTTCTTGATCTCCTAGAATGGTGATCATCTGTCCTCCATGGAAAAAATTGATTCACTAATGAAATGTAGAGCGAATGGCTTATATGGCATGAATCCATGGGCGTCCCAAGAGCATGTTGTAAGGAATATCCAAGTAAAGGATGTGGAATGTCATATCATGATACATTGTCCCTACTTCCATTGGAATAGCTATAGTTTCTGCCAATTTTTGCTCTTCATTATTATAGGTTGTGATGGTAATAGTTTTAGCACCCAGATCTATTTCTGAATGGCCTAGCTATTTAACCAGTTTCAAAGTACAAATATTTAGACCAGACCCACCATCCACAAGCTCTCTTTTGATTTTGCGATGAGTAACAATGAATTCTATATATAACGGTAATTTGTGTTTAGGATCATTATGTGGTAATAAATTTTGATCAAAGTAAATATGGATGTTGGAATCAAGGCTAGAAACCATCGCTTGAAGGTGGGTGTAATCTACATCTATGGAGACCCCTGAACTCTGAAGAGTTTTATACAATATATATTTATGATATGTGGAAATATTGAGGAGATATAGGATTGAAATTTTAGTTGGGGTTTTCTCTAATTGTTCTATCAAGTTGTATTGGCCTTCCTGAGGGATGGGTAAGGGATCTGGTATCACCAAATGAGCATGTTGTGTGCCTACAACATAAGTATTTCCTAAGATCCTAATGGTGTTGAATTGTTCACCAGATGAACGGACATAACCTATAAGGGATTCAAATTGATTATCATTTGTTGGATAGATCTATACAACAATTCTATAGTCATTAGAGGTCTACCCATGATCTGGATTCTTTTTCTTCTTATCCTCGTGATTGATAAAGGGTTCTTTGAATATACCCATCTTCTCGTTAGTGCCTTGTCCTAAATCCGATGGTGAATCAACTACAATATTACCTTATTTAATGAGGTCTTGTATGAAATGTCCTAATCTCAGGCATCTATTAGTTTTGTTTCCTTTGAAACGATGAAAATTGCAGTATTCATGCACTTTAAAAAAACCTAGATTAGATGGATATAGTACCATTGCAGTTAGATATTGCACCATATTTATAGCGTCTAATTGTTTAAGTATAGTGGACAATTATTCAGTTAGAGGTGTAAATGTACATTTCGTGTGTGTCTTTGGGTGAAGCCCTTGTGAAATGTTTAATAGCGGGCCACTCTGTACATCCTGGGCTCTCTTAGAGCCTGTGATGTCGTCGTCAATGACATGCTTGTTCTTATTAAATAACTTTGGTTTTTCTAATGGTTTTGAATCATGTTTTTCATTTGTAACAGGTTTGAGTGTCCCCTTTGCAATGAGATCCTTCCCAATCTGACTTCCTTTCTCTATAACTTCTTCGAAGTTAGAGCTGCAGTACATCTGTAAGTGGAAGGCTATTTCTGGGTTCAAGTTGGGGATGAATATGCTTACCATTTTTTTTTCTAGAAATACACAAGGGAAACAACTCACTAATCTGCGCCATCACTGTAAGAATCCCACGAAGCTCTCGTTGAATTTTTTTTAGCATTGCAAAGTTTTTTCATGGTAATTTCATTCTCCATATTGAAAGAGTAATGTCACACAAATTTTTCAGCTAGCGTGGGCCACGTCATGATTGATACATTAGGTATACTGAAAAACCATTCCAATGCCTATATTCCTAGGCTACGAGGAAGAAGACATATCAAAAATTTATCGTTGTAAGGGACTTCCTGGAAAGCCATGTAGAAGTGTTTGACGTGATCACGAGGATCAACTTTACTTTTGTATTTGTCAAATTTAGGGATATCAAAGTGTTTTGGGAATGGTTGTTGTAACATGTATTTATCAAAGGGGTAGGGACATAGTTGTTCATATAGATACTCCCTGTTGTGCCCTACATTACTCTCTTATAGAGTGGTAAGCATATTTTTCATTGATTATAACTCCTGCTGGATGATTTTATCTTTTGTGGGGGATAGTATTCTATTCACTTTAGCAACTTTGAATGTTGTGTCATCATATGGGTCAGTGTGAAATTCACCTAATTTAGTCTTGAGTTTATCCTTATCTGTATTCTTGCTTGAGGAACCTAAGGTTGCTAGTTTTTAACTGAGTTTTAATATTTTTCATTGAATGATCTCCTCTTCAATTAAGGGATCAACTTTTTCATCAAATCTAGGAGGAGGTGAGTCTTTGCAATTGTGGTCAATTTTGATTTTATGTGAAGCTTTAAAGTAAGGTCTCCTCGAACCATCTATTGGTTATAGTGGTTCACTATCAACATTTTTGTTACGCGCATAGGAAGTGGAAGCGTACCATGCATCAAAAGGATTGTCCATGTCAATTAGGGATGGTCGTAGCGGATCCTCTGCTTTATGGTTAATGGTTTTAATTTCTCATTCATGCTCTTGTGGTAGTTTAGCTCCTAATTAAAGGACTCTTCCGAGCACTTGGTCTCTATTGTAGTATAGGAGCTCATCAAAGTAAGCTAGATCTAGTCTTTTTTGGTCTTTAGATGAATCAAAATCCTCTCCGCTATGGTCAACTAATGGTTTAGTGTCTTTAACCTATGAAAAGAGAGGTCCTAAGTTATGATGACTGAATGGGTATGTCAAACTAAATGGATTTACCTCTAAGTCATGTTCATCTCATTTAGACACCATTTTTGTGATTTTTGGCATCACTAGTCTATGTGGCACTAGGTTTTGTCTAAGTATATCTAAGTTCTAATAAACCTAGGTGTATTTGGTATGATTCATCTAGAATCCCAATGTCTCAAAGTGTCTTAAGTATAAACCTATGCAACTACTTGTGTACTAATAATAACCATGTAAACCCACAAGTAAATCACTCAAAAAACTCAAATTGTTGATAGAACTCTATACCCTAAGCTACAGTTCCAAAGATAGGTGCAAAATAGATAGTGACAATACTCTATCACCACCTAGGTTGATTTCAAATATAAACAAGACCTAAGCACCAAATTTTTATTGACGCGATCTCTCCACAAGATATACTATGACTAGTTTGGATGCAAAAAAATCTAAGTTTTTGACAATGGAAATTACAAATGTGAATTGTGTAACAACACTACCTTGACATGTTAACCAAACTTGGAACAAGTGAGATATTAGTATCAAGATGATGTTATTACGATATAAACAATGTAATATCGACACTCTCAAATCCTTAAATGATGTTGGAATCAAAAGTAAGTATAAGTATAACAAGAAGTTATCAATCATGTGAGTAGCATAACGATACAATATGAAAACTTATGCCAAGTTATCATAAATGAAAAAAAGATGTAAGTGTCATAATTGTATGGCTAGAATGTGGGCATAATAACAACTCAAAGGGGAAAAATGATGAAACCAAACCTAGCTATGAATATGATCTTGAAATCAAGATCAAGTGGTTATCAAAGATGTAAGAATGTACCCACACACTTTATACATTTAACAACTCAGTCGTAAACATGGATGAGTGTAAATGGATAAAAAAAGTGGCAAACACAATCTATGATAACACTCCCATGAGATGCCTTCTTTTTCCTCAAATGGGCAACAAGAATGCAAAGGTATAGATCAAATGGACTGGAAATGAACTAAGCGTTTACTTGGGTAGAGTTTCACCTTGTCCTAAGGTGAGAAAGAAACTAAGATAACTAATATGTTATAAATCTTGTGATGAGTGACACTTAGTTTCAACTTAAGTGGACTCTTTTCCTTGCTCAAAAAACAAGGTTTAGAGTTCAAGTGAGTCGTCACTTCATGAGAGTTTACAAGACATGATGTTTTGGACTAGCAAAGTGGTCATCCAAGAAGATATGGATTTCCTAGGTAGTTCTCTCAACTAGGTGTCACAAGTTTATTTTTTGCAAGCTCAATTTTCCAAGGTTTCCCAAGGAGTATCTCAGTTTTACTTTACCCCCTTCGAATATGATGAGAAATGAATGTGTTCACACGTATTCTCACTGGGGCCGTTATACTGTAACTTTGACTCTAACTCACAACGTAAAATCTAGTCAATTGGGTGTGCAAAGCACTTCCTGTAGACACTTAAAATTGGTTACTCAATTTAGTGTCCCTCACAGATAACCTGGGGCATGTTTATGTCGCCACTATCCCCTTGGGATATTATCCGATTTGTGATTTAAACACCTATCTTAAATTTAATTCACCCCATTGTATCTTACCCCTGAGTAATTAAATATTAAACGTTTAAATTACACCTCTTCCCATGTATCCCAATCACTTATCTACACCAAATTTATTCTATCTATGTATCACCCCTATTTTTCATCTTCCCCAAGCGGGATATTTTCCGTATTTGGGGTAATTCTCATCTTTCTAGAAATCAATCATTTTAGCCATCTCGGGAGCCTGTCCCGCGATTGGCGCCGACCCATACGGTCGGCTCTGATTTTCTAGGAGCGGCGCCGATTATAAAAGCAAGTCCAGAACTCAGTTCTAGGGACCGAAAAATAGACGAACGCACGCACGAACAGAGAGAGACAGATCGTGAAAGAGACACAGGTTGTAAGAAAGATCTCTTAGCATCAAGTGTATCAAATGAGGGCAGATCCTGTCTGAATCAATCCTTGAGAGGAGCACCGTTACTCTGCTTCCATCACATCAACATCGTACGCATCCATCGATCCTCTGGTGACTCTGTTCCAGTATCTTACCGATTTCGACACATCCAGCAGACGTCGACTATCTGTCCATCACTTCCCAATTCCCAAATCTTCTTGCACTGTCACTGATCAACGGGTCTACTCTCAGTCGACGCCGATCTTACACAGTCGACGCCGATCTTACACAGTCGACGCCGATCCTTCATCAATTGACGCTGATCCTTAATCAATCGACGCCGATCACATAAGTCGACGCCGATCATCCTGCAGACAGGTAAAAGGTCACAGGTAAACACAAATCCAGCTTTATTTTCATAGTTTCCTGTTTTCTGTAACTGTCTGTCTGATGTTTAGGTTCTGTTTCATTACCATAATCAGAAAATCAAGTCTTTAAGTACATCTTTTATCATGTATGCTTCTTTACTTAATTGAAAACGTGGACTGACATCTGCCAAGGAAGCTTATCGCTTCCCGGACCCGCTTCTCGGGTAGTCCACCCAAATATATTTTAACACCATCTTTTTCTGTCAAGCATCAGTGTTTTCCAGGTTACTCGGATCTATTGTGTGAATTGCTCGTGTGCGCCCGTCTTATCTACATCAACCTCCTTATCCGTCTACATCTTCATCAGGTATCAATTTCATTGGAGTTTTTCAGGGTTTTTGTGTTTAGTTTGGTGCATTAACTTGGACAGGTAACAAGCGCGAAATTCTTGATCTACATTCTGGCACGCCCGGTGGGACCTAACCAAAGTCCCTTATTGGTAAGTTCATCTCTTTTCTAGTTTTGAGCTTTGATTCTTTTTATTTACTGATTTCTATCAGTTCTGCTTGAGCATTTCTTTTCTTGCTTTTTATGCGAGATCGTTATCTTGAAATTTTTCTATTTCCTTAGAATAGAAATTTTTCGTTTCATCATTATCTGGATATATCTTTCCGGATCATGTTTGCTGTTTGCTTAACCTCTTCTTGTGGAGCACTTTGCTTGATCGTGGGATTGTTCGAGGGGAAGAGCTCAACAACGTGCTTTTTGAAGTCCACACACCTTGGAGAGCTAAATCTACAGGTATTTCTCTTTTACGGTGTTTTCCCCTTTTAGGATTTCTTTGTTTGATTGTCTATCACATTCGAACATTTCAATTTTTGGTGCTTAAAAAGAATTTAATCGCATTTGGGAAAGAATTTGTTTGACTTGTCTTCATCGAAATCAAACACTTCGTTTTTAAAGTGCTTAAAAAGAACTTTTTCTTTGTCATTGCTGTTGTATGTTTCTCATCTAGTTTTAATTAGGTTGGAAAATTGATCAAAATCGGTAGTGACACTATTTGATTTTTATTTTTCACCCTTGCACACAAAGCCAAAATCACTAGGTATAAAGCATTTAAACAAGAATTCCTTCCCTGGCCTCGCCTACTTGGAAGTGATATCCAAGAGGAAGAGCCTACGCGGTACTCAGGCCGCGCTATAAATTCACGAAAGATTCTGGTATGTATTGGAAAAGCACCCGACTCCCTTATCGCAGCAGTGTGTGAAGTGCGGGGGTAGGCCCCTATATCAAGCCATGTACCGGTCTTTTACTGAAGTGCCTTCGGGACTCCTCACCAAACATTCCCCAAACCATCCTTAGTTTGGCTATCTGAGTAGTTCCTGTTCTAAAAATCCTTCCCTAACATTTTCTTTCTTAAAAGCATCAAAACTTAAAGGAGATAATCATCTGCGCTGCTTGAATTGTCTGTGCATTAGTTAGGTCAATTTTCTTTTCTGCGTGTTTATGACGGTCATCACTCGGTTCAAATCTAGAAGAATGGCTCAACTGGCTCCTTCTTCTTCCGAGATTACCACTAGTGTGGATGTTTCGGCACCCCCCAAATCTTCCTCAGGACCGCTGCTAGTTGGTTCCCCATCCTGGTCGTATAATCCTTTCTTTCAAGCCAAAGTAACCCCATCACATCCAGCTTCCCCTAGTCCTTCAGAAATATCATCTACTTCTGACTCATAGTATGTTCCGCGCGGGGATCCTGAATTTCAGGCGTTCCTCGATCGCAATCCGGTAGCCCTTATGGACTGCCTAGTACACAAGTCTATTCAAATATCTGATCAAGGACCACCAATCCAGCAAGTGTACGATTATTCTCGTGAACCATCCCAGGCCTTTGTAGAACAATTTGCATCATCTCTCTTGCCTCGAGTCACGGAGAAGGACAGTGCCCCTGTGCCTCCTTTTTCTCTTCCACCAACCATATCGACTAGTTCTCAAATAGTCTTACCTATTCATAACACCGCAGTGACCTCGAATATTCCACAACCTACTTCTGAGAGGTCTTCTACCCTAGCTATAATGAATGTGTCTGCGCACTCACATATTGCTGTTAATTCATCTATGCCCTCCATCGTGTCCCAAGGTCAGTACCCCTTCATGAGCCAACCCCCTCTGAATAGTCAGTTAATTCCTGCTTCTCGTCCTTCAGTGGGTCTTTCTTCCAATATTCCAGCAACAATGACCTTTGCCCATCCTCTAGTATCGGCACCCTTAATGCCTAATCCGGCAGTAGAAGGCCCCTTTCAGGTCTTGTTCCCCAATATGTCTAATCAAGTCGGCACTCATGTTCCTCAATCTGTCCTGATTCAATCGAAAAGTATGGGAGTCCACCAATCACAGGCTCCATCCGTCATCCAACCTTCATTTTCTCAACCACTTATTATCTCACAGCCTGCCTATACACAAGGTACTTCACAGCAAATACCCCACCAGGTGTCACCCAGAACACCTGGTTACTCCTCTTATCATCCTATCAATCAACAGATGAATCCCCCGTTGACACCTCAACAACATCCACCATTTACGTCTTATGTAGGACATACCAATGTGCCTCCTCCCCAATATGACGTGGTTCAAATTCTCTTCAAGAAAATTGCAGACTTGGAAGCCTCCACAAAAGGGGCTGGTCCTTCATACTCCTTTGAAGAAGTGTGTAATGAACCCATTCACCCCTCAGTGGCTTTTAAGCCTTATCCTCCCCAATGGGAACTTCCTAAATTTTCAAAATTTCATAGTCGAGAGGACCCTCAACAACATTTGCGAGCATTCAAACATGCTTGCTACCTCATAGTCCAAGATCAGGAGCTTATGCTCCGTACCTTTCCTATGTCTCTAGCAGGTCCGGCTTTAGACTGGTACAATAACATTCCTCAACATTCCTTATTTTCTTTCTCTCAATTGGCCCAGATGTTTGTTGAAAACTTTTCAATAAATATCACGCATAAGATCTCGATTACAGATCTTTATAACATTCGTCAATTCGATGATGAGTCTATTGCAGACTTTGTCGCTCGTTGGAGAGGGATAATCAACCAATTGTCCTTCTCCCTTCCCCAATCCCAACAAATCAAGTTGTTTACTCGATCTTGTGCTAATCATATTTCTTCCACTTTAAGGATCCAAACTTTTCATACCTTTGAAGAAGCCTTTACGATGGCACGCAAACTTGAATCTCGCGCCATCGAACAAGGGAAGCTAAAACTTCGCTCTAAATCTAAACCCGATTTTTCTCGGTTTACCAAACCAAATTCTTCCCCTTCTAAGAACAAGAATCAGGGATCCACCAATGCTATCGTATTAAAAACATCACGAGCCGATAATACTTCTAATCAAACACCACGGAGAGACTCCTCATCTTCTCGAAAAGGGACTTCATCATCTCGATCCTTTGCTCCGTTGGGGGAATCATATGCCTCTATCTTAGAAAAAATGTTGGAAGTTCGCATGATCTAACTTCCCCCCATTAGGAATATCGATGAGAGCCAAGAACGTCCATTCTGGTATAGAGAAAATGATTTTTGTCATTATCATAGAACCAAAGGTCATGACATCGAACGATGTCAGACTTTCAAAAATCTCGTCCAGAAATTCATTGATAAAGGCGAACTCATTCTGGATAACCCAAATGCTCCCCCAAATCAGGCACTGGATGTTTTTAAACAACCTTTCCCCAATCATTCCCCGAACCATAATGCTTCAGAATCTCAAAAACCAAACACTCATACTATCAACTTCATCTCTACTGAAGAATCTTCTTCTGAAACCAAGCCATCTGCGAACACATCAACCGAATCAGAACCTCCTTCCACTTCGCCAATCACTGAAATTCCACCATCTTCAGATAGCCCGTCTTTGAATATTCCTACATTGCTAGATACGGGTTCATCTCTCTCCGCTCCTTTGTCCGACCTTCCATCCATACCCGAGACAGTGTCATCCTCATCTGTCTCATCATCAAACATTCTTTCAATGCTCGAGGCAATTACATCCCTTCGAGTTTCCACTGCAGATACATCTACTTCTGTTGCTCCCATTCTCGCTGCAACTATGCCCCTGGTGAACGTACCTATAATTGTGCCAACTCTGACGGAAGCGTCTTCGATTTTAACCCTTCATGTCTCTTTTCCTGCAGTAGTTCCACCCATAATTACTGCACCAGAAGTAGTCCCTTCGCAAGAAACTACTTCTTCATCACTCACTTCTTCCACCACTAATGCTATTTCGCCCATCAAAGGAAAATCAAAAGAAGTAGCACCAACACCTATACGCTCGATTCCTGAACTTAAACCAAGACAACCAAAGTCTAACGTTGCACCATCGGTACCTCCCCACTTGTTTCCTCCGAAAAGCTTACAATCACCTTATGCCGTTGAAATTGTCACCATCCCTGAAAAAGGAAAGCCCATATTTCGAACCATCAAGACCCTTGGTGCTTTCCCACAAAAATCTCTCTCTACACCCCATAAAAGACTGGATTTATCTGCTGAAAAGGCGTCTTCTTCTACACACTTATCAAAACCATCATCTCCGTCTACAACGCATCCTTCACCAACACCCTGAAAAGCCGACTTACCTACTAAAAGGACGCCACCTCTTCTATCAGGATCATCATCTTCATTACCAAAAACCAGGGCGCCCTATGTCCCTCCGATTACACCTACTTTGGGAGCTTCTTCCTCATCTAAATCGACACTATCTAAATCATCAGCAAATTCAACCAAACAACCTCCTTTATCTTTGAAGACCACAATACCTGTCACATCTCCGTCATCTTCAAAATCTATTTTAGGGGCTCCCCCTCCACCAAAATCAATCATTCTCACCTACTTCCATCTCAAGTGCCCAAACCTGCTTCTCCAGCTGTCCAAAAAAATAAGATGATCCCTAAAAAGGCTGTCAAACCTAACATACAGGTTCTTTTGACTCGACAGTCTGTTAAGGCAAAAGAGGCACCTTCATCACCTTTATCCTCATCTTCATCTACCGGGTTCTACACCGAAATCCTTTGCCAACTTATCCAATCTTCATCCATATCCCTTCCTCCGATTAAACCTTATAACCCTAAAGGAGTTAAGCCTACCTGGTTTAACTCTGATCTGATTTGTGCTTACCACCATACCCCGGGTCATGATACTGAGGGATGTAAAGCTCTTCAAGCTGTTGTCAATAACCTCTTAGAAGAAAGTGATCTTTTGCTGGAGGAGGAGGAACAAGTATCTCCTGTCATCTTAGCCCCATCTGAGTCCCAAAGATCCACTCAGACCTCTAGTGATTCCACCCCAATTGATCTTCCACCTTCTCAAATTGACGCAATCCATATCGCCACTAGAACCCAACACTATGATAATCCATCTTCATCTACAACATCTCGACCACGGGTTATCGTTTCTGCAGCCCCTGAAGGAGTTCCTCCTTCCTCATTAGCCCCACGACCTCGAGTCTCTATTCGTGCTACACCTCGGGCTCAAATTCCCGTGTCAGTTGAGGAGAGTGTTATGAAACAACTCACCCAGGCTCCGGTCAAAATGTCTCTTTTTGACCTCATCCAATCCTCTCCACAACATCGCCAGGCTCTAATTGATAATCTGCGTCGCATCGCAGTAAATTCAGATGAGCCCCAGCCCTACGAGTTGGTTGTTGGATTGAATAGACCATCAACCGCTATTTCTTTTGAAGATTCGGAAATTCCTCCTCTTTCTTCAGAGGATTTGGAGGCTCCCCTCTTTATCACAGTCCAAATCGACAACACCACGTTAAAACGCGTTATGATCGACAGTGGAGCTGCACTCAACGTCATCTCCTCGCACACATTTGAGCAGCTTAAATTACCAAAGAACGTAGTGTCACCCCTACCTTTCGCCCTGCGATCATTTAACGATCAGCTAGCAGTTACTTTAGGAACTGTGGTCTTACCCATTCGAGTGGGTAAGAAGCTGCTTCACGAACTCTTCTACATTGTCGAAGGAAAATTCCACTATAATATGATCCTCGGACGCTCCTGGATTCGCGTAATGCATTGTGTTCCATCCACCCTCCATCGATGCTTAAAATACCAATATGAGGGAAAAATATATACTCATCCAGGAGATCCCTTTCCTTCCGCACAATGCGACATGACCACAAGGTCTGCCCCTCTAAAGGAAAATACTTCTTCTCCTGATGGGGCCTCATCTTCTTCCATACCTGCAACCAAACTACCGGATTTACAAAATCTAGAAGAGACATTGCAGCGTTTCTCACTTGGAGAGCTTCCTCTCTTTTCTTTCGACGCCCATCTCAATCCTAGTGGGTATGGTAGACCGGACAAAC
This sequence comes from Taxus chinensis, assembly GCA_019776745.2. Classification (NCBI taxonomy): domain Eukaryota; kingdom Viridiplantae; phylum Streptophyta; class Pinopsida; order Cupressales; family Taxaceae; genus Taxus; species Taxus chinensis. The sequence goes on from CM034150.1 coordinate 97,355,460, forward strand.
AACCTGAATATCAACCAGGTCTCAGTCGCATCGTCACCATTGGTCTGCCCAATCAACAGACTAATTTCATCTATGGTGGTCTTGATACACCTCATTATCGCCCAGATTCTCCCCCTAGAACCAAACCTTACTTAACAGGGTTCGATTATCTACAAAATCCCACGTTTGCAAAAACTTATCTATATCGATGCGCGTGGAAGGGTTTTGGTCTAGGAAAATATGAGCAAGGTGTGCATGACCTCACATCCATTCCTACTCTCATGCCACATCAAAAATTTGGTCTAGGATTTAAACCTCTTTCAAAAGCCACCGTCACTATTCTCGATGAGCCTCTTCCTATTGAAGAACCATCTTCTCCCGCTAAGTCAGAAGCATCACTCGATGTGGATGACGACATTTCCATCCCACCTAACTTTTTTTTTTTATCAATACCATTTCCTTAGGGCCGCTAGCCTATAAGACTAACAACCGGTCCGCTTCCATACCACTAATCTTCCCTGAAATAGTTGGAGACGACTCTCCTACTATAAACACTATCCACTGTGCGGATGATGATTCTGTCCTCACCTATCTGGGGGCAGAGGATTCATATCTCCTCAAGACTATTCCTTCTGACATGTCTACGCTTCTCAACGAAGCCACTATCAACCTTAATATAGGGACTTCTGAAGACCCTCGCATCCTTAAGGTCGGCTAATCCCTTAATCCATAGGAATTAGGGGACTTTACCATTTTTCTTTCCAACCATCTTCAAGCCTTTGCTTGGTCATATGAGGATATGCCAGGACTCGATCCCGATATTGTGGTCCACAATATCGTTACTCTTCCCAACATCAAACCAGTTAAACAAAAATTGCGTAAAATGCACCCTAGAGTAGCCCTTCTTGTTAAAGAAGAATTACAGCGCTTGCTCTCGGCTAACTTCATCCAACCCATCAATTATCCGCAATGGGTTTCCAATGTAGTACCAGTAACTAAGGCTACTGGGAAAATTCGAATTTGTACCGACTTCCAGGATCTTAATCTAGCTTGTCCAAAAGATGATTTTCCTCTACCTAATATCGACCAACTCGTGGATTTAACTGCGGGTCATGAGATGCTTTCTCTTATGGATGGTTTCTCTGGATATAATCAAATTCTCATTGCACCAGAAGACCAACATAATACTTCTTTCATAACTCCTTGGGGGACCTTTTGTTATCGCGTCATGCCTTTCGGTCTTAAGAACGCAGGAGCAACCTATCAGCGAGCAATGACCTACATCTTCCATGATCTCCTACACAAAACCGTGGAAGATTACGTTGACGATCTCCTCGGTAAGTCCAAACGTCATCAGGATCATCTTTTCATCCTTGCACCTCTCTTTGAGAGGCTTATCCGCTTCTGTCTTCGTCTAAATCCAGCTAAGTGCGTGTTTGGCGTTCTCACTGGTAAACTTTTAGGTTTTATCATTTCCATCAGGGGTATTGAAGTGGACCCCGCAAAGATAAAATCTATCCTTGAGATGCCTCCCCCTTCTAACTTAAAGCAACTCCGCAGTCTCTAAGGACGTCTTCAATCAGTGCGTCGTTTTATCTCACAATTGTCGGACCATTGTCAGCCTTTTCATCATCTCCTCCGTAAGAATGTTCATTTTGAATGGGATGAACATTGTCAAAAGGCCTTTGATGATCTCAAAGCTTATCTTCTTTCTCCACCTGTGCTTACACCTCCACGCGAGGGGGAGCCTTTCTATCTTTATATCTCTGTGACTGACCATGCTCTGGGAGCTATGATTTCGCATCGGGACACTTGTGGTAAAGAACAAGCTGTCTATTATATCAGTCGCACCCTCCATGAGTATGAAACACATTATTCCGAAGCTGAAAAGCTGTGTTGTGCTCTCTTCTTCGCAACTTCTAAGCTTCGTCATTATCTCCTTAATCACAAAACTTACATTGTCACAAGTGTCAATCCACTCAAGACAATTCATGCAAAGCCTTATCACAATGATCGTATCACTCGTTGGCTCATGCTTATAACAGAATTTGACCTCAAGTTTATCCCGCAAAGGTCTATCAAGGGTCAGGTTATTGCAGATCAATTAGTTGATGCTCCTCTTCCGGACACTCAATACCCCCTTGCTCAATTCCCTGATGAATATATCCAACAAATTGATTTTGGTCTATCTCCATTTAAAGTAAAGCTCTTCTTTGATGGATCCAAATGTCAGCAAGGGGGAGGTGCGGGTCTCGTGATGATTCCTCCTTGGGGTACGCCTATCTCAGTCGCACACAAATTAAACTTTGAGTGCACCAATAATATGGTTGAATACGAAGCTCTTGTCTTAGGTCTTCAAAATGCCATTAATCTCGGCGCTCGTCATATTGACATCTTTGGTGATTCTGAACTCATCGTTAATCAGGTCACAGGTGTCTATCAATGCAAGAATGATATCCTTCAAAAATATCGTGACATCGTTCTTGCTCAACTCCAATCTTTCGATAAATTCACTATCCAAGCCATTCCTCGCACTGCAAATCGATTCGCAGACACAATGGCTTCGTTAGCCTCACTTATCCCACCCTTTACCGAAGACTCGCGACTTTATGTGGCTGTGCAACGATTAGATCAGCCATCTCATCTTAGGCAACTAACTTCAATCCATGCTATCACAACCCATACTCAGGATGAGTGGTATCAACAGATTGTTGATTATCTATCTCATTCGGTGCTTCCCCTAGATCTGACTTCCAATGGTAGAAGATCTTTTATCCAACGCGCTAATCGCTATACTATTCTAGGCGGGATTCTCTACAAACGCGGCTTTGATGGTATTTTGCTTCGGTGCCTCAAAACCCATGAATCATCTAAAGCCATCTAGGAGGTCCATGAAGGTATCTATGGTGGACATTTTAGTGGCTTGGCTGTGGCTAAGTGCATCTTACGTTTGGGATATTATTAGCCTTCTCTTAATCGAGATTGTTGTGAATACACTAAGAAATGTGTCAAGTGTCAACAACATTCCAATCTTACACACATCCCTAGTCAAGCTTTGCAACCTGCAGCGGATTTGTGGCCTTTTTCGCAATGGGGTCTTGATCTTATTGGTCTCATCAATCCCCGTTCTTCACAGCGTCATCATTCTATCATTACTGCCACTGAGTACTTTACTAAGTGGGTGGAAGCTATCCCTCTTTCTTCAATAAAGGCTAAACCCATAGTTGATTTCATCTATCAACACATCATTTGTCGCTTTGGCGTTCCACACAAACTCATCACAGATAATGGCAAGTCTTTCAAGAACGTTGATTTGCAGAACCTCTACAACGCTTTCAATATCAAACTCAATTTTTCTTCTCCATACTATCCTCAAGCTAATGGTCAAGCCGAAGCTTCCAATAAAACTTTGCGTAATATCCTTGCAAAGGTAACTAGTCGAGCTGGTAGGGATTGGCACTTACATATCCCTTTTGCTCTCTGGGCTTATCGGACTAGCATTCATACTCCTACTGGTGCTACTCCCTTCTCTCTCGTCTATGGGTCTGAGGCTGTTCTTCCTTTGGAAGTCCAAATCCCATCTCTCCGTGTTTCTCTTAGAGAATTTGTCTCCGATGAGGACTATCGTCAAAATCGTCTAGCACAACTTGAATTATTAGATGAGCGGCGTCTCAACGCTCTTGAACATCATCAAGTCTACCTTGAGCGTGTCAAACGTGCTTATAACAAGCATTTGCAGCACCGTGACTTCAAAATTGGGGATCTTGTTCTTAAAGAAAATCAAAATGTCACTACACTCGAAAGAAGTCAACGTGGTAAGTTTGCTCCCAACTAGATGGGCCCCTACATTATCACTCATAAGTATGGGTCTGGGGCTTATCGTCTATCTTCCATGGATGGTGTACCTGAAGCGGAACCTCTTAATGCCTTGCATCTACGACCCTTCTACTGTTAAAATCTATCTTACACAAATCTAGTCACAACACAGATCTTTCATCCGTCTAAAACAACCAGTCATATACTTTCATGGTGATTCGAAACTATGTGGTTCTCCGCCTATTGCCTCGTTTACCTTAAAATATGAGTACCGCGGCTCTACTCATTGCATGTTGCTTTTGGATATGTTCCTCCTTATGGTAGGAATACCTTAATCACCACTTCATCTGTCCCAAGTGCTTATCTTAATCGAATCTACTTGGGGCATGAGTGCATGTTCTTCTTTGTTCTCTTCCCCTCCATCTGATCTATCTAGGTCTAAACTCAGCTTCTTCCAAAAAGATTTTCAAAAAAAAAAAAAAAAAAGAGAAAGAGATGCTATCTAAAAAGATAGACTGATCACTTGAAGGATAGCTATCCATACATTGTCAAATGAATCATCAAAAGAACAAATATAGACCATACCCTCGAAGGATGGCTATCATTCAAATTCAAAATACAGACCGCTCCCTTGAAGGACGGCTGTTTCTCAAAGAAATATTCAAGGCTTCTTGCAAATAATCAGCCTTTCAGTCAGTTTATACACCTTTTAGCATCACTGAAAGACTTCCCGCATCGATCAGTCTTTCCATATCAAGCAAACTTCCCGCATTGATCAGTTTGCTTTTCTGCCAAAATCATGAAGCTGAGATTTAAGACCTTTTGTCGATCATATGGAGAATCCTATTTTCCCACTATGGACATGTATTCTGTCCCTTGTAAAGTCCGACAAGATACTTACTTACTGCTCCTTTCGTTTCCCTCCTAGATCTGTTTTGCGGCTAGTTAGTGTCAGGTTTATTTTAACCTCATGTAGGGCCTTACATGCATGATATTGTGATTTCCTATCCAGATTCTATCTATGGTCGGTTGGGAGTCCAACTTATCATTTTCTTCCTTATCCGGGTATATTTTATTTGTTTCTAGTCAAGGTCGTTTTCATTACATCCTTGGCTCTCGCAAAGAGTATTCCCTATTATTCTTTGTTTTTCATCTAGTCAAATTGACACTTCACATGTTAATTTAATCAAAATTTATCATCTATCTAATTTTTATCAAAGCATGTATTGTCAACACATGTGGATCTGGCTATCTATTTTCATCAAAATTAAATTAACATCTCAAACATATCCATACATCAATCACATCTATCCATCTATCCATCAAAATATCTAAAAATATGTACATCCAAGTTGCATTGCATCTATCCACATCTATCTTTCATCAAAATTATATCCACATATCAATCATATCAAATTACATCACATCTATCTATCCTCTAAGTCTATATCTATCCAATCACATCTATTCATCATCTATCAGTCTATATCTATATCCATCATAATTACGCCACATCTATCCATGTATATCAAGATCAAACGCATGAGATCAATTATATGAAAAATGAAATGATGAATCTATATATACATGTGTGTCTGTACAACAAAAAAATGGGGGGCTCTCAACCAAGCCATCTATACGATGCCTTCCAATCGAGGCTACATCAAAATATATCAATCCCTATATAGTAAAATCTGATGCATGGAGGACACTATCTCCTCCACCCTCCTCTGGACCAGGCTGTCTCTCCTGGCCGCCGCCTATCGAGCTGGAGGCACCTGCTGCTGGAGGTCTCGGCCCACCTCGATATCTCCCGGTGCTCCCTCCACCTGAGGCCCCGCTCGCTGTGGCCGTCGCTAATCTCCTCCTTGCCCCGTACCGAGGCACATCTGGGGCATGCTGCGCTAAGGAATCCTCGTAGTATCTCACCTCAGCGAGGAGAGACTGATAAGTGCTCAGGCTCACAGTACCAGGTGCTCGTAATGGTGCTGCTGGTGCTACTGGAGCTGCTGGCGCTGCTGGTGGTGCTCCTCCTAGGGTCGTGCCCTGCGTGCCAGACTCCGACATGGCACCTGTCTCCCCATATTTGGCCCTAAGGGCCTCCCTATGTCGAAGGTAGCGATCCCTCTGCTGGATCGCTATATCTCGCTCCTCGCAAGCGGTGTCTCTCTCCAAAATTAGGGCATCCCTCTCCTCGGTCAGAGCCCTGATCTCCTCTAGAGCTACCTGATGTGTCTGTGTCAGGGTGGCATGCTCTCCCTCTAGTCTGTCCAACATCGCTGCTATGTCATCCTCGTCGGCATCTATAGATGCCAGGAGATGTCGTGGTAGCTCGGTATCGTACCATGCTACGTAGCCCTCGTCCACCCTTGCGTCATCATCGCTGTCTGTGGAGGGTGGGGCCTCTCTCAATGGGTCTGCCGGGATCAAAATCGGCAGATCAGTCTCCCTGCCATCTCGCCTATAAGGTGTATAGGTGCTCGGCACTGTCTGCACTAAGCCGAACTGTCTCAATACTCTCACAAACGGGACTCGCTCCCACATATCAGGCCTGCGGCCCCTAACCACCATGCTCCGTCTCAGTGCCACCAAGTGGGCATCCTGACCAGCCCATGTCGGAAATGCCCGATATGGCCTCCAGATGACCTGATCTGGTGTCAACGTCCTGAAACGCTCGTTGTACTAGTCAGCCGATCTCCCTGTATCCCCCATGGCCATGTCTTCCCGCCATCGCCGGAATCCATAATCTACACCTCCCACTGCTGTTGGCATCCAAGGAAGCCCGGATGGCCTGATCACCGCTATGTGCTCGTATGCCCAGCAATGGAGCACAAAGCTGACATCTATACCTGTCCTCCGGCCTGTGGTGTACATCCATAGCTCATGGTATATCTGAGCTATCAGGGCATCAGCAAAAGCAAACACCTACCTGAACTGCAGAATGTCGCAAACACAGTCTAATAGCAACAGTGGGAATCTCCCACCTCCTGGATCTGGAAGAGAAAAGTAGGATATAGCCATCTGAATCAGCACTATCCGTCTGCTCCGGGGACTATCCTGTCTGTACTGTGAGGCTATCCTCACTGCCTCGGACACTATCTCTGAGTCATCTGCCCTGTCTCCGTATAATCGAACTAGGGCCCTTTGCTGCTGCTCTCGTGGTGTAATCTCGATAGGGTCCCCAGTGATCGACAATCTCAGAATCCTGTATATGTCCTCATGGGTGATGGTCATCTCACCCGTCCTAAACCAAAAAGTGCACGTGTGGTTGTCCCACCGTCGCACTAGTGCCCGCATTAGCTCCACATCTCGCGGAACTCGTCTGTAGTATCTGAAGCCCCCGAGCCCGGCTAGCTCTAAATGACGCCAATCTACCTCGGTCACATCTGGGAGAATAGTCTCCAGTAACTCGGGAATGGCATCCCTCATGTGTAGAGCCTCTTGTGCCTGCACCCACGACATCAAGAGCAATATTAGTCTCAAATCACAACATCCAAAACAACAACAAAAAAAATTTCATCTATTCCAATCGGCGTCGATTTAATAAAATCGGCGCCGTTTGTCTCTAGTCGACGCTATTAATAACAATCGACGCCGCTCGACCACCAATCGACGCCGATTATAACAATCAACGCCGACTGACTGGCCCAACAAAAATCGGCCCCTGGCCTCCCGAGCAAAAAAATCAAACAAAAAAAAAATAAAATAAGAACAACGAGGTTCCAGAAGAGCCACTTACCCCAGGTCGTGTCCTCCTGCGCTTCTGACCGCTCCCAGAGGCTTCCATGATGCTCAAATCAAAATTCTAACTCTCTCTGAATCAATCATCCCGATGAACATAAATCGTTTACGTTTTCCGTTCGCATATTTATATGCGCTACTATTGGTCGACGCCGATTTTTTTGATCGACGCCGTTTATCTGGGTCGTCGCCGATTTCTATGATCGCCGTCGATTTTCCGTATCTATTTGCCATAGTGTTGATGCTTGGCTCATTTGTCTATCTGATCATTATTGTGTGCTGAATATTACCTTTCGGCACATCTTTCCGATATCATTGTCTATTTCGGGTTTGTTCCCTTTGCGTGGGACACTCGTACTTTTTGGCAGCTTAGAGTTAAATGGGTCTGTAGGCACTAACGTCGTCTGCTTTGCAGACCATCTAGTGGTCCCTACCAATGTGTCTCTCTTTAGGTGCTGACTTTTTTGCAGTTCTCCTTACACTCATGGGTCTGTAGGCACTAACGTCGTCTCATGAGGAGACCGGCTAGTTTGCCCTACCAATGTGAGTTTCTTAGGTTGTTACCTTTTTATTTATTTTTATGCGTCATCAATGATCAGATCTACTCCAGACATCCGACTGGGGCATCCTGCATTTTCATCTACCTCTTTCAAACTTGGGATCGTCTGTTCTATCACCCATCCCATCCCTAGTTTGAGGGGGATCACATCATCACTTGTTCTTCCCTTCTTCCATCTCTTTGTTTTTGTCTCATAACCTTGCTTATCGCAAGTTACTTGACAAAAAGGGGCAAAATGTAGACACTTAAAATTGGTTACTCAATTTAGTGTCCCTCACAGATAACCTGGGGCACGTTTATGTCGCCACTATCCCCTTGGGATATTATCCGATTTGTGATTTAAACACCTATCTTAAATTTAATTCACCCCATTGTATCTTACCCCTGAGTAATTAAATATTAAACGTTTAAATTACACCTCTTCCCATGTATCGCAATCACTTATCTACCCCAAATTTATTCTATCTATGTATCACCCCTATTTTTCCTCTTCCCCAAGCGGGATATTTTCCGTATTTGGGGTAATTCTCATCTTTCTAGAAATCAATCATTTTAGCCATCTCGGGAGCTTGTCCCGCGATCGGCGCCGACCCATACGGTCGGCTCTGATTTTCTAGGAGCGGTGCCAATTATAAAAGCAAGTCCAGAACTCAGTTCTAGGGACCGAAAAATAGACGAACGCACGCACGAACAGAGAGACAGATCGCGAAAGAGACACAGGTTGTAAGAAAGATCTCTTAGCATCAAGTGTATCAAATGAGGGCAGATCCTGTCCGAATCAATCCCTGAGAGGAGCACCGTTACTCTGCTTCCATCACATCAACATCGTACGCATCCATCGATCCTCTAGTGACTCTGTTCCAGTATCTTACCGATTTCGACACATCCAGCAGACGTCGACTATCTGTCCATCACTTCCCAATTCCTGAATCTTCTTGCACTGTCACTGATCAACAGGTCTACTCTCAGTCGACGCCGATCTTACACAGTCGACACCGATCCTTCATCAATCGACGCCGATCCTTAATCAATCGACGCCGATCACATAAGTCGACGCCGATCATCCTGCAGATAGGTAAAAGGTCACAGGTAAACACAAATCCAGCTTTATTTTCATAGTTTCTTGTTTTCTGTAACTGTCTGTCTACTGTTTACGTTCTGTTTCATTACCATAATCAGAAAATCAAGTCTTTAAGTACATCTTTTATCATGTATGCTTCTTTACTTAATTGAAAACGTGGACTGACATCCGCCGAGGAAGCTTATCGCTTCTCAGACCCGCTTCTCGGGCAGTCCACCCAAATATCTTTTAATGCCATCTTTTTCTGTCAAGCATCGGTGTTTTCCAGGTTACTTGGATCTATTGTGTGAATTGCTCGTGTGTGCCCATCTTATCTACATCAACCTCCTTATCCGTCTACATCTTCATCAGGTATCAATTTCATTGGAGTTTTTCAGGGTTTTTGTGTTTAGTTTGGTGCATTAACTTGGACAGGTAACAAGCGCGAAATTCTTGATCTACACTTCCTTTATCGTCCATGAGGTTACTCAATGGTGGACTACTTTAGGGTCTCTAGAACCCCCCCCCCATTGTTATAGATTAAGGTGTTATGCCAAAGGGGTTACATTCTAGTTAAGACGATAAGGACGTACCCTTTTCTGAACCTGTAAATACAATGTGATAAATGTGGTGTGTGTCTTTTATCTTTTTAAATTTAGTGTGGCTTTTGCGTAGCACACCTTTTGGTAACATGATTCAAACACGTTAGTATTTGTTTTAGCCTCTGGTCTTTGACAATCGATTTTGGTCCTACACCAAGATTAGTAATTTTCCAATAACATCATATAAAGAGGATAAGATGTTGAGTTTGATTTCCCATATCATCCTAGGACGCAAGGAAAGAGAATACAAAACACACTATCCAACTTAAATGTGGTAAGAAATGGAAAATATTTTAAGCAATTGCGAAAAAGAGTTCCTTTTATCTAACTTTGAAAGTTAATCCTTTATAAACTCAAAATTAAAGTGTTTGGAAAGCAAAGAGAAGGTTTCTTGAAACATTTTTGGTTCCCAAGATCACCTAGAAGGTGTGAGGGAAGAGCATATGTGCTTCAAAAGACCCCTGCAGACAAAAAATCCAAACAGTTAACTAAGTTAGGCTAGAATAAGAACAAAAGAACTTGCAAACCACTATTAGAAACCTGTAAATTGTTAGAAGAACCCAAAAACTTGACTCTGGAACCTACAACAAAATTTTGATTTTTGACAGTGACACCTACGCGCCTAGAATGATGGGTACACACACCTATAAATGGATACACACTCAAAATGGTGGATACATGTGGCAATATAAATTAGCTGTGTGGTTTTATTCCTATGTGGGCAGAATAGTGAATATGTGCGGGATTTAGCGGATGTGCACCTCAATAGGCAGGTACGCATGTAGATAAAAGGATGAGGTCAAAACATTATTTGAATAATGCCTATGCATCCTGAGAGGCAGATATGCATGTGAGATTATTCCTATGCATGAATAATTATAGGTACGTGCACCTTTGTAAAATGGGCTAACAGTCAAAATGCAAGCAGAGGGGTGCACGGTCAGGATGATAGATATGTGCCTTTAACAATGGATACGCTCTGGTTCAGGATGCCTATGCGTACCCCTATAGAACCACAAAAACTCATGAAACTAAAAAATTCAAAAAAGAAAAAAGGTTAGTTTTTCATCATTAAAACCTACTTCTATCTTGAACCCATTAACTACTCATGCAAAAGGGAGATGTAGCCCACCTAAAGTTAGAAATCGGTTATAAAACAAGCTATTTAACCCTAAAAATCATGAAATTGGTTAGATGTGGAAATGAAGAGCTCAAAAACCACTTCTAAAGGAATATGGAGTAAGTCCCATCGAGCGTGCCAAATGTGAACAAGGAAAAGTTGAAAAAAGCTATGAAAATGGGGTAAGAACACTTAAGAAACCCCAAATATTTAAACAAACAAATCAATGGACCATCATGATAAGTAATAAGAAATGATTCATTACTTTGTATACATTAATCTTGAAGTAAATAAACAAACCTAACATATCTAGTTATCCTCTATTCTTGAAAGCTTTGTAAATTAACCTAATAAAGATTCTAAGCAATTAGTTTGTGATTATGATAATGGGAGCTTACCATTAATGGATAAAAATCCATATGGTTCTTCCCATTTACCCAAAGCTTGAGTGGAAATAGAAAAGCAAAGTAATTAGCTCAATAAACAATGAATAAAGCCCTTAATCCTAAACAAAAATACTATAGCTTATGCTAGAAAGGAGGAATTATTCTTAGAAAATGACTTGGGGTAGTGGGGTATCTATATTTTTCCATTTCCAAGAATGGTAGACTTTTGGTGCATGTGGGAAAAATGAATAAGCCAAAAATCACTTGGTCGAAGTAAGATTTGACTAGGTTTAGAAGAGGTTAAACATGCCTTAGGCTAGCTAACCTAGGTTTAGGCTAATTAATCTTGATTAGTGAGGAATTAGGCATCTGAGAGAGTTGTGAGAAGACTATTCAATCCAATGAAATGGATTGATAACCTGGGAAGCTAGTAGAAGAGGTTTAGAAGGAGATTAAAAGAGAGTTCGGCTAATAGCAGGCAATATTAGCCTGATTAGTCAGTTATAAGAGGACTATGACAAAAAGGATTTCGTAAAAGAAGAGTTAGAGAGGCCTAATTGATGAGGTGTCATAAATTTACGAGCAGTAGAATAGTTATTGCAATATTAAGAATAAGATTGATTTGATAAAACTAGAGGTGTCTACACTTACAATAAGCAGAAACAACAAGATACAATGGTAGATACAACACAATGCATACGCTTCACCCCCTAAGGTCACTTTCCTTTCTTAGTTCTCAAACTTTCAGTTTTACATCATTCCACACTTCACTTGCCCACTTGACACGCTTTTCACCGCACACTCTACATGGTTATCATGTATGAATCTTCTATCTACTATATGTTATAGAGTATTCATTCAACAACATAAAGTGGGGGAAAATCTAGACACTAAATCACGTACTTGGGTACATTTCTAGGTCTAAAAAAATACTAGCATTCATATGATTCCTAAGTAAGAAAACTAGTGATTGACGACTATCCTTAGCCTCGTTGTTGTGTGTCTTGTTTTCTCTTTGTTCTTACACACCCTACATCTCAGTGGGTATTTTACTTACATATATTTTATGGCTTCAAACACCAACACCCAAACTAGGATAGGCACGCTTAGGTGCCCCTATCCCCTCAGGGCACCCTTGACCCTTTTCCACCTTACTCGCTCCATTTGGGTCTCTTTTATCTTTTGGGAATCTTTTTCACTTATGAGTCGGCCTTTCAGTTTTCAACTACAAAATTCAAACAAGGGAATCATATAAATACATAGCTATGTGCTCAAAATTAAGGACCAAGCACTAAACATTACTATCATCACCTAAGCTTGCATCCAAAAGGCACATAAAGCACTCTAAAGCATCCATTCAAGGGACAAGGACTGCATCAACTCTAAATACACTGCATAGGAAAGGGAATTTCATTTTTTCATCCACACATTCTACTATTTTGCTACATTTAGCTATATCCTGCTATAAAGTGTAACTTGCACAAGGAAAACCTATGGCACAATTCTACACACACTCACCATAACTACATGGAGTATGAGATATAGTGCATCTCTCGATCGTAAGTTCACTCTTAGGATTACCATCGGGTTCAGTTTGACTCCCCATTCTACATCTTTCTTTTTTTTATTTGATGTGGTTTGTATTATTTTGTAGGTGATATCTATTTTCCAAGTTACAAGTACCCTCAGCGATCAAAGAATGACACAAAGGAAATCAACAAGGAATATTTGTGACACTTGTGCGACCTAGTAAAGATTAGGTTCTGACCATTTTCATAGTCATAGGCTCCTTGATCAGGGGATAATTTTTATATCAAAATTTCCCTAGACATCCCTAATTTTTTTAGTGCAGAAGATCTTTTTCAGAGCTTTCCGATGACTATGAGAACATGAAAAACGGACATTGGGAGCTCTAGTTATGTCCGGTCCAAGTTAAGTCAATGGGAAATTCAACTCTAGTCAACAGGTCAATATTGGGCCAATGGCATTGCGACACGTGGTAAAAAGGAAAAGGGATTCGTTTGTTGGTTTTTGAGCTCCGATCTTTGACAAGCATAAAAATTGGTGGTTGCGACAAGAGGCTCAACTTTTTTAACGGAGGGGATCCCGGCCGCCATGTGGACTAGTTTGTTATCGCCAACGTGGTGGGTCCATAAGCCACCACATGGCTTGCCACCACTTAGCCATATTTCATTTTGAATATCATAGTCTTATATGGTCGAATTTTATATTATTCACCATGTTACTATGTTGTTTCAATTTATAATATTGAGAATTAACCAAGTTTATTATACTCGGTATTATTTCCACAAACTCGGTGAGTTACCTTTTCATACCGAGTTGATCGCATATTAATTTTCCACATGGCTCGGTTGGAGATACCACATGACTTGGACCACATAGGGAGGATGACAATGTATAGTCCACGACTTGGCCTACAACACGGTGGAAAACCTAACTGACCCCACAACTCATGCAAAACTCGCCACATGGAGCGGCCAACATAGTCCTCCAATGAACCAATGGAACCCACCTAACTCAACGGGAGAACAACACCCAAACCAAGTATGAATGGTAATGTGTGACCGAGGCCACAAGGGGAATAAGTTGACGAGCACAATAAAAACATTAATCCCCCCCTTCGCACAAAGAATGTGGGATCTCACCCAAATGGTGTGGAAAAACATGATGGGAAGGGTTGAACCCATGAACTTGGAGGGGATAACAAAGTGAGTTGGTTAGGTAGAGTAGTGAGTTGGCCTATAAGGCCCTTCCACTAAATTTTAGGGGAATATTTTAATATAAATAGGGGACCCCTCTTTATTAAAACACACAACTTGGAAGCTCGTTCTTAGAGATTGAAAGGCGGAGATCGAGCCAAGATGAGAGTTAGATGTCATGTCAATGGCATAGTTGTGTGAAGTCCTAATTTATTTAGGCATTATTATTTTATTTATTATTGACCTATTATTTTTTAGGCGATAGTAAATTAAAAATATTATGACTAGGATTTTTTTTAATACTACCTAGCCGGCCCATAGCACCACACCAAATTATTGTGAATCCTGGAGTATCGACTAGAGTGTCATAGGACGTTACGAAGCATCTGGAAGGTTGATCGAGATCTGTAGGATTCCAAACAGTGGAGTTGGGTACACAAAGCTTGCCGACTACGCCAGAAAGGTGGAAGTCGGGTGCTATCTTTCACCCTTATCGTCCGAAGGTCTAAATATTCTTCTAAGCAAGTTCTTGATAGTTTCCATTAGGTTTTCTTTTGAAAGTACCATTGTAACTTACAAATTTTGACTAGTGGAACAATTCGATAAGAACCCGGAGACGTAGGCAATTGTTGAACTCCGTAATCAATCATTGTGTAATTTTGTCATTATATGCTTGCATTAATTTTAAATTGATTACTTAAAAGGAGAAAATTATCGGCAAATAAAATAAGCCTATAGGGGTCCGAGATCAAGTGAATAAAGACTTGATAATTTTTAGATCACTCCCAGAAGAGGTCTTTAGCACCCAGGTGCCCCTATCCTGTCGTGGACGCTCGTGTTCGACCTCATTCCTGCAATCTAGAATTTACAAACAACATTTATAACACTCTTCCCAACCTATTCAACACTTTTCTCCATTTATATATGTTCTAGATAACACGGAAATTAGTTAAGTTCTCTCTCCTTCTTTTCTTAGGGTTTCACACTTACTTTCTTATTTTCTTGTGGTTACCTCCTTGGATACTTCCACCTCTTTGATGTTTGTACCTTATTTTCAGTTGTATCTCTTCTCTCTTTAGTGTTCCTCCCTGCTGCATCTACTAGTTTAGCTGAGTTCTGGATTTTTGTTAAATCCTAGTGTGCCTGGATAAGTAGGTTAAACCTCTTTCTTCCACTTTTGGGCAAATTATATCCCCCTTTCTTTCTTTTCATCGTTCGGTTTGAGGAAACTATGTCAAATAATTCTCAAATTAGAGATTCTTGGGCTGCAAATCAAGGGATTTTCTAGGTTATAATACTTCAAATTAGGTCCATATTACTAGCCATTTGGGAATTTTGTACAAAAGGATAGTGGGTCCTTAGGTTAAATTACCCTCAATTTTTAGGAAATTGATCTAATATTAGAAAAATTAGGTCCATATGTTAGTGTTTATGGGGCTCAATATGTCTTATTTTACTGTCATGTGCAATCAACTCACATTGGTCCTCCAACTCAGAGCCCTGGAATGACCTCCATAACAATAGGTCATATCAAGCATATTAATGATATTATATTATCTTGTTGGTGTTTAGTGGGACTCAATATATCATATTCGAGTGTCTCAAAACAAAAATCAGTTGTCATATCAAATAACCTCATCATGGATGCAATACAAATATCACATATAAATATCTCTTGAGGATAATTTAGGTAGAACAACTCACTTTATCTTCCATGGGGGTATATTGGCTGCACAAGTCACTTCAACTAATAAAATCTCTAAAACTACTCGTTTAGGGTTTTACGACTGTAAAAAACAGTCTTGAGAGAAACTTGACTCCATGTCCTTCTTTAAAAAAATTCTAAGCTAACCAACACCACTTAGATCACATGAAGTTGAAAATTGTATCAAAATTTACAAGAACTAATAGGGTGTTGCACTAGTGTTCATGTGGAGCTCAATATCTTACTCATTTGACGTGCCCTATTTCAATCACCCTCTTGTAAGGAAAACCAACTAATTGGATTACTAAGTCATTAGGCTATTTGTCAACTAAATTAATGTAGTTTGGGACTCAATATAACACCATTAGAGCTTCAACACCTAATATCTAGGTTCCAATCAACTATCCATGTTCAAAAAACCAAGCACTGGCAACATGTAAAATGGTCAAACTCAGGGTTCTGTGATACCAGGTGTAAAATTAGCATTTTATCTTAGGTTATCACATTTTGCATCCCCTTACTAGGTAAAATGTCACATAACTAGGAGAGAAAAGAACTTGGGTAGTCAACTTGGGTGTGTAGAGTCCATCATTTTTCCCTCAGGAAAAGTTTGATCAAACATTGAAATTGCACAGGGAGTCAAATGGATATTTAGGGTTCCAGTTCAGTTTTCACACGAGCTCACATTATCTGTCCCAAAATGTTCAAGTTGGCATTTTGGGCTTGACATATTGGAGAAGTAGGTCTCAGAAAATGAGGCCAAACACATGTTGAAGGGATTAGGAGCTCGAGAGGTAGCATTAAATGGAGAAAATCTCGATTAGTCTTTAGGGTGTCACATTACAGGTATCGAATTTCGATTAGAAAAGCAAGTGGATCTTGCTAAGAATGTGCACATTAGGGTGTCAGCTCATTAGGGTGTTTACAAAAGGTGTCGACATAATAAGGAGACCCCATAACAGGGTGTTGTATTAGGGTTTCATACTAGGGTATTGATCATGGAATAAGTTATCATAGGTGCATATGATTAACTTGAAGCAAAGGTCACAGGGTTAAGCCCCTCCTTCGTAGGTATGGAGAGGCTCACGTGTATTGATCCGTGCAACCTTCAAGGATCGAATCTAAAGGTGGTTCCCGAAATGAGGGTAAGGCTCACACATGTGGTAATAATCCATGAAAGGTATGCACTCGCCGTTGAAGATTCTAATGTACAACAGGGCTAGCGGAATTTTCCTCCACGTGAGGTCAATGAGCGCACCTTCAAGGGTCAAATCTGGAAAGGGGGTAGACCCCAAATGTGTGTAGGAACTTGTCACATTTTCACCAAGTCAGTAAAAAGAGTAAGGCTGGCCATTGAAAATTTCAAAATCCTGTGGAAGCCTCCAAAATGCCTCATCGACACAACTTGACAAAGGTAAAATCTAGAGGCAGTGAATTTCCATAGATGTGCACTTAGCCTCAAGGACACAAAGTGTCCTTCTGGGTCATGCATAGATGTACAATGCTTGCCAAAGTTTGAGGGGCTTAGAGTAGAAATACAGGGTAGGATAACAGAGGCCAGCCCATAGATGATGTCATAGATGTTAGTTCACTTGCAACTTCAGGAGTGATAAAGGAGGCAGTAACAATCTTAAGACACATGGGGCCAACCACGTGGATCTTACATGGAATAGAGTATCAAACTGAAGTACCTTCATATAGAATTATCTTTTCATCTCCCCCCACAGGAAGTTCATCATTTCAGCGACCACTTTGTGAATTTTTTGACAAGCTCTTCGGAATAGCATGATTCTCACCTACCACCATTAATGAAGAATGGTAAATTCACAATCCACCATTTTCAAGGCTTTCGAGTCTCCCACATGCCACCATTAATGAAGAATGAGTGAAAAATTTGATCTGCCATTTTCAAGAACTATCAATGTCTCCCACCTACCAGCAAAGGGATGAGAGAAGATGAGACCTCCTTTCTGATCCAGACAATGAGAAGCTAACATGGGGGCAATGAGTATACTTGCAGTGAAGCCCATCATTGAATTGCAAGTGAATTCTCACATTCTTTCTGGGGTGGTTGAAACATGGTAATATTGAGATTTTCAACTACTCTCCTTCTCTGTATTCTGTCTATATATTATAAAGGAGGGGCATATTTCAGAAGGTTGGTCATTTCTTCCCTCCTGTCCTCCATGTGATCTTTCTTCCCTAGAAGGTCAAATGATGGAGTTTATGCCCCCTAATCATGTGCATGCTATAGTGAGCATTAGATTTCGCTCTTTCCTGCTGATGATGTACTGATGTGAAATCATGGTTAGCGCATAAAGTACTGTGCATACAATTAGAATGCATTTTGTCCATAGCCTCCTTATTCGGAGGTAGGCTAAATATATACTTTTAGTGTTCACTCATGCAAATCATTGCAGGAGTATACCTCGGTGTGCATAGCAATGGCTAATGTTTGGAGACTGTAGGTATTGATAGAGCAAATGTTTAATGGAGTTTGATAGTAGGATTCAAGCAAGTTCTGTGTAGGATGACTCTATCTATTAGTTGTTATGTGAAATGCATGCATTTCCAGTCCTCTCCATTAGAATCACCTCTCTCCACTTCAGGACGTAGCATGAGCATTTTGATCAGGGCAATTCGCCACCCCTATAGAATTCTTGGTGCTATGTACCTGGTATAGTGTAGGATTTCATGTTAGGTTTTCATTGCTCTCTCTCTCCCTATGTTACAGTTGGCATTGTTATGACTCTAGGATTAGATAGTAGACATTTATGTTCCATACAAGCAGTTAATATGCAGTTAGGATCTAAGAAGAATGAAGCTGAATTATGGTCTAGAGGTCCATGATCAAGTCCGCAAGTACCATGAGCTATGAGAGATGGTCCTATGCAATTGATCTTAGTCACACTGAATGCCCCAGTATAGATCATTAAGGCCATTATGGGGGGTACATGTGATTTTGCATTAACAGCTTTGAGTTCATGCCCAGTGGGACACTAGGATGTTTAAAAGAGTACTTGGTTCTCATATAATCATGAGGTGTCTGCATTTTCAACATAACATGATCTTAAGACTACCAATGTGACCACACCTAAGTAGTTTTGACATGCATTCCATGTTGACTTAATGAGGTCTGATCGCACATTACCACTTCACTTCATCAATTTCGATGTGCTTTCATGGTGAAATCACGTGTACAGCCTCTTGGAGGCACTTTCAAGCACATCTAAGATGACTTCCCGTTCCTAAAAATCATGAGGATCCCATTCTTAACGAGTTGCAGGCTCAAACTTAGGACATGTCCATGATCCACCCAATCATCCTTGGATCAACATTTTTCATCTTCATCCATCTGATGAAGTTATACTATCATGGATTCATTCCCATAGAAAAATACTCAGGATGCTTACAACAACATAAGTGCAATCCACCTCCAATGTATTTCTCAAATCCTCTAGATCAACATTATGATCAAATTCAAAACCATTATGCTTACCCATATGAACAGTGTCCAAACAATTTTGGGTATGAATCCTATCAAGAATAGGGGGACGCATACAATGGTAACAATTATATGGAAAACGTTTATCTACTAGAGAAGATTCAAAGAATGGAGGCTAGCATGGTACACTCCAGGGCTACAGCTCAAATGAAAGCATTCAGGATTAGTTGCAGAGCACCTTGTGTTAGGTTGTGGAGCCTGTTTTCATGTGTGAAAGTGTTGAAGATTGTACACTAAGAGTACTGTACACTTTTCATGTATCCTCACCGGGGTTCGGAGGCGCAGCCCCCAATTTTTTTTTTTAGGCATAAAATTTTTTGGCCTCGAAAAATGCACCCGACATATCGGGAAATGTGCTTTTCTCATATGGGTGAGTTTTTTGACCCATAGGTTTATGGGACGGGTTTTGCCCATGGTTTTGATACCCACAGTTTTGTAAACTACTTAAGCAGTTGTCTATTTATATGGTCTTATGCATATGATAGATGTACAAGCAAATGTATTGCAGATGTGTTTTGAATTCGGCTGTGAATTCTGTAGAGTTTGTTGAGCATAGCTCCAAACAGATCTGGGTATTGTATTGAGAGAGCGACGGCTTGTAATAAAATCTGAGCAAGTGATTCTTGGTGGACGTACCACGTTAAATACTATCTCTTTGTGTTGTGTTATTTTATTCTGCAATTTTATTTGAGATCTGTAATAATTTCTGCATATTAGTTTCTACTGTTGCGATTCTGTGAGGGATTATTCTGTATATTTTATCCCTTATTTCCTAACAATTGGTATCAGAGCCTAGTTTGGTTTGCTAAAGTGTTGAATCACAGGGAAAGTTTTTAGCTTGAGTGGGAGCTATGGAAGATGAAGGAAGATCTAGGGTTAATAAACTCAACGGGCATAATTTCAGTCTTTGGAAGATGTAGATGGAAGATTACCTTTATCAGAAGGATCTTTATACTCTATTGTCTGAGAAGGTGAACAAACCCTCGAGTATGACAGATGTCAGAATGGAATTTTTTGGATCAGGAAGGAACTTGGAACGATCCTGACTGAGTCTTGCATCTTCGGTATTATTTAATGTTCCAAAGGAAAAGACTACAAAAGATCTAATGGATGCATTACGGAAGTTGTATGAAAAACCCTCTGCCTCTAATAAGATTTTTTTAATGAAATATGTTGTTTAATATGAAGATGTTTGGGAATAGTTTAGTAGCAGATCATTTAAATGATTTCAATACGGTAGTGAATATGCTAGCTTCGGTTATAATAGAATTTGATGAAGAAGTTAGGGCTTTATTAATTCTGTGCTCTTTACCTGAGAGTTGGAATAGCCTGGTAATGGCGGTAAGTAACTCGGTTCCAGCGAACTCGAAGTTGAAGTTTGAGGATGTTGTAGGGGTGATTTTAAGCAAGGAAATGTGAAGAAAAATCTATGGGGAATCTTCTACTTCATGGAATGCTTTAAAAATGGAAACTAGAGGGAGACAAAAGAATAGAGGAAGCCGTAGAAAATCAAAGGATCGGGAAAGGTCAAAATATAAAAGCAAGATAGTATGCTGGCATTGTGGAAAGCCTGGGCATGCAAAGAAGGACTATTGGGAGCTTCGTGATAAGAAGAAACAACAAAAAGAAAACAAGGAGGTAAATGTGGCAACGGGTAATGTATGTCAGGATGCTTTGATTCTTTCTTTGCACAATATTACTAAATCTTGGGTTTTAGATTCAGGGGCTTCTTTCCATGCTTCTCCACATAGGCATTATTTTGTTGATTATGTTCAAGGAGATTTTGGGCATGTTTTTCTTGGTGATGATGAGCCTTGCAGCATAGTTGGAAAAGGTTCTGTTCAGGTTAAGATGCAGAATGGGAATACTTGGCTATTGAAGGATGTCAGACATGTGCCTACATTAAGATGAAATTTGATATCGGCAGGGCAGTTGGGAAGTGATGGTTGTACTGTGATATTTACAGCAGACTCTTGGAAGGTTACCAAGGGTGCTCTTATGGTGGCAAGAGGTAAGAAGGTTGGAACCTTGTATTTAACCACTTATAGCACTAATGATTGTAATCTTGTGGCTTCAGAAGTAGATACAACATTATGGCACTATAGGCTCGGTCATATGAGCCATAAGGGCATGGAGATCATAAAGAAGGATTTTCCCAAATATATAGAAACATGTTTAGAGTTCTGTGAGGATTGCATATATGGGAAACAGAAGTGAGTAAGTTTCTCAAGGTTGGACCTACAAAGAAAGAGAGTAAGTTAGAGCTGGTGCATTCTGATGTGTGGGGGCCAGCTCAAGTATCATCTCTTGGGGGTTCAAGTTATTATGTTACTTTTATTGATGATGCAACAAGGAAAGTTTGGGTTTATTGTATTAGAAAAAAATCTGATGTATTTGACACTTTTGTTAAATGGAAAGCCTTGGTAGAGAATGAAACAGGTCTTAAGCTAAAATGTCTCAGGTCAGATAATGGAGGGGAGTATTGCAGCAATGAATTTGATGATTACTGTTCTAAGAATGGAATCCGCAGGCAAAAGACGGTTCCAGGAACTCCACAGCAGAATGGGGTATCAGAAAGGATGAACAGAACAATAATGGAATGTGCTAGGAGCATGAGGTTACATGCAAGATTGCCTCTTTCTTTTTGGGCAGAAGCGGTGAGCACAACTGTGTACTTGATAAACAGAGGACCCTCAAGTGCCTTGGATGGAGGCATACCTGAGGAGGCTTGGTATGGTAAGAAAGTTGATTATTCATTTCTTAGAGTCTTTGGATGTGAGGTGTTTGTTCATATAGACAAGGATGATAGGACCAAGCTAGAGGCTAAATCAGAAAAATGTACTTTCATTGGTTATGGTGGTGATGACTTTGGATATAAATGTTGGAGTATTAAGGACAAGAAAATCATTCGATCTAGGGATGTGGTCTTTAATGAGAAAGTCATGTATAAGCAGCAGTTGCAGGAAAACAGGGAAGAATCCAAGAAGAATATGCAGCGGTAGAGGATCTTCCAGATGGGAAAGTGACACATGAATCAGTTTAGGAACCCCCTCAACAGGAACCCCAAACTCCTATATTGAGGAGGTCTTCTAGGGTAAGAAGAGAACCTGAACGATTTTTCTCCTTCTCTTTATTATTTATTACTCACTGATAGTGGAGAGCCAGAGAGCTTTGATGAAGCAATGCAGGTAGATGCCAGGAAGAAGTGGGAGCAAGCCATGGATGAGGAGCATCAGGCTCTCATGGAGAACCAGACATGGGATTTGGTAAAGCTACCCGAAGGAAAAAGAGCATTACAGAACAAGTGGGTGTTTAGAGTCAAAGAGGAAGGAGGAGGCAAGAAAAGATACAAGGCCCGGTTGGTGGTCAAGGGGTTTGCACAAAAAAAAGGTATAGATTTTGATGAGATTTTTTCTCCTGTAGTAAAAATGACTTCTATTAGAACTGTTCTTAGAATAGTTGTAGCAGAAGACTTGCACTTAGAACAACTTGATGTAAAGACTACATTTCTCCATGGTGATTTGGAGGAGGAACTATATATGCAGCAACCAGAAGGCTATGAGGTCAAAGGTAAAGAGGAGATGGTGTGCAAACTGAAGAAGAGCTTGTATGGCTTGAAACAAGCTCCACGTCAATGGTATAAGAAATTTGATAGCTTCATGATGGAGCAAGGTTATATTAGATGTCATTCTGACCATTGTGTGTATACAAAGAAATTTGAGGATGGACAGTTATATTATCCTGTGTCTATATGTGGATGACATGTTGGTTGCAGGTAAAAACATGTAGGAAATAAAAGTACTAAAGAAGCAGCTAAGTGAATCCTTTGTCTATGAAGGATTTTGGGGCAGCCAAACAAATCCTTGGTATGAGGATATCTCGAGATAGGAAGGAATGGAAGCTGACTTTATCTCAGGAAGAGTACATTAAGAAGGTCTTGGAGAGGTTTAATATGTAGGATGCTAAACCGGTTGGGACTCCTTTGGCAGGCCATTTCAAGTTATCAAAGGAGAAGTGTCCCAAGACAGAGCAGGAGAGAAACCAGATGTCCAAGGTACCTTACTCATCAGCAGTTGGTAGTTTGATGTATGCCATGGTGTGCACTAGGCCTGATATTGCCCATGCAGTGGGAGCGGTGAGTAGATTTATGAGTGATCCAGGTAAAGAGATCACTGGCAGGCAGTAAAGTGGATCCTTTGGTATTTGAGAGGGACCATGGGGAAAATTTTGTGCTACAGTGGATCAAACACCACTTTGTGTGGTTATGTAGATTCATATATGGCTAAAGATGTAGACAGCAGGAGGAGCATGACAGGTTATGTTTACACTATAGGTGGGACAGCAGTGAGCTGGATTTCACGACTACATAAGTTGGTGGCTTTGTCAACCACAGAGGCTGAGTATGTTGCTGCCACAGAGGCAAGCAAAGAAATGATTTGGTTACAACAATTGCTTGAGGAGTTGGGGCATAAGCAGGAGGAAGGAAAGCTGCATAGTGATAGTCAGAGTGCTATACACCTAGCTAAGAACTTTGCTTTCCACTCTAGGACAAAGCATATACAGTTAAGGTACCATTTCATCAGGACAACTTTGGAGGAAGAGAAGTTGAAGTTGGAGAAGATTCATACCAGTCAGAATCCTGCAGACATGATGACCAAGGTGGTCACAAGGGAAAAACTGAAGTTGTGTTCAACTTTGGTTGGTCTTCACGGAAACTAGTGAAGGGTTGAGAAGCTTTCTCAGAGGAAAACTAGTCTCCAAGTGGGATATTGTTAGGTTGTGGATCCTGTTTTCATGTGAGGAAGTGTTGAAGAATGTACACTAAGAGTATTGTACACTTTCCATAGTTGTCTCACCGGGGTTAGGGGCCGGGCTGGGCCCTAAGTGGGGGTCTGGGGGTTGCAACCCCCGGTAGTAGGGGTTCGAGGGCGTAGCCCCCGAAAAAAAATTGGGCCTTAAAACATGCCCGATATATCGGGAAACGTGATTTTCTCATATGGGTGGGTTTTTTGACCCATAGGTTTATGGGTTAGTTTTGGCCCATAGTTTTGATACCCACGGTTTTGTAAAACTGCTTAAGTAGTTGTCTATTTATATGGTTTGTGCATATGGTAGATATTATGTAACATTGAAGATGTGTTTTGAATTCGATTGTGAATTATGTAGATTTTTTTTAGCATAGCTCCAAACAGATCTGGGTATTGTATTGAGAGAATGGTGGCTTGTAATAAAATATGAGCAAGTGATTCTTGGTGGACGTAGCCCAAATTGGGTGAACCACATTAAATACTGTCTCTTTTTGTTGTGTTATTTTACTCTACACTTTTATTTGAGATCTGTAATAATTTCTACATATTAGTTTCTATTGTTGCGATTCTGTGAGGGATTATTCCGCATATTTTATCCCTTATTTCCTAACAGATTTTGGTTCAAATACAAATATATTACACATATTGGTTCATTTTAACTTGTTCTTTTCCATGGTGTGATTCACATGATGTCTCTCCTCTCGGAAAAAGGTTTGAGAAAAATGTCAGAGTTGAAATGTGGATATCATCACCTTTCTTCTCATGACTTACTGAAGCTTCATAATTTACCTGTTTGACAACTTTCTCAGTGATTCAACCATTAATACCACTTTTCAGTGATTGTTGGGATGGATTGAATCATCCAATTTCCTACACTTCACCCCAAGACTGGTTTTTGAGAGTTTGTGAGGGATTTTTTTCCTTGTTTGAGACATGAAACAATTTTCCTAGCCTTGTAATTGTGTAAAAAAGCAGTGATATAGGTGGAATGTGGGTTGATACAAGTTATTTGAGCCTGATTGCAAGACTTTTTATTTGTATCAGGTCTTAACTAGGATGGCTATTTTTAGTAAGTTTTCACAATTTTCACCTTTTAATGGTTTTTGTTTGTTTGGAGAACATGAATGTTGAGAGTTTACAATTTTTGTAAATGTTCTATATTTGGACACATAAATTCTTGTACACTTACTATTTTTGGAAGGAGGTATTATAGGTGTCAGATTGAAATGAAACTGTTTTCAAATCTTAGGTTTTGCTTTAGGACCTTTTGCTCTAGTTTTTGAGGTTTTTCATTCGCCAGAACCCCATAGAATTGAAAAGTAAACTACAAGGGATGTAAGTTTTGAATGGATGATGAAAATTACATATATCATCAATGGAAATTCTCTTATAATCAGCTTGAAGGTGTTTTTGGAAGGATTGTGCTGGAAAATTTTGGTGGAAATCGGGTGCACAATTTTGTAGAAATGAGAAAAAAAATAGTTTGGAAGCTTGATATTTTTGGATAAATTAGAAGCATACCTATTTAATAATGGAGTTTTTTGAGGGAATAACACAAAAAATTTAAATTTTGAAAATGATTAAGTGTTAAGAGGAGGAGTTACTCATTTTCCTTTATAAATTTTAACTCATTACTTAACCAGATACCTTAACTGTGGTTAGAAGATGGTTGACATGGAGTTACATAGGTAAAAGAGGTGAAAGTGGGATACAAGGGAAATAAAATAGTGATTTGAAATATATGGTGACAAGTGGCAGCTTCTGGTTCAGTGAGAATAATATTAAGGGAGCTGGAAATTGTCATCGGGAACTAGGAATGGGTTTTTGATGTGACCAAGGATGAGTGGTTAGATGGGGGAACACTTTTTCATCCTCATTTTCACATGATTCAATCCAAGGGGTTATAAATACTGATAAAATTATTCGTGGGGGGTCTAATCATGAAGAGGGGACATGTAGTTAAGTCACTTGCAAGTTTAGGTTGATTCTAGGAGTAAAAGTGGTAAGTTGTGAGTTGTAAGGAAAGAACCAACACGTGGGGGTAAATTTTGGTGTCCCCCTTAAAAATTGGATAAAATAAAAATGGGACAAAACATTCTTTAAAATGTTTCAAGGGTTCAATCCATCATGGGAAGGGGGCCTGACAACTTAACTCCTCTATATGCTCCACTTAACACTTCAACTCATGTTTTAAGTGATTAAAAATCTTGTAATGATAGGGGGGTCACAATTTGGTGTCCCCCTTATTTAATTTTCACCTCAATTATAATCCAAGGGAACACCAAGGGTGAAAAATTATGACCAATCCATTTTGAAATGTTGATGTAACCCGCTAAGTGCAAATTAGGACACTAGGAATGTTTTTTCTACCCTGAGAGCATGGAAGAGTTTTTTAGGGTCAAACCTTATATGATTTTAATTCCAAATAAACTTTTGCAATAATCCTACCAATTATCAAGAGACAATTCTTTATGAATTTTTTTAGGGCCTATTTCATTCTTGACATGAAGGGTCAGTTGCAGTGTCCTGGATTATCACAGAAGATTTTTAGATCTTGGAACAAAAGTGATGTATCTGTCACTTAGAGGGTTATAATATATTTCCGTTAATTATTTTTTTCCTTCCAACTCCTAGGACTCCTAGAATCATCCATACAAGTTATATTTCACCGTTGGAGCCTTCATTCCTTGTGCCCAAAATGACCCGATCTTGCTCATATTGATCCAATCATCAATTTCTTCCACATATTTCCCCTAACCTGCCTTGTATCACTTCATTTCTCTCTGAAAAAACTCCCAAATGTCTCAAGTCTTCTCTATCATATTTTGGATGGTGTTCACCAGTTGCAAATGGCTAGAAATTACCCTTTCTAGGCCTCTTAAGATAGTTGTTTCTCCTTGAAACTCAGTGACTTTTTCAATCACCTTAGGCATACATTCATGCACATTAAACACACTTGAAAATATTATTATCACATTCCTCTGAGACAAAATAAGGTTGAAATTGAGGATAGAATAACCAAAGGAAGGTTTTACAGTGACCGAGAGAGGAAACTTCAAGTGGGGGCTTAGTTGTCTTGACCAAAAATTTCAATTTTGCATGCTAGACATTTAGCATGACAATAGGTATCATATTAGGGTGTAATATAAAGATATCATATTATTGTTGTACTATGGTGTCACATTAGGGTGATTTAGTAGTGTGTTGTAAGCATGAAAAACTCAATGGAAATAGAAGAGAAATAAACACAGGAGCAAACCTTCCTCCAAGGTTCTCTTACAAACCTCAATGATAAAATTGTGGAAGTATTAAAACTTGTAAAATCCTTGAACAATTGGAATGTGGATACTCTTCAATTTATATCTGAAATGAATAATTTGTTATGCTACAATTATATTTGGACATATGGAATGCAAAGTTGAATACCAATGTTGGCAAAGTTTAGTTGCAATTGCACAAATCTTCCAAGGATTTCCATAGAGGATTATTGCAAACGATGTGGCCTATATTTATAGCTAGGGGAGAGGACATGAAAAGTGGATCAAAGTTTGAATGAATTCCATGATTATGAATTTTTTTCTTGAAATAGCAAGTGGATTTAGTCTATGCAGTTACAACTTTGAAGGGGCAATGACTAATTGGTTGGTAGTAATATTTCATTTGAGAAATAGGGTGTACGTGCAATTTTACTGCCCCCACCTTTGTAGGATTTTATACATGGAGTGGGATTGGAGTGACTAGGATAGTGGAGTGGAGTCCAAGTGGAGAATGAATAAGAAAATATATTTATTTTCTAATTTTAATAACTAATTTAATTAGTTATGGAGTGTGAGAGAATAATTAACCATTTAATTAAATAAATGTGTAAGTAAATTAGCTAAGGGTGGGGGATTACTTTAATTAATTCTATAAGTATAGTAGAATCGTGTTTAGGATTAATTTACTTAATTCTAAAGGGATGGAATTAGCTTAGTTAACTTGGAAGGGATGCAAATAGAATATGAATAATCCAAGAATGGGCTAGAAATATGTATTTATTTTAGGGTGTCTACATTTTCCCCTCTTTAAAGTGTTATTACGAAGTAATATCATTTTAAAGATAGTAGACACTTATAGATCAATGACTAGAAGACGGGAAGCTCAATGAAGTAATTAGATGCCCCAATGACTGTGGATGTGATGGAACATTGAGATTCCCCAAAGAGTGGATGTGATGGAATATTGATATGCCTTAGCGAGTGTGGATGCGATGGAACATTGAGATGCCCCAGTGAGTGTAGATGCTAAGGGAATGCCCCCTCAAGCGGATGGGTGAGACAAAAAAGTGGTGGACAACCATTTGATAGGAAGAAAGAAAGTATTTTGAAGGAATATGGGAGGGATTGTGATCATAGCATGATATTTCATTTAGAGAGTGAAAGTTACATAAACCTTATTTTGTTATTGCACAATAGATTCATCACCGTGATTATGAAAGAATCGTGATTTGTAACTCATTATGTGCATAAACGAACACACACACACACACACACACACACAACAACAACAACAACAACAACAATAACAACAAACAAAAGTGAAAAAGGAAAACAACCCCAATATATACGGTGGATGAAGACACCATGGTTATAAATGAACCAATATGTTAATGTATTACTTGTAATTGGTCTAAAGTAAAACAAGAGAAAACAAACTCAATATACATCATAAAAGTATGCATTGTGGCTATAAAAGAGCTAGGACGATAACAAAAAATGTGTAATTAGTCCAAAAATAACAACAATGCAACACAACTTTGAAATAAAGACAATCAACTGTGCCCCTAGTGTGTTCCACAGTTATATTTGAGAAGACGTTAATGCCCCTAAGAAACAATATATGCAGAGGGAGTGGTTTGGACCAAAGAGTGGAGTAATATTATATACTCCTCATGACACTCTTATTATATCTTTTTGAAGTGTAATTTGAGATTGAAAAGGGTCATATCCCCCAAGCACGGATGCTAAAAAATGCATTGGAGAGAATGAGAGCCAAAATTTCCCTAAACGAGGATACACGCGAGGGAAATAAGAGATTTAAGTTGCCCCGAGCTATGATTCTGACATGTAAGGGAAAAGATTAATTGTGATAGTTGTAATATGATTGGAACAATCATTAGTGTAGGAATGAAATGTTTGATTTCATTTATATATGTTGATTTGTTAGATTTTTTGAAAATTTTGTAATTTTGAGGCTTTTTTGATTATTTGGATTTTTAGTGATTTTGTAAGTTGTGAGTTTCACATGTGTGTGTTTGAATTTTTTATATTTGTTTGACTCAATTTTATTATGGCATATGTTAATTAACACCATGATTTAAATCAGACACGGAATAAATTGTAAAACAATAACAAGATTGTGAAACAAACCCTTATGCTTACATCAATACAAACGCACCAAGACTAGAGATAAAACAAGACACTAACAAGACTACTTACACACAATTAACATCTAACATTGACAATGTAGCACAAATAATAATAACGACATGTGAATATTCCCCTAAAGTGTTCCACAATGAAGAATAAGCAGCTATGAATGCCCCCAAGTGATATCTTAGAAATTTAAGGGGATTGGGTTGGCCCAAGGAGAAAAGTAAGCTTAGATACTCCAAAGACACTCTTTTCAAATCTCATTGAAGTTTGATTATCATAAGATGATCAAGAACGATCAGTAGGAGTGTCGTCAAATAGCGATATTGTTGAAATGTGTTATACAGTTGCTAAGATTTTGTCAAATACTTTTTTGAATGTTTTATTTTTTTATATTTATAAGTTTTGATTTTTGTAGGTTTTATATTGTTGTTGAGTTATCTGAACATATTTGGATTTTTTTGGATTTTTAAACATATTTTAATGTTTTTGTATTTTGAACATATTTTAATGTTTTTGGATTTTTAAACATATTTGAATGTTTTTATATTTGTGACTCCGTAAAGGGTGCACAGTCTAAACTCATGTTCAAACAATTATAAGCATTTAATTTCATTGGTAGAATAGATTGTAGATGATAGGGTGGTAGGATGTTGGACTCTACTCTTGACTCGATGCAACTAGTAAGATGTGAGGGCTCAACACCGAGAGCCAAGAAGGACATAAGAATATTGAGAATAATGATATTAAAATGAAGATGAAGGATGCAAAGACACAAGGTGTAATAATGATCCATTTAGGAAAATATGACTCATCTCCAGTCAAGATTATTTGACTGATTCCAAGATGATTTCACTTTATAGGTTTTGACTAGACTTAGATCTATTGTGTCCTATTGATTGGAAAGATTGTGTTGAAGGAATTTTTATCTCTCTAAACATGAGAAACTTCTTGGGATGTGTATGATTAAGAAATTTTGATGCATATTTTTTGAAGGCTTTATTTTGTTCAGTTTTTTTTAATTGAGCCCCTACATATTGCCCCATGCCACCAGTAAGAGGCAAGGTCTCAACACCGAAGAAAAAATGTAGGTAAGGATACATGCCTCCTTTCCTAGTATCGTACTACAAGTACGAAATATGGGCTCATCACTGAAGACTGTGAAGGATGAAAGGTGTAATGATATATATATATATTGTATTTTAGATTTATTTTTCCTTGTATGTTAATTTTTTGCTTGTTGGGAAGGACCTTTTTGCTCCCAAATCTCAGCCTCATGCAACTAATAGGATGCAAGGGTTCAACACCTTAGACAGAGATGGACGGTTAAAAAATCCAAGTAAATAATTCTAGTGCTTTCTGTTAAAGATAGAACTTGTTTGAAAGGAGGATTTGTCATCAGTAAGCTTCTAGATAAAATCGTAGGTAAAAATATTCGGAATGGTAGAAACCATAATAGGGTTGAGACACACAATCCCTAATATGAAAAATATTAACATGTGTTTTATATGTAAAGAATGTGAAGAGATGATGATATCATGATTAAGATATATGCCAATGGATGAAACAATTAAAATTGTGTGTTAAATAAATTGACCGTGCAAGCGGCCTTCCCTAGTGTGGAGAGTACTTAAGGATAAGTTGGTTTTGCTTCTACAATTTTTAATTTCATATAGTACATTGATGATGGGTTTGATATGGAGTTTTATTCTCTTTTTATGCTTTTTGATTTTTTTTGAGTTTTTTGTGGATGAAGATTTGTAATGGACTTATCATCATAGAATAAGTCTAGGTGTAGGAAAGTTGAATGGTCCTGAGTTTCGAGACTTGGGTGGATGAGGTCCAAGTCAATGGATTAGCTAGAAGGAATTTCAAGTATCCATGATTTGATGATTCTTGATTTAAGAAACTTGGGCAGACGAGGTCCAAGTCAATGAAGTAAATAGAAATATTCAATGAGTCCTAATGTATGAGACTTGAGCAGATGAGGTCCAAGACAATGGAGTGAATCGAAATATTCGATGAGTCCTGATGTACGAGACTTGGGCGGACGATGTCCAAGTCAACATGAAGAAAATTTGAATAGTCCTGACGTAGGAGACTTGGGTGGATGAGGACAAAATCAGTGGGTATGTGATTGGATAAGTTTTTGATGAGATCAAAAAACATATGTGATGTTAGAGGCAATTTTTTTATGCAAAGCATATGGTGGAATTCATATTCCCCAATACCTTTGTAAATGATTTCCAAGGTAGGTAGAATATAAGATTTATATGATTGGCACTTTAAAATATTCTTTACATCAATATGGCCTTCATCCATGAATGGAATGATAGGAGGAGCGAAGGATTGATCCATAGATGGGAATATAAGACATCTTGTAGGTTGTAGAGAGAAAATATTCGATGTTACTCCTTTTAGGCATTGGATTAATGTATTTGATGATATATTTGTAATTAAATATTGAAATGGTTGTGTGAGGATACCTCCAAGAATAAACACCTCATGGAGTGTATGCATATGGATGTCTTTTCACACATGAATCGTTGTTGAGTATTTAACAATGTTAGGTAAAACACAAGAAGATTCTATAGCGGATAATTGTTGTGAAATATGTTTAATTTTAGGATTGATCATTTGAGGTATTTTTTGGAGCTAAAAATTGCACCCTACCTTGAGTCATAGACAACCTAGAATTTGAGAAAACATGGGATTGTCTCCAATTTGTGGGACTTGCACTATGAGACAGACCTCCAAAGAAATTCAGTTCCTCTACCTATTCCTAATGCTAAAACTACTCCTGAGAAGGGAAATTCAGCTATATAATCCTATTCTAACAAACCAAGGGACCATGCAAAGAGAGAGGTGCATGAAAATGGAGATATTAGGCTAAAAGAGAGGTGATAGCACCAAGAAAAGGGGTGGAGATATTCCAATGAGTGAAAATGGGAGAAAAATGAAGGAGCAGAGGGCAGACATGAGTACCACATTCCAAAACAACAGTTAAATCATAATTTCCATGGAGCACAATAGATTTAAACCCTACAAGGAGAATGAGATATTCACAATATACCTACAAATGCAATGAAAGGAAAGGAAATGCAATACAACAAACTAGGGATGATAAGAGCCACAAAACATGAATTTTATTGCTTTAAGAAGATGCACAATAGATTACAATGGAGGTGTAAGGAAAGTATCACCGTGTAGATGTTAAAATCTGAGGTCTACAACTCACAGCTACTCTGGAATAATCTTGACAAAGTTCCATTACATTTTAGAACACCCCTCCCCATAAATGAGATATTTTTTCAATATATAGAAGAAGAGAGAGAGAGAGAGAGAGAGAGAGAAGGAATAAAAAATCAAATTTCTTCCTCCGCCCACCAAGATGTATTAATTTTCTAAAAAGGGGAATGTGCATCCTACCAAGGACATTCCTCCATTATACCTTTCTTGTGGAAGAAGAAATTGCCACCATACCTCATTAAAACTGGTGGTTGAACAACTTGGAGCCACATCTTTTAATGTTAGAGATGTTTTCTTCCTTTTCACCCACCTAACATCACCTAATTCCAAAGAGACCTTTCCAACGATATAATTTTTTTCAAATTTGGATAATCTGGGAAAAATTTATGCCCATGAGGATCTAGGGGTCAAGGAAGAACACGAGTTCTCATGTTGGATGAACAGTTCACATTTAAATGATTTTCTCCTTTGGGGTGTAGATAAATCAGATTTTTGGGGAACTGACTTAGAGATGGAACTATTCTCTCAGTTCTCCAAGGGTTCACTTTTACCGCAATGGTCTTGCGTTTGTTTTTTGATCAGTTTATCGGATCATAGGTGGAACTATGGAGCCATTCCACCCATGTTTGGTTCTCTCATAACACTCCTCATCTGCATCACACTCTACCCCAGCTTCGTTTAACTCCTCCACCCTTTGTCCATTGGCTTGGCCCTCATTGCGGGGAATAATTTCCTCGGTGGAACTAGTTCTTCCATTCCTTAGTTCATCCACACCAGGTTCCTTCTGCATCATTCTGACCCACAACATTAACTAACTTTTTCACCACCTCGTTGCTTTGTTGATCGGCCTATAGGCTTGTATGGGGAACTCTTCATTTTGGGGAACCATTCCTAACACACTTGCTTATTCTACACCACCCCTGAATCTGCATTCCACTATCTCCCCACCACACCTTTGTTGTGGCTCAAAACACTTTTCAAGGAACTCATACCCACGAGGAACTAGTTCCTCGCATTCCAATTTCTCCCACTTTACCCATATAACATTAAATCACTTTGCTTTGTGGCCCGACGTTAGATGCGGGGAACCCTTAAGCCCATGGAACCAGTTCTTCCCACACTCCCCTCACCCGGAATACACTTTGAACTCAAACTCCTTTGCAATGTGGTCGATAGACCCTTGGAGATAACTCTCTGCCCCAAGGAACTAATTCCATCTGAGACCCAGAAACCTGCAATACACTACAAATGACTCCTTTTTCCATTTTTCTCCAAATTTTTCAAAGTTTTTGGATCTTTTAAGCCTAGAGGGAATGAAAGGAATATATTAAAAAAACTGTAAGTGCCCCAAAGCATAAAAATACTTGTTTTTCTCCAATTTATTCTTTGAAGCTCCATTAAATTGTCTAAGTCCATATTCTTTCAAATTAGCCAATTTTGTCAAGGAAAAAATTGGATAATAGTATTACAGACATAGAAGGTTGTGTTGTTTCAAGTGTCCAAAATTTTTTGTTGTTGTGCCTCGAAAATAAGACTAGGGATGTCAGGCATAGGATATAGCATCAAAAGTATAAATCAAGCTCAACGGTGCTTGATGATTGACCCTCTTTTTTAGAGTCAACATTTGTATCATGGATGGGAAAGGAGTCTTGAAGAAAGTTCAAGTTCACATTTGACGTTTGAATATAGTTTTCTAAAACACTTTTAATTTCCAATTGCACTAATGGAAGAGCATCCAGAGGGGAGATTGATTTGTTTTGGTTTATAGATCCTTGAACCTTGTTGTCTTGATCTCATTTAGTTTCATCTTTTAAAATATTTTGGAAAACATTTATCTCATCAATGGGAGTTGAGGTAGTTGATATTTTTTCAAGTTTGATAGATTTGTTTTCGATTTATATTTCATTGAATTCATCATCAATTAAGTCTTGGACATAATGGAAGATATTTTAACAATGATTTATAGAGTGGCATTCAATACGATAGTATTCACAATATTCTATTTTTTAATACCGCTTAGGATTGGGTTCCCCTTTAAAGAAGAGTATTGTGATTAGATATTTTATCATCTTAGCCTTTACTAATTTACAAAAGGCACTAGAGAGAGTTTCTCTGAGGGGTGTCAACTAACGTTTGACTTTGCATGGAGTAGTGTCTTCGACAAATAATATGATGGAATTGAAATCAATATTGTTCGAAGATCAACCCTATTCAGGAGATTTTCCATTTGTACCATGATTTGGGAATGGATTTGAAAATACCTTTAAATTATCATTGGGTGTTTTATTTAGTGGTGGGTCTTCGACTGATGTGTCTCTATTATCAATGAGGTCTTGGATGTAATGGAAAATTTATGCACATTTTTCTATTTGATGACCATCAATGCAATGAAAATCACAATATGTATTGGGTTTATACCAAGATAGCTTAGGCTCCCCTTCAACAAAGGGTTGTGAGATAAGGTAGGTGACCATATTGGCACTTTCTAGTTACTGTAAGACACTTGAAAGGGTCTCTCCCAATGTTGTAAATTTTTGTCATTTTTTATCACGAAAAGGGGGGCCTTTTTATGTGGAATAGTGATGGTTTGTTTTGATTAACTATTATATATGTTGTGCACATTATGGTTTTCTATTATACCATCATTAATGACATTTTGGTTGCAATTGATGTACATATTTCTCTTGATGATTGTTTTTGTTATTGGTGTGATTGTTATCCTTATAATGGGGCTTGATTAATCCTTTTGCAATAAGGGATTTTTTATTTGAGTTCTTTTCTCTATAACCTCCTCAAAATTGTTAAGGCAATGCATCTACATTTGAGATGACAATTCATTGTTAAGGTTTGGTATAAACATACTCACTAACTATTTTCTAGAATGGAACATGGGAATTTTCTTACAATTCCTCTCCACCACTGTAAGAATTGTGTAAAACTTTCATTGATTCATAATTTTGCATTGTACAAATCCATCATTGTTATTTCTGAGTCAAGGTTAAAGGAGAAATGTTTGACGAACTTCTCCAAGAGGTCTACAAAAGTAGTAATTGATACCTTTGGGAGATGTAGGAACCAATCCGAAGATCTCCCTCCTAAACTCTTAGGAAAGAGGTGCAAAAGAAATATATCATTGTATGTCACTTCCTTGCATGTCATGAAGAACTCTTTAATATGCTCTCATGGATTGTTTTTGCCCTTGTATTTGTTAAATTTGGGGGTTCTGTAGGATCTTGGGAAGGGTATGAACATGATGTCCTTATAAAAATGGTAAGGACACAAGTCATCAAATTTTAATGGTTTACTTGTTTTTTCATGCCCAAAATTGTACCTTTGTCATTTTCCATTCTTGAGAAAATGATGAATTAGTTTGTGGAATATTGTCAAGTGTTGAATTATTTTTCTCATTTTCTAGTTCATTATGTGTCTTAGATTTTTTGTCACCCTTTGTCTTAGTGTCTTTTTGACTCATGTTTTTGGTGAATTTAGAGGCCATTAGAACCAGTTGCATGGCCATTGCATTGATTTGATCAATCAGGGCTTGATTTGACTTGGGGGATGAAGCACTAGATTTACCTTTTTCATCAGCATTCGTTTTAATTGGTCCATCTTCATCATGGTTATTTGATTTGGGTTTTATATTATTTTTTGGTTTGGGATGACCTTGTAAGTTTTTTAAAATGTCATTGTCAAAATTTGGAGGTATTTTTTCTCCCATTTTGAAGAGACGAAGTAAAATTTTGTCTTTAATTTTTTGTAATATCCCTTCAAAGTGTTCATGTTCTTCTATGGAAGGGTCTTCATCCTCTTCTTCAAAGCTAAAATGGAAAGGATTTCGATCTTGTCTTTCAATGGTGTCTTGTTCCCACCATTTCTGAAAGAGGGGATGAACAAAATAAAATACAAGATGAGTTACTCAACCCTTAGCAAAGTGAATACTAAGATGGAAGAGGTTGAAAGGTTTGATTGCTCGGCCCTTAGCAAAGTGAATGCTAAGATGGAAGAGACTTGAGATTGTTTTCTCGACCCTTAACAAAGTGAATTTTAAGATGGAAGATACTTGTGATTGATTTCTCAACCCTTGGAAAAGTGAATGTTAAGATGGAAGAGACTTGTGATTTATTGCGCAACCCTAAGTAAAGTAAATGTTACGATGGAAGATATTGTAAATAAAGATCAAGATAACTCAATCCTTAACAAAGTGACTACTAAGATGGAAGATGGCATTGAAATATTTAATAATGTAACTCTTAGCAAATTTAATTCTAAGATAGAAGTGGGCTAAAAGGTTAGAATGTAAGCACAAAAAACTCAGCAGAAGTGGAAGATAAGAAAACATGACAACATATCTTCCTCCAAGTTTCTCTTTCAAACTTTGATGATAGGATTGTGGAAGTATTTAAACTTGTAAAATCCTTAAACATTTGGATTATGGATGTTCTTCAATTGATCTCGAAAATGAAGAATGGTTATGCTACGAGTATATTTGGACATAGGGAATACCAAGTTGAATAACAATTTTGGCAGATTTTTAGTTACAATTACACAAAGCTTCCAAATATTTCCAGAGAGGATTATTGCAAAGGCTATGCCATGTTTTTATAGATAATGAAGATGTCATGAAATGTGGATCAAATTTTGAATGACTTCTAGGATCATGAATGCATTTCCTGAAATAACAAGTGGATTTAATATATGTAGTTGTAGCTTTCAAGGGGAAATCATTATTTGGTTGGTAGTAAGATTTCATCTAAGAAAGAGGTTGTATGTGCAATTTTATTGCCCCCACCTTTGTAGGATTCTAGAAGTGGAGTGGGAGTGAAGTGACTAGGATAGTGGAGTGGAGTCTAGGTGGAGAATGAATAGGAAAATAGATTTATTTTCTAATTTTAAAAACTAATTTAATTAGTTATGAAGTGTGAGAAAATAATTAACCATTTAATTAAAAAAATGTTTAATTAAATTAGCTAAAGGGTGTGGGAACTAATTTAATTAATTCCATAAGTATAGTATAATCGTGCTTAAGATTAATCTACTTAATTCTAAAGGGATGGAATTAACTTAGTTAACTCTAAAGGGATGAAAATAGGATATGAATAATCCAAGAATAGGCTAGAAATAGGTATGAATTTTTAGGGTTTCTACACATGTTGTGCTAGGGTTTCATATTAGGGTGTCGCATTGATGTGTCATAATAGAGTTTCATATCAGGGTGTTGTGATAGGTTAGTTTATTATGGTTTTGTGCTAGGTTATTACACTAGGGCATCACATTAAAGTTAGATGATAGGGTGTTACATAATTACATATAAATACACAATTTTAGCATTTTTAAATTTATCTTTGACTTAATTTGTAAATTTAATAAATATGTCATTAAATTCCAAAATAAGACATGTCAAAATTGGGAAATGAGATGTAATTAAAGACACCAAAAGGTTATACCTTTAATACAAGCATCAAAGTTAAGAAATAAGTCATGTTTAACGTCATCCTAACATCCCCTATAATGTACCCTTAATTTCATAACTCAAATACAAAAAATAAGTCACCATTTAAGACACCATATTGTCCCCACTAATGTCACCATCTAAATTTTGTAAAGACACCCTAATGTGTCACAATGTAAAGTCATATAACATTTAATTTTGACTTTAGGGTTCAAAATTTTACACATGTGACTTAAGAAACTTAAAATGGTCCAAATCTTGTAGTGAGATAACTTACATATCCACACAAATCTCCCTTCAAGCTTCAACCTTCTCAGCCACATAATTTTGGTGGTTCTCCTCTTTATCAGGTTGTCATAAACTTCTAAATTAGGACAACACTATACTTTGTATTTTTGTGTGGACATGTTCTTGTTTGAGCCTAATAAAATGACCTAGAAATACCTCTTACATACCTTGTAATTCACCCCTCTCATGTCATTTTCAAAGTAGAAGTTATTGAGCATGTTTTTTCAAAATATACACAAGCCCATTCCCTTGGTGTATAATTTGGTGGTGGCTATGTTGTGGTGACACCCAAAAAATGTGGAGATGGAAGTAAAAGTCATTCATTACTTTACAACCACAAGAATTTTAGGGCAACATACTATTAAAGTCTCCTGACTTGATGCTTATGTGTTAGTAGCTCTAAACGTTAGGAGCTCCAAGCCATGAGAAATTAGGATTATTCATGTTCTAATAACATCATCCTCAAATACTAGCATTATCGGTAGAGACCCTTCGAATTGAAATATTTGGTTTTCTTAGTCTATTTCAAGTGCTCATATGATTGCTATTATAGGGGTTCCTTCTCACTCTAGCAATCCTATCTTGGTCACTAATCATGGTGTTGGTTCTCTTACATCAATAATTTTCAGTGGCATAATTGTACCTAGAATAAATCTCTCTACATAAATGGGGTTGGAATTTTCATTGGGACCCTCAGACATATGTTTATGATAAGTATTTTTTTGTAGGAACATTCATAACATGGGGTTAGGTTATGCTTAGGAATAAAGCATCACTTTGGATTGTTGAATTCAATGAATTCATTTAACAAAAATATGAAATCAAAGCATCAATTCATGTGATCTATCTAGCACCAATAGGGTGAAAGTGGTGATGGTTCTACAAGTTATCAATAGGCCATGAAGTGAAATATTTTTAAAGTTTTCATTAACATAAGCATTGTAACATAACTTTTCCCCGAAATACTAGGCTCAACATTTTGGATCAATAATAATAACTATGAGGTCTCTAGCATTATAGGTGTTTAGAACAATAGTGGAATAAGTTAGTATTTGCAAGCAGGTTGAGTTTTCCATTCGAAGAGTGAAGAAAGTTTGGCAACAAATAATTTTTCAAGGGTTTAATCCCACATCAACTAGATTAAGTTAATATATAAACATTAATACTTGAAACACAACTATATATAGATGACTTGGAGAGAGATGGTCATGGTGCTTAATAGTCATAGATGTACATAGTTTTTTAAAAAAGTACATGTTATCCAAAAAGTGTCTCTAATTTTATCGTATATGTGGAATGTGTTGGTACCCAAATTGATCCCTCCCTGTAAGCCAAGCAGCATCAATGAGTTAAGAAGGATGCTTAGAGAGATACAGGCCAAGCTTTGAGTCATTTTGTAGCTGGAGATGGATCTGGGAATATTTTTTTAGTTTTACTTGGGGAATATTGGATAACACCTCACTAAGGGTATGACATATCCTACTACTTTAGTTTCTGCATGCAACCAGGGTGAGAGGACTCATTTTGTAACCTGTATTTATGAAATAAATGGATAGAATAACAATATTTAGACTCACTTTCTTAGGGATGTGAAAGTATAGCCTCGAGAAGAAATGGTCAATGCAATCATTATCTAACTCTCACGAGTTGTCACACTAGAAAATGGAGATATATTCTAAAGGAGACTCGGGTTACT
This sequence comes from Taxus chinensis, assembly GCA_019776745.2. Taxonomy (NCBI): domain Eukaryota; kingdom Viridiplantae; phylum Streptophyta; class Pinopsida; order Cupressales; family Taxaceae; genus Taxus; species Taxus chinensis. The sequence continues at coordinate 97,395,554 of CM034150.1, forward strand.
AAAGACAGTGGTATTTCTAGCTTGCTTTTGCATATTTTGGATAAAGGGTGGAAAAAATTAATAGATCTCCTTAGCATTTGTGCATAAACAATACAAGCATGGGTAATTCAGGTAGATCATATGGTTATTGGTTATGGTTTTGATATATGGATGAGAAGTTAAGCAGGATAAAGTTTATTATATAAAATACTTAAATGAACCTTAACAAATATTATAAATCATTGTTATTAATGAAAAATACAAATCACATGATCCAAAGCAATCCTTAAACCAGAAGGTTTGTATCCATGGAAGATAATATTTCACACAAACTTCAAAAATTTAAACACAAAATATCATGATAAACTCTCAATAAAATATTGGTAATTTCTGATAACATGCACTCCAAATACCCTCAAGAACTAACAAAGATCTTAAATCAAGCAAATACAACTTGAATTTAATTTTTTTTACTATAGTATGAAAGAAATATCTATCAATAATATAGTTACAGTTGTCAAATTGTCACTATCTAAGCTAAGGCTTTGTGCAATTCAGAGAAATTAACAGTATAAGATTGCAATACAAATGTAGATGATTGATTTAAAGTAATACATTTTGAAACAAAATAACATTGCTCATGAGAATACACACGAATCTATTCAAGAAACTCCAACACTTCAACAAGGGGACACAACACCTATGACCTCAGTGTCTACCAATGACTGTATAGTGCAATCATCTTAGCATGAAGGTTTGGGAAAAGAATGAACAAAAACTCGTGTATCTCAGATTAATTCGTTTTAAGACAGTACATATTGGTTTTCTCATTTTTGTCTCTAAAATTTAGAAGACTTTAACCCCCCTATGCAAGAGTATTCTCATCGCATGTATACAATCTCAATCACTCACTCACTCTTTAGTTTTCTCCCCAAAAATCCCAAATTTTCCAAGGAATATTCTCCTTTATATCTCGCAGTCTAATCCACTATTATTCCTTTGCAAATATTCCATTCTGTGTTGTCAGGTGGAAGTATTACAAGTGACTCATGTTCTTTAATCCTCTCAGGACAACTGGAACACCACTTTATCTTATCTACATTTATATTTGGCAAAACACGTAAGCACATTTATGGCAGTTCCTCGATCATTTCAAATGGCTGTGATGTGACCATTATCAGCCTCCAATTTCAAACATCACCTTTAGAATGTGCACAATGATCATCAAATCCCTTCATTTGAGCAATTCTCCATGTGCAACTTTTTGTCACGTTCAAACATATTTCCTTTCAGTTGGTAGCTAATCTCTTCATCTTTACTTCCTTCATGTGAGTTGAGCAAGAAATTTCTATTCATCCAATGGTAATGATTTTGTCCAGTTTAACTCATTTGAATCATTTTCATTATAAATTTAGCTCTATTTTCTCCCCAATATGCATCATTTTTTCCAGTTTTGAACGTGAGGGATTATCGTAGAGATTTTTTGGTGCAATGGTGAGGGTGGCTATGGTAAATAACTTGAAGGAAATATCCTTAGAAGATTTAAATCAAATCTTCGATCTAATTGGCCTAGATGAAGCCTTTTTCAAGGCTTTGTTTGAAATTGCAGACCTAGGGGATAACAAAGGGCCCTTGACATATTGAGAAGTTCGAATCTCACTCCTATTAATATTGACCATAATAAATCTTGTTTTCTCAGCTTTCCAGTCGATGTATTATCATCTCTTTCAGTGGGAACACCATAAAAGTCCACAAGAATTGAAGAAGTTCTGGATTAAGAAGAGGCTTGTTATGACAAGGATGATTGAACATGGGTCTCTCTTCTTATGTATTGAATAATTTATGCTGAAAGAGGTTCCCAAGGATTCCTGCGTACTTTATTATAAGACTTAAATTGATAAATTTCCTGCCATTTCTCACAAAGTAGAATAATTGGAGCAATGAATCATTTATCTGGAAGAGGGTCGAGAAAGACCTGTGCCACTTCAACAATACACAGTACCAGTACCACCATCAAGAAGAAAGAAGGGGGAATCAAGCTCTCAACCCTAAATTGTTATTTTAGATAAGGAAGAAGTAGATCCTTCATCTCCTCAATGTTTTAAGGCATCACTTTCTACCACCAAGGAGGGAAAGGGAAAGTCTTCTCTCCAATCTTCCATTCATCCAATGTAGTGGGCTCCTTTGATGAAGAAAACATTATTAGGACCTTTGCATGTTCCTCTAATAAGAGACAATCCACCTTTCACAAGGAGGAACAAGGGTGAGCCTAGTTCTAAATATCTTACTCCACTAGGTCCAAGGGTCACAGTGCTTAAGGTTACTGGTGTTTTTAGTACTGGTAATCTCATCATTATCCTTAAATCTCTGGGTGTTAAAGACAACACTTCCTCACCACTCCCATCAAAAACTTCCCTCTTCTCTAGATTATAGTTCATAGCACAAATCCTTACCAATTCAGGATGATGTATTGAAGGAGGTATAGCACCAACTAAGGCAATGTTACTAGCCTCGATTTATTCCATGAATTCATTTTTATCTGGGCTATTGAGTCTTTGTAAAAAAAAATTCAAATCAGCATTCATCAAGTTTGTATCTTTAATTTTATATAAGTCACTAGTAATACCAGATGTGCCTTGAAAACCCGATGGCAACGACTTCATTTTTCTATTCCTTGACTTTTCCCTTCTACCTCTTTGCAAATTGTGGAACAAGCAATGAGAAATATGAATGCAATGTAATCCTTACCAATTTTCTGTGTAAATGTCAGTGCAATTTTCCCTTGCTTCCTATACTCTCAATCCTCTAGCTCCAAATTTACGCTTCTTGGTTGATTTCACTTCATTTCTCTATGATTTCTAATAGCTATGGCATCCAAATCCTTGCATGCAATAGTAAAAATATCAAAGTGTTTGAACACTTCAAACCATTTTGTTTGATTCGTGCAAAAACATATTAATGGTGATAGCCATAAATGTGTCACATCCTAGCCATCCATCCTGCCTTTCTTATTTAAATGTGGACCATCCACATGGGTGAATGTGATTATTTGTGAGCTGAGGGAGTCTTTTTGCACTTTTGCACTATCTTTTAGATGCATACAGTTTTACACATTTGACCCGAGCACCCACCCTTGACTTTTGTTAAGATCATGATGCGTGTTCAAATCATAGAGATAACAGAGCCACGGGACCTTTTTATACATCTTTCTATTTTCCCAATTACGCACAAAATTACCAAGTTAACCCAAAGACCCACTTTTTTGAACCCTGTTGAGAATACGCCATGTGTCCTTGATGGGCTTTGGAGATTTTATTGCATTTTTACACTTCATCAACTCATCATCAAAAATACATCATTGGCCCGACTCTCCACTCCAATCATCTTTCGACACGTATACCTCTTTAGGATTGCAGTCAATTTTTTTTTTTCATTTTTTGACTCAAATATTCGCAGGAATATTCTTCAGGCCTTAAGGTTCATTTTGCATCTTGTAATTATTACATAGTAAAATTTTACAAATTGTACCTGCTACAAGCAACTAATGGAAGTGTGCCATGTATCTTCGGGTGGAGGATAAATTTGCAACGAATTTCCAGAGGATAATATTCAATGAAGATTTTCAAGATAAAACCTGATCCATGATCAATTTTTTCACATGGATTTTTAGGAGCAACATGACTATTACTCTCCTTGACCGCAAAAGAGGATTCACACCCTAAACACAAGATTTTTATTTGCATCCAACATTACTACATCTTCGAGCATATGTTTTTGAAACATGGGAAAATCAGTCAGAAATAAATATTCGAAGGCATACGTTGGATATGTTAGAGTAGGTATTTACCTTATCTCAAGTTCACCTTGGTCCTTTATTTACCTTTATTTTATTTATCCTCACCCACTTATGTGTGTGGATATTTCTTAAATTGTTATTCCTTGCCTATATAAGCAACGCCCATTCTCATTATATTTCATTGAGTTCCATAATAATATATGATATTGTTGCTCATTTGTTTGCAAAGGTTTTGGTAAAGTTATTCGTGTAAAATGTTTTCATCTTATTGATCATGGTGTTTGATTAGCATCTGAGTTCTTGGCTTGGTATGATCTGTTTATCACTTCTTTTATGGTATCAAAGCAGGAGATTGTTGTTGATATCCATCTGTAAGTTACATTTTTATGTATATTCATATATTCAGGATTTGTCCATATTTTGTTGCTCACCCACTAAAATCCTTAGCCCTTGGTCATATGGTATGGTCATATGAGGGCTTACAGCTTGTGATTCCTACTAGTAGGTGCTTAACTCTTGCCCCCTTTAATTTTATTTGTGTGGTGAAGGCAAGAACATTTTATTATGTTTTAGTGCCAACTAAAATAAATAGTAGAGCATAATATTGAAAAGCTTGTATTTTTGAGAATTTCTCTATAATTATAGAGTGTCATATTGTAACATGCACTCATTATAAAGTGCCAAAATTTGGGGGGGCTCTTGTTGCATTGCTTGGGGGTATTATTGCATTGCTTGGTTCTTACATTTCTTTTGGTGATTTTTTTAGGATGTTGTCTTTATCTACTTCTGCATTAGATCATATTGAGCCATTAACAACACATAATTACCACACATGGAAACAATACTTCAATAGAAAGAATTGTGGGCTTTAACTTCTTCATAACAACCAATGTTCACTAGATAATATGAGAAATTTTAGTACCAGTGAAAATTTGATGAGTGTATGGGTTTGATAGGAACTTATGTAAGTGACAATATTTTGTTTCGAAAAATGTGACTCTCCTTTCAAAATATGGGAGAAATTAGAGAATTTATTTGGTAAGGTGGATCATATGAGAGCCATTCGACTTGAAATTGAGATCACCTCTTTTAATCCTGAAGATTTTCTAACAATTATAGACTATCTTACCAAGTTTAAGCATTTGTTGACACAGTTGAAGGGTAGTGGAAGAGATAAGAAGGATGAAGAGTGTGTTTACTTGATTCTATCCAAGTTGAGAGGACCATTCCAAATTTTTATTTCTACCTTTTTCTCTATCATGGATGCCTTAGGTGACACATTCAAAATGTCTAACCTTGAGTCTTCCACCTCTCAAAAGGCATTAGTTGCATCTAATCCTAAGGGCAAGGGAAAACCAAAAAGTAAAACCAAATCCACCCCTCTTCCATCTCAAAATGATCCTAAGCCCAAAGAAAACAACTCTAAACCCAAGGAGTCTTCTAAATCCAAGAATAAGTCTAGCCTTTCATTCTCTTTTTATGGGGGTAGTGGTCATGAAGAACATAGGTGTTATAATTGAATGCAAGTCTTAGAGGATGCAGTCAAGAAACAAAAAATTTCTATCTCCACTCCACCTCCTTCTAATCAACATGACAAAGCACTTAATTTTGTTAGGATATCTTAGTCACCACTTACAGACAATTGGGTTATAGATTCTGGTTCTTCTCGTCATATGACTTCTTCCAAGGAGTCTTTTGTTTCTCTAGGTTTGAGTTCTACTTCCAAAATTGAGGTTGGAGATTCTTCCTTTCTTTTGGTTAAAGCAAAAGGTGATATACAACTTGATGGTGGCAGTATCCAAGATGCACTATATGTTCCTAACATCACTACAAATTTACTTTCTTTATATCATATTTTTCATTCTGGTCAAGGTAAAATAGTGACTTTTACACCACATGGGGTAGAAGTACAAACTTTGTTTGAGCCTCATTCACTTGTTTCTCAAGGTATTTTTAATCATAATTCTAGACTATATCACTTTGAGGGTTTTGATGACACTTCCTCTATAGGGATAAGATTGGTTTCTCATGCAGATTTAGAGAGTAAGCTTTGGCATGAAAGATTTGGACATCTCAATTATAGATATTTGAAGAAGTTGAGAACTCGTGGTATGGTAGAAGGTATTCTTAGAGTTTCTTGTCTTGAGGGAGTTTTCTTTGGTTATGCATTAGGGAAACAACACCAAGATCCATTTCCTAATAATTTTCCCAAGAGAGTTTCTTCACCACTTGAGCTTGTGCATAATGACTTGATGGTTTTTCCTACCCCCTCTTTCAATAGAAATAAGTATGCACTTACTTTTATTGATAATTTCTCAAGGTGTACTTGGGTTTATTTTCTCAAGTACAAAAGTGATGTTTTTTCACACTTCAAATGTTTCAAGGATTTGGTCAAGAAATAATCTTCTAGTTACATAAAGAACCTTCGCAGTGATAATGGGGGGAGTACTTCAGCAATGAATTTTCTAATTTTTTGGCAATTCAAGGCATTATTCACCAAATTTTTGTTCCTCATACTCCAAAACAGAATGTCTTAGTAGAACGAAAGAATAGAAATTTGAAGGAAATGGCTAACTGTATGATGCATTCTATAGATTTACATCCTATCTTCTGGGTAAAAGTAGTTAATTGTGCTAACTACATTCAAAATCGCACACCACACAGATCACTTGAGAATTTGACTCTAGAGGGAGGAAGCTTGTTCCAACACTAAGCCAGATGTCTCATTTTTTCGAGTCTTTAGGAGCCATGTTTGGGCCTTTGTGACAAAGAAGAAAAGGAAAGATTTAGATAAGAAGAGAAAACCCTTTATCTTTGTAGGGTATTGTGAGGACATGAGAGCTTATCAAATTCTAGATTTTGATACTCATAACATTATTTTTTGAACACATGTTCATTTTGATGAGCGCTTCATTCCTCATGATTCTTCATCTTCTTCCATGCGTCCTTCTTCATCATCTCATCTTGAGGATCCTTTCTTTGAGTAGGTTGATGAGGAGGTTATAGATGTCATTGACGAACATATTTCCACTGATGTTGTCACTATTCCTAAGTGGGCTCGTGCTACAGTTTCTGAGGTAACACCTTTCATACAGGATCTTCTACCCACTAGGAATCATCATGCACATTCCACAGGTTCTGGACTTTTGTGTCAGATAGTTTCTGAGGATCCATAGTCTTTTTAAAAGGCTCGTGGGATACATAATTGGAATGATCTGATGATAGTTGAGTATTCTTCTTTGATGAAGAATCATACTTGGGATTTGGTATCTCTTCCTAAAGGAAAAAATATGGTTAGATGTAAGTGGGTATACGGAACCAAATATGTCGTTTATGGGTCCATTGACAAGTATAAGGCTCATCTTGTTGCAAAGGGTTTTTCACAAGTTGAAGGTATTGATTACTCTGAGACTTTTACACGTGTTTCCAAGATGGATTATATACGCCTTGTACATGCTATTGTTGCATTACAGGGGTGGCCCATATACCATATGGACGTGAAGAGTGCCTTCTTACCTAGAGATTTACAAGAGGAAATATACATGGAGTAACCTGCTAGATTTGTTCAGGATTCTTCTCTTCTTTATAGGCTCTAAAGGTCTCTCTACATTCTCAAACAAGCCCCTGGGGCTTGGTATAAGAAGATGGATTCTTTTCTTCTATCTACTGGTTTTTTTCCTTGCCACTCCAATCATGCAGTGTATCTCTAGCATGTTGGTGAAGATATTGTGATAATTTTCTTGTATGTTGATGATCTGCTACTTATTGGAAGCTCTTCTTCCCACATTCATATTATTCAGAGGGCTCTTTCTACACAATATGACATGACAGATCTTGGGTTATTGCATTATTTCCTTGGTTTGTAGATTTCTCAAACAAATTCAGGGATTCATTTGAGTCAACAAAAGTGCACCCATGATCTTCTTCAACACTTTGATATGGTTGATTGCAATCCAAGTCCATCTCCTTTTCAGTCTGGGGTTACTCTTACTTCCACATGTACCACTCCACTTTTTGATCCTACTTTGTATAGGTAATTGGTTGGTAGTCTCATGTACTTGACCCATACTCACCCTGATATTTCATTAGCAGTACGACTTGTATCTCATTTTGCACATTCTCCTCATAGTATTCATTGACACGTTGCTAAAAGGATTTTACACTATTTACATGGAACTTCCCATGTTGGCCTACACTACACTAGGGGTTCTACTCAGTTGGTTGGATATATAGATTCAGATTGGGAAGGTTCTATTGATAACAAGCGTTTCACTTCTGGCTATATTTTTTTTCTTGGTTATTCTCCATTTGTTTGGGCACGTAAAAAGAAACAGGATATTTCACTTTCATCTTCATAAGTAGAGAACATGGCAGTAGTTACAATGAGTCAGCAAATTCTTTGGCTTCAAATATTATTGATAGAGATTGGATTCCCATAGGATTCATTGAGTATACTTTAGTGTTAAAACCAAAGTGTAATTCACATTTCTTGCAACCCAGTTGAGTACCAGCGGACCAAGCATATTGAAATACACATCCACTTCATTCGTCAGTATATTCAGGATGGAGTTCTTTACTTGGAATACATTCTGACTCAGCATCAGGTTGCGGACATCTTTACGAAGCATTTTGCATTACCTCGCTACCTTGAGTTGTGTGGCATGCTTGGGGTTTTGGAAGTTGTTCTTGGGGGGTGTTCGTGAGAGTATATTCCTCCTCCTCCTTCTTCTACTTTCTCTTTCCTTGTAGCAATATTATTTCCTTCTTTTGGTTTGATATTTATTCATGGATATATTATACATGAGTACCTCATTAGGCCTAGTTTTCAGGACTCATATTGTGGACATACCACTTCTATTTTGGCCCTTAGTTTCACTTGAGGGGCGTGTTAGAGTAGGTATTTACCTTAGCTCATGTTCACCTAGGTACTTTATTTACCTTTATTGTATGTATCCTCCCCCACTTATGTGTGTGGATATATCTTCTTATTTATTTAGATATTAGGGGGATATTATTTAGTTATTAGGTATAGTTCTTTCCTTGATCTATGGTATTGACAAGATCCTTGATTTCTAGTTCTCTCATAAATCTATGGTCTTGACTAGTTCTTTGATGACTAGCTCTTTCCTTGATTTATGGCTTGATCTATGACCTTGACTAGTTCTTAGATTGTTATTCCTTGCCTATATAAGTAAGGCCCATCCTCATTATATTTCATTGAGTTCCATAATAATAAATGATATTATTATTCACTTATTTGCAAAGGTTTTGGTGAAGTCATTCTGGTGAATTACTTTCTTCTTATTAATCATGGTGTTTGATTAGCATCTGAGTTCTTGGCTTGGTACAATATAGTTATTGTTGCTTTTAGGATAGAGGGTGAGATCAAATCAAGCACTAACACCAGCTTCCACTCAGGGATGGGCACCCCCTATGGGTGCCATAAAACCCATATAAATCCAAACATAAAACAGACCAAGTGCCTAAAACATAACACATAGGGTCAAACCAAACCGAACCGAACATCACAAAAAACACACCGAGATACCAAGGCAACTGGTCATTGTAGACTAGGAAAAAAAAATGGAAATAAAAACAAAAACAAAAAAACAAAAAACCAAAAGGACTATACACTGTATAAAAATGTGTACGTTGATTGTGATTAATCCAGGAAGTGTTTTAAATGCTTGCCATTACTAGGAAACTCTAATAAATCTCCATTAACATTGGTTGCAAGGGTAGAGCACTCGAAGCTTTCATCTTTCCTGAAAACCTCTGACAACTTTCACACTTCCTAACCAACAAGGCTGCATCTTTGAAAAGTGTGGGCCACTAGTATCCTGCCCTCAAGATCTTGTGAGCAGTCACTCTTCCAGTAAATTGGGCTCCACATACTCCCCCATGGAATTCGGAAATGAGTTTGGGAGCTTTTTCCTCTGTGATACATCTCAAAAGGAGCCCCTCAAGATTCTCCTAATCCAACCCATAATCAGTTATGATATATTTTTGGGAAGTCAATTTGAGTGTTCTTCTCTGATTTTTGTCCAAATGACCAGGACACTCCAAATTCCTGAGGTAAAATATTATGTCTTTATACCATGTAGAGTTGATCATTTTTTCTTGAACATCCATGGTTCTTTACTCAATTTCGTTAATTTCCATAACATGCAAGTTACTCTCTACCATCAACTTTGCAAGGCCCAAACCTCTAACCAACTTCGTGGTTTGTATATCCATATCATACTCTTATAGCTTGTTCTTCCAACTACATCGTTTTCTAGAAAATCCCATCTTTGATAAGATATCCTTGACCATAGTATGGGGAACATATGCTACAATCTTGGAACTCAAGATATAGGGCCTAAAAAATTTCATGGCTCTCACCAAAGAAAAATTTTGATTCTCCATGATGGTATATTTAATTCAACACCTTGAAAGACCTTAATGAAAAGAAGAAATAGGCCTTTCATTTCCTTCTTCATCCTTTTGTAATAACATAGATACAATGGTGTTTTCAAATGCAAACGAAAATATCTGAAAATCCTTTTTATAATCAGGGGCTGCCAGTATTGGGGCATTCTTCAATGTTTCTTTTATTCCAGTGAAGGCTTAAAGAGCTCCTTCTTCCTAGTGGATAATCCAGTCCTTCTTTAGCATGTTTGTAATGGGAATAGTCATTGCAACAAAATTAGAAATGAATCTCCTAATAAAATTTATTTGACCAAAGAGGGAACAAATTATTTTCTTAATTTTAGGGACAGGAACTTTACCAATTGCTTCCACCCTCTCAGGATCAATCATAACCCCTTCTTTTGACACAACGTGCCCCAATAATTTTTCTTTTTGAACTCCAAAATGGCACTTTTTAGGATTCAATGAGATGTCATATTCTCTACATCTTATCAATATCTTCTCCACATGTTTCAAATGGTCACTTCTCTTTCTATAAAATATTGTCATATCATCCTAATAAACTGCAATAAAAGCATTGATGTAGCCTAAGAATGCAACATTCATGGCTATTTGGAAAGTAGCCCTAGCATTCATCAAACCAAATGGCATTCTTACATAGACATAAGTACCCCAAAGAGTGGTAAAAGTAGTTTTAATTCTTTCTTATTGCTTCACAACTACCTGGTTGTACCTTGAAAATCCATCCAATGTAGAAAGCAACTCAGATCTAATGATTGTAGCATGTTATCTATATTAGGCAATGGATAGTTTTCTTTAGTTGAGGCTTTATTCAAATTCCTGAAATCCACACACAACCTTATATATCCATTTTTCTTTCTTACTGACACTAATTTTTCCACCCATGAAGAGTATCTTATGGGTTGTATGAACTCTCCATCCCTTAAATTTTCTAATTCTTCATGCATATTAAGGGAGAGTAGTGGATTAATAGGCCTATATTTTTTCCTAAATGGTTTAGCATTAGGTTCTAAAGGTATTTCATGTTGAAATAAATCTTCCCTATATGCTTTCAATTCTGAGTAAGACCATGCTAAGTAGTCCTGATATTTTTTCAGCAATTCAACATAGGACTGTTTTTCCTCCTTACTCAAATTACTCCCTATACAAACTTTCATGGGCTTTTCTATAGTTCCCAAATTGAATTCTTAAACATCCCTTGAAGTATATATGTGTCTATGAACCACCCTATCAGCATTATCAAAATTTGATTCTAAAGAAACCAATCCTCTGGGAATGGTATTGGTTTTTAACTTAAGGATATCCTTGCCAAACAATGTTTCTTTATCATCAAAAATAGAGACTATTGGTTCCCAACCCATGCACTGATTAGTAAATTCTCCTTCATTTTGTAAAAACCTCTAAACCTGGGCATCATCTTCAAATAATTTCCAATGTTTCACATTATCAGGAACAAATTTCCTTAACAATAATTCAATATCATAATCACAATAAGGAGAAACAGTGTAATTTTCAAACCTAGATCCAAGCATTTCCAACCTAACTGTTGCAGCAATCTAAGTTCTGTCATGATACAATATGTTAAAGGAGTTAAACATCTCAATAAAATACCATACGACATCCTTTGATTTTTTGTAGCATAATATTTTCTAGCTTGTTTGACCAGTAACTCAAAGTCTCCTTTAACAACTATGTCTTTTATACCATGTCTCCAAACAATCCTCAAACCCAAAAGTGATGCCTCATACTCTGCAATATTATTTGTGCATTCAAATTTTGGTTTAAAGGAAAAATTAAAAATCTCTTAGTCTAGAGATACAAGCAAAACCCCAGCCCTATTTCCTATATTGGAGCAAACTGCATCAAACATCAAGGTCCAAGGGGAACCAATTTGTTCAAGACATTTAGTTTCATTAATAATATGCTCCTCAAAGTCTGCATATCCAACAAATTTATCAACATCAACAAACAAGACTTCATAAGATGCATTATCAAGATCTTCAATCAAATGCAAAAGCTTCTTCTCCCCATCAAAATTCAACAAACTCCCTTCTACTGGTATAGTGGCATAAGACATATCCATTTGCACACTTCCACCAAAAATGGCAGCCCAATTTCTTGACAACAGCATACCCTATTTAGCAAGGCAGTCCACAATGACTACATTCGTGGTTAAAAACTTACCAAGATAAGTTGTCAATTGCACTATTAAACCCTTCACATACCCTATCACTGGTACTTACCTTGAATCCATAACAGTGCACTTTCCAAAGGTTTTTTTTACTTCAATATCTATCTCATTCATAACTTCAAGGGGCATCACATTACACGAAGTTCCTGAATCAAACATCTATTTGTGAACAAGTTTGTCTTTAATGATCAAAGTGGTGTAAAAGGGATCAACATCAAGTTAGGACTCAACCAGGGAAGTTTCTAGATATACCTCAGGGGATTCCCCCAAATTTTCCAATTCTTGGTGGCACTTCCAACTCTGCAATTACAGGGGGGAGATTAACACTATTAACATCTTTACCCAGGGCCATTTCTTCCTCCTTGAATCCCAAGTACTCAAATGCTCTACTACTATGCTCAGGGATCCTGAGAAACTCGAAAATTGGTACAGTAACTTTGATCCGACTCAAGGTATGATCCATATCACATGAGGTGTACTTGGGTAATGTTGTATTAATAGGAAGGGTAATTGTTTTCTCTTGTGGAATAAGGTTCTTCATAGTTTAAGCTTGGACAAGGGTACTAGCTTTATTGGCATTAAATGGGCCTTTATTTGGAACATATTTCTTAGGGGGATCCTTTGGGATATTAGTGAGGAGGGGATTCTTTGGTTTGGCATGTGGCCCTTCCATTTTAACAGTTTTGTTTCTTAAATTATATTCCTTCTCTTGGGCCACCACTGCATTCATTAATAACTATTTATCCTCCTCATAAGGGATTCCACCATCATATTTCTTAATCATCAATGCCCTTAAGTAATCAAAATCATGATTAGGAAATTCAAAATCATGAACCGTATCAACTCCAAGATCACTAGTAGAAGGAAAAGAAGATACTCAATCTATGCACTCCCAAAAACATTCCACAGTCATGGCACTTAGTAATTCGGTAGAAGTGGCTCCTTATTGTGGATTGTCAAAGCACTCCATCATGCACACATCACCAAAAGTATCATCATCATCAACCTCTTCACTTTATTCATTAAGATCACATGGGGAGTGTGGTAAGAAACATTTATCACACCACTCAATAATATGGTTCTCTTCAACCATGGAAACTCTAGCAGTTAAAGGATCAGGGTACAATTGTTTTCCCTTGGTTGTGGTTGTTTATTTCTTGATCCCATAGGCCCTTTTCCTCTCTCATCTGATCTATGATAGCCTCTAGGATGATTACCAAATGTACCTTGGCTTTGAGGTTGGTTTTGGCCCTGAGAACTCTATCATATTCCCTTCTCTACTCTAGCAAGTTTGTAGGAAATTTCCTTCACTAGTCCTGCTAAAGTCTTAACTACCTCTTCCAGATAAAATCCCTTACTAGCTTGAGGCTTTTCAAGATTTATTAACTTGACACCATCCCTCTTAGAAGTTTTTCATGTTTCCTTAATATTATAATCAATTTACATTACCATAGAGAAAGCTTGTCTCAAAGTCCTAGGGTTCTTATCCTAATATGAAACTTTCTTATCAAAAGCATCAGAGTATTTTATCAGAATGGATTCATCACTTGGCCTTAAAATTATAGGCAGTCTGGTCAAATTTTTGTTGAATCTGGTATTAAAATCTTGGACAGGTTCATTAGGATTCTTCTTTATGTTTTCAAACTTAGATAGGAGAAATATAGGATCAGTCTTATCCCCATATTGTGACCTAAATGCATTTTTCATTTTAGTCCATGAATCAATTGAATTGTCTAGTAAGGATATATACCAATCATGAGCATCCTCTCCTAAGGTGTGAATGAACAATTTTACATACCCATCTTTATGTTTAATCTCAAAATCCTCCATGATATTAACAAAAATTCTAAGGTGTTGGTCACCTGTAATAGCATTATTTCCTTGAAATTTAGGCAAACTATTCCTCACTTCTTGTTGAAATGCATTAGGATAACCCACAATACCATGGAAATCTATAGGTCCAAAAACATTTACAAAAAAGAGGGGTCTAGGTGGAGGATGATCCATATTATTTTGAGGTGTTCCAACATGTAGGTTAAAATGGTGGGGAACTGGAGGTCTTTGAGGTAATGGTGTATGATCTTCAAAGCATAGGTCCTTTAATGATTCAATCTGACAAAACACACTATTACTTCTAAGCAATAGAGGAGGAAGATGAGGTATACGCTTATTAGTTGAAAATGAAGGACCCTCTCCAGCTAGAGTGTAAAAATTTTTGTAAGGACTATCTGAAGAACTAGAATAATCTTCTATCAAAGGTTGATCACCCTCAACAATAGGCACCACTTTCTCTTCTGACCTTTGATCACCCAAGGCTCTACAGACTTGTCTCTTCATTGGATTTGTCCTTCCTAGCTCTGGAAACAATTTTGTAGCAGGATTTTTCTTGAAGAAGGACCTTCTTCCTTCCAACTTTACAGATCTTAATGACAAATTCCATTATTTTGAAAATTGAAGCACTAGTATTCACCAAAAATTTTAGACAATGTGGAGTCACCACTAAGATCTTGTACCTTAGATGTTAAAATCATTGTAAACATCTTGCCAACTAAAACTTAGTGATCAATTTCAACAAAGATTGGAAAATCTTAACATCCTGTATCAATATTTACCCCTAGCTAGTTAAATTTAATGGAAATTTTTCTTAGACTAGGAAAATATCGAGAAAATAATTTCTTATTGATCCTATTTCTTGTAAAGCTTGACAAAGGATGATGTCTAAATCATGTATTTGCATCTAAACATGTTTAATACATTACCAGAGACCGGTGTATCTTTGAATTTGTAAAAAAAATTCCTTGGTAACAGCACCATGCGGGTTTTGGTACCCAAATTGATCCCTCCTATAAGCCAAACATCATCAACGAGCTAAGCAAGATGCTTAGAGAGAGACAGACCAGGATTTGATTCATTTTGTAGTCGAGGATGGATCTGGAAATTTATTTTTTTACTTTGACTTGGGGAATATTGGATAGCACCTCACTAAGGGTATGACCTACCCTACTACTTTAGGTTCTGCGTGCAACCAGGGTGAGAGGACCCATTTTGTAACCTGTATTTATGAAAGAAATGGATAGAATAGCAATATTTAGACTCTCTTTCTTAGGGATGCGAAAGGATGGCCTCGAGAAGACATGGTCAATGTAGACATTATTTAAATCTCAAGAATTGTCACACTAGAAAATGTAGATATCTTCTAAATGAGGCTCAAGTTACTAAATGCAGTGGTATTTCTAGCTTTCTTCTACATATTTTGGATAAAGGGTGGACAAAATTAACATATCTCCTTAGCATTTGTGCATAAACAGTGCAAGCATGGGTCATTCAGGTGGAGCATATGGTTATTGGTTATGGTTTTGATATATGGATAGGAAGTTAAGCATGATAAAGTTGATTATACAAAATACTTAAATGAACCTTAACAAATGTTGTAAACCATTGTTCTCGATGCAAAATACAGATCACATAATCCAAAGCACTCCTTCAACCAAAAGGTTTGTATCCATGGAAGCCCAAGAATACAATATTTCATACAAACTTTAAGAATTAAAACACAAAAGCTCATGATAAACTCTCAATAAAATATTGGTAATTTTTTATCACATATGCTCCAGATACCCTCAAGAACTGACAAAGATCTTAAATCAAACAGGTATAACTTGAATTTGAAATTGTTTACTACATTATGAAAGAAATATCTATTAATAATGTAGTTGCAGTTGTCAAATTGTCGCTATCTAAGCTAAGGCTTTGTGTAATTTAGAGAAGTTAATAGTATAATATTGCAATACAAATGTAGATGATTGATTTAAAGTAACACAACTTAAAACAAAATAACATTACTCATGAGAATACACATTAATCTATTCAAGAAACTCCAACACTTCAACAAGGGGACACAACACCTATGACCTCAGTGTCTTCCAATGAATGTACAGTGCAATCATCTTAGCTTGAAGGTTTTGGAAAAGAATGAACAAAACTCAGGTATCTTAGATTAATTTGGTTTAAGACAGTACATATCGGTTTTCTCCTTTATCTTTCTAAAATTTAGAAAAATTTAACCCCCCTATGCAAGAGTATTCTCATCACATTTATACAATCTCAATCACTCACTCACTCTTTAGTTTTCCCCCCAAAAATCCCAAATTTTCAAAGGAATATTCTCCTTTATAACTCACAGTCTAATCCACTATTATTCCTTTGTAAATATTCCATTCTAAGTTTCCAGGTGGAAGTATGACAAGTGACTCACATTCTTTTATTCTCTCAAGACAACTAGGACGCCATGTTATCTTATCTACATTTATATTTGGCAAAACAAGTAAGCACTTTTATGGCAACTCCTCGATCATTTCAAATGGCTATGATGCAACCATTATTAACCTCTAGTTTCAAACATCAGCTATGGAATGTGCACAATGATCATTAAATCTCTTGATTTGATCAATTCTCCATGTGTAAATTTTTGTCATGTTTAAACATCTTTCCTTTCAGTTGGTATCCAATCGCTTCATCTTTAATTATTTCATGTGAGCTGAGCAATAAATATCTATTCATCCAATGGAAATTATTTTGTCTAGTTCAACTCATTTGCATCATTTTCATTATAAATTCAGCTCTATTTTATCCCCAATATGCATCTTTTTTCCAGTTTTGAATGTGAGGGATTATTGTAGAGCTCTTTGTTGGTGTAATGGCAAGGGTGGTTGTGGCGAATAAGTTGAAGGAAATATCCTCAAAATATTTAAATCAAATCTTCGATCTAACTGACCCAGATGAAGCCTTTGTTAGGGATTTGTTTGAAATTGCAAACCCAGGGGATAGCAAAGGGCCCTTGACATATCAAAAAGTTAGACTGTCACTCCTGTTAAGATTGATCAGAATCAATCCTATTTTCTTAACTTTCCAGTCGATGTATTACCATATCTTTCAGTGGGAACACCAGAAAAGTCCAGAAGAATTGAAGAAGTTCCGGATTAAGAAGAGGCTCGTTGTGACAGGGAAAACTGAACATGAGTCTCTCTTCTTGTGTAATGAAGAATTTATGTTGGAAGAGGTTCTCAAGGAGTCCTACGTAATTTATGATAAGACTTCAATTGATACAATGCCTGCCATTTCTCACAAAGTAGAAGAATTAGAGAAACGAATCATTTCTATGGAAGAGGTTCAAGCAAGACCTGTGCCACTTCAAAAATCCATAGTACTAGTACCTTCATCAAGAAGAAAGAGGCGGGGAATCAAGATCTCAGCCCCCAATTGTTATTTTAGATGAGGAAGAAGTAGATCCTTCATCTCCTTAATGTTTTAAGGCATCACTTTCTACCACCAAGGAGGGCAAGGTAGAGTCTACTCTCCAACCTTCCATTCATCCAGTGCAACGGGCTCCTTTGATGGAGCAAACATTTTCAGGACCTTTTTCTATTCCTTGATCGAGAGAGCATCCACCTTTCACAAAGAGGCACAAGGGTGGGCCTAGCTCTAAATACAACACTGCCTCACCACTCCCATCCAAAACTTCCCTCTTCTCTAGATTATAGTTCATAGCACAAAGCCTTACCAATTCGGGATAATTTACTGAAGGAGGTATAGCACCAGCTACGGAAATGTTACTAGCCTCGATTTCTTCCATGAATTCATTTTTATCTGGGCTATTGAGTCTTTGCAAAAAAATCGTTCAAATCAGAATTCATCAAGTCTGTATCTGTAATTTTTTCTAGGTCACTTATAACACCAGATTTGACTTGAAAACCCGACGGCAACGACTTCATTTTTCTATGCCCTAAATTTTCCCTTCAACCTCTTTGCAAATTGTGAAACAAACAATGAGAAATACAAATGTAGTGTAATCCTTACCAGTTTTCCATGAAAATTTCTGTGTAGTTTTCCCTTGCTTCCTAGACTCTCAATCCTCTAGCTCCAAATTTACGCTTCTCAATTGATTCACTTCATTTCTCTATGATTTCCAATAGCTAGAGCATCCAAATCCAAGCATGCAATAATAAAAATCTCAAAGTGTTTTAATACTTCAAATCATTTTGCTTTGATTCGTGTAAAAACGCATTAATGGCAACAGCCATAAATGTGTCACATCCTAGCCATCCATCCTGCCTTTCTTATTTGAATGTTGGCCATCCACGTGGATGAATTTGATGCTTCATGGGCTCAGGGAGTCTATTTGCACTTTCGCACTATCTTTTAGACGCATACAGGTTTACACATTTGACCCAAGCACCTGCCCTTGACTTTTGTTAAGATCATGACAAGTGTTCAAATCTTAGAGATAACAGAGTCATGGGACCTTTTTATAAATCTATCTATTTTCCCAATTATGCACAAAATTACTAAGTTGACCCCAAGCCCCGCTTCTTTGACCCTTGCTAAGAATACGCCACGTGTCCTTGACGGTCTTTGTAGATTTTATTGCATTTTACACTTCATCAACTCGTTGTCAAAAATACATCGTTGGCCCGACTCTCCACTCTAATCATATTTTGACACTTATACCTCTTTGGGAGCAGGGTCAATTATTCTTTCTTGCATTTTTTGACTCAAATATTCACAGGAATATTCTTCAAGCCTTAAGCTTAATTTTGCATCTTTTAATTATTACATAGATAGTAAAATTTTACAAATTGTACCCACTTCAAAGCAACCAATGGAAGCATGTCACGTATCTTCGAGTGGAGGATAAATTTGCAATGAAGGTCCAGAGGATAATATTCAATGAATATTTTCAAGATAAAACCTGATCCATGATCGATTTTTTCACAGGGATTTTTAGGAGAAACATAACTATTACTCTCCTCGACCAAAAAAGAGGATTCACACCCTAAACACAAGATTTTTATTTACATCCAACATGAATATATCTTCAAGCATACATTTTTGAAACATGGGAAAATCAGTCAGAAAGAAATTTTCAAAGGCATACATTGGATAGAGGGTGAGATCAAATCGATCATTAATAGAATGATTCCATATCACTTTATGAGAATCAATCTCCATACTAAGACTCATACATGTGTTATAAACCCATGTTATTAGGTTGTCAAATTATGGAATGTAAGATACATACATGTGGCATAATGTCGTGTTATTAGGCTATATGGAATTGAATATGAGCTTGGATCACAAAGATTGGCTTTCGGAGGCAAGAAAATCTTAAGTAGTGACACTTGTCAACATTTTTGAACTTTGGTTATGTAATGGCGAGGAGTTTAATCATGAAAGGTGGAAAAGTTTCAAGTACTAGGTAACTCAACTATGGAGTGGGAAGGTCAGTATTGTCCATGTACATGAGATTCATGAATTCTTCCATGTGGTGTGATCCTTTAGACTTGGGTTATCTAGACAAATGTTAAGTCCATATATGGGGGACTCATCTAAGTCATTAGATTGTTAGCAAAAAACATTATACGGTTAGTCAATAAGTGAAAAGGTCCCACATAACAACAATGATATTATAATGACATGTGAACTAGTAAGTATCAACTATACATTTTAGCCTTAGAAATGTGATGGTGCGCAAATTTTTAGTGAGATCAACAAAATCTACCACACGAGCCAACCAAAATAAGTTGCACAATTATGTTTAGAAACTACATAGCATGACTTTTTCTAACATTTTATGAGTGATTTGTGCACACAATGAATTATGAAAATAAGAAACCACAATCATATTGGAATCATTACATAATTTAAATAAATTATATAAGTTGTATTCAATCAAGATTTAAATGAAATTTAGAATGTAGGATAAACACAAGTAAAGGTAAGAGTTATAGCTAAACCAACACACACACACATACATGTGTGTGTGTGTGTGTGTGTGTGTGTGTGTGTGTGTGTGTGTGTGTGTGTGTGTGTGTGTGTGTGTGTGTGTGTGTGTGTGTGTGTGTGTGTGTGTGTGTGTGTGTGTGTGTGTGTGTGTGTGTGTGTGTGTGTGTGTGTGTGTGTGTGTGTGTGTGTGTGTGTGTGTTATTATTGAAATTGTTTAAATAATAGAGATCAAAGTCATTTATAAGAGTGAAATACATATATTTTTCTATGGATCAATCAAAGTTTGACTATCTCTTATGTTTACAAGATCAAGTACCTTGGGTTATAGCCCCTTATCCATGGAGGAAAAATATCACATAAATCATACCTTACCCTAGCCAGGAACCATATGAGGTTGTACTATTTATCCTTATTTAGGCCACACTTTATATTTCATGTTCTCTAAAATCCCACTACCGGCCTTCACCTTTCCACACATGAGATATCTATCAAGTAATTTATCTAAAAATGTGATGATCCTTTTCAAAAATCAATGTTCACCTTTTAGTAATATTTTCCTAGGTAATGGACAACCAATACTCCTATTCATAACTAGATAGTTTATTACACTCCCATTAATAGAGTCAAAATTACTAATTCACACCCTTTTAACAAGGTTCATTACATTGCACTCCCTTAATAAAGTTCATAACATAATACTACCTTTAACAAGGGTCAACTTTATCATAATAACTTTTAACAAGAGTCTTTAATTATTTATCTTCTCCCAAATTATTACATGGTGTTTTTTTCACATAATAGGAATTTTCCTCACTGTAATAGGGGTTAGTACTAGCACACTCAATCTTAATCAGTTGCTAACTTAAGTTAGATGCAACTAAAACCATTTTATTTCATTTCAAACAATAGTATGCAATGTTACTGCTTCTCTGAGAAAACTACTAGTAGTTTTTAATACAGTTTACATAATCTCTCTCGTGGCAATATAAAAGGTTTGGAGTAGGATATGGACATCCATCAAATGATAATATAGATTTTTTCAAGATGTTTCAATTTTATGTGCCTTCTTCAGTATGTATGAAAATGTGGAAATATATACAAGGTATGAGAATTGTTTGACAAAATGCCTTGAAAAGCCATAATATTACATAATGCAATGATTTCAGGATATTCACAAATTCAAACTTCACAACCTTTTCAATCATCCTTTGAGCTTGTGCCAAAATTGGAGCTTTAAAATTGGGAATTGATATGAATGAAAAATGTGGAGGTATATAAAAGGCATGTGAACTCTTTTTGACAAAATGCCTCTGTGAGAAGGCGACATGGCTAATATTAAGAAAAACTATGGAAGTATACACAAGGCATGTGAATTTTTTATATAATATGACATGGGACTTCAGTTAACAAAATCCAATCATGGGAGTACTTATTGTTAGTTACATGTTTATTTCATCTATTTTATTTCAGTTTTTAGTCTATTTATTTCCACTATGAAATTATGACAAGAAAAGTCACGAAGAATCCACTACAAATAGCATATTCATTTGAGCTTGTAGTAGCTTCATATTGCACGATCTTCTTCTTATTCTTTGTTGTATAAGGTGTGTTAACTTGTATTAGAATTTTAATGAGAAAGTAAAATAAAATGTTAACTCCTTTTTTTATAGAATCTATTACATTTTGAAAGTAGGGCAGTCATATATGAAGGTAGTAATGTCCATGGTACTGGTATTAAAGGTGCCCATCCAAACATAATTTTTCTATGTAACAAAATCTCATATTTTCAATGTAGATTTATAAGAGTGTTTGGTGAGGAACTTTTTAAAAACATATTTTTATTGTTAATTTTAGAATTGGGTTTTTTTACGCTATGTTGTTGACTTTGGAGGAACTGTAGGTCACAACTAACCAGTTACTCCATTAGTGTGCCTCATAATGAAGATGCTTCAAATTCAGCCAGAGAAGGAGATTGTACACAAATGTTTTTGATTTGTTAACACCAAACTATGGTGCTTAGCACTTATCATAGCCTCTTTAAATTGGAGGTTCAAACTTGAATGTGTTCCTTGAATTGGGTGACACATCAATGGAAGTACCCTTTCACTAACACACTCTAAAAATCCACATTCAATCAAATAAGCAAACACATATATTAATTGGTCGGTTTGGCTCAGGGTGACATATAAACCCCAATATATCATGGTCCTAATGCCAATAGGGGTCACGCCCCAATGGAAGTGGCCCTATTACCAGCATAATGGTTTACTGGCTGCGAGATTAATATAGTTGCTTGCCCAGCCTTTAAAATTTTCACCAATCTCACAACCCTTTTGGACCCAAGGAGGATGTTTTCCTATGACACCTCTAAAAATTGCACCAATTTCATTTCCCTTTTAAGTGCTCACAGTTATGTGACATTTGTAGTTCCATGCCATAGTCACTATTCGACCACCTTATCTCCTAATAGCCTAAGCGGCATGGCATGTCAGTGTCATGTGCATATTGGCCCATGCATTCATTATTATAGTTGCCAAGGTCTCTATGAAATAGGTGGCAACTCGTGAGCCACTCCATGTTCCCCACACACACATAGTTGGTGTACACGAGCAAAAAATGGACCAGATACAACACTTGCTCCTCTGTTTTCAGCTCAGGTGATACTACAAATGTTACCAATGGCGACGACGGGCATGGTTGGCAATGTGGGCTCAGTGGATCTTTGAATTGCTTCAACAACTCTAAAAATCAACAAATTTAATCAAAAAATCAATCCTACCTTGATTGGATTGACTGGTCTACAGTAATATATTATGATCCTTATGCCAATATGGGCAAAGCCGCACTGGAGGTAGCCCTCTTACTAACATAATGGTTGATTGGTTACAGGATATGTATATTTTTTTGCCGTACTACTTAGGTCGGATATGCCTCTTCAATACATCTTGGAATTGTTTGGAATTACTATGAGTGTGACATTACACCTCCTTTTGATACAAGTGCTAATCAAATTAGAGAATGACATAAGAAGAGAGGAGAAGGCAAATACAACCAATTAACTATTGGGGACAAAAAATAATAAAGTTTCAATTGTGTGGAGGGAGCTAATTTACATTTATACAAAGATGTACTTGATGCAGAAGTCACATTGATCATAAATGATAAAAGTGGGAGAAAGCCAAAATCAACAATTATATATATTTACATAAATTTATAATATGTGTAACGTGAGAGGGAAAGGAAAATGAAAATATTTCAAAAACTAACCTATTACACATTATTATATTGTGTTTTATTTTCTTTTTCTTTTACACATTCTTATTGGAAATGTATATTTCTTGCAGCCTATTACCTGTTATGATTACTTTTAAACAATAATATGAATGAATCTTTCTCATTCATTCTTTATTTATTTATATATAAACAAATGAGGTTGAAAACAAAACAAATGTTATGGTAACAAGTATTCCGCACAGAGATGATGATACCAATTAAATAGAAGTTATGAAAACGGTATATCCTATGCAAAATAAATGTACGTGGAAACTTGATGAAACTCTTATATACTAAAAGAAGACGTCGACAATTTTTAAATACAATGTTATATGGCCATTTTTTAATTGAACTTTGCCAATGTTTGTTTTGTTTTTTTCCTGAATACAATGTTTCCAGCCTTTTTTAATGGAATTTAGTCTGAGAGATATGGTAAACTCAGCCAAACTCTGTAACTACAAAATCTCCGTTAACATTTCTTGTTTTCTGTGACACATTTTGTCAATGGCAATCATAGTGCCAAAAAAGACAAAGAAAGAAAACAGTTATAACAGTCTGCATGGAGACCTGAGATTCAAAGATGGGTAAAGAGAATGGGAAACATGGAGATAGAAAAATCTTTGAGAATTACAGTCATGAGAGGAAAGCAGAAAAATTCTATGAAATTATTGTCAGAGACAAATTGTTGCAGCTTGAAATGTTCAAGACAGAGAATAAAGATGATGAAGAAGAAGGGAAATGGAAAGTTTTTAATGATGAAGAAAAGTTGGAATGGAGAAGTATAGAGCGTTTTGTGAGTGCTGGTGCAAAGGGATTTGCACTTGGAGCTGGTCTGGAGGGACTTGTTCTTCTCCTTGGAATATTGGTGAGATTGAAACGAAGATTGTCTTCTTCCTCTAAAGGGTAAGGCTGTCTGATAATGTTGCAGTATGTTTTTCATAAATGGGTGCAGCAGTCCCATAGTTTTAGATGAATTGTTATTGTGTTTGTGATCTTCTTATTTTGGAGTTACAATCTTACAATCAATATATTAATATAATAACTAATTTTTCTTGATTAGATGACCAATCTTAGAAATAAGTATCTGGAATCGATTGTAGAAATATCAAGTCAATCTTCATAACTAAATATTTCATCAATGCTTTAATAGAGGTGAGGTAATGGTATAGTTTCTCTTCAATCAAGTTTCTTGATTTGTTATTTCATTTAAATACTCCCCAATATATCTTGAAAGATATTTATTATGGAGCTTTGTAACTCTTTTAATTTGATATTTTGTTGGGTCTTTTCATATCCATTATAATGTATTGTAATTTGAATTGATAAAATTTAATTTAATTTATATTTTATATAAAAATAAATTCTATTATAGTTGGTAGTGATTATTTTACTAATAAATTCAGTGTCTAAAAAATAATTAAAATTATTTGATATATTGTTTATGATAAAATTTATTAAAAATATATTTAAATTGAATGAAAACCAATCAATAAAAAGTAATATTGTTAATTTTATTAATTTATTTGCACATTTAAAACTAACAATCATATATATATAAGCTTGGTTAGTGTTTATAGATTTTATGTAATATTTCCAATTAAAATAATTAACATTATTTATTTATTTTAATTTCATTTAATTTTAGTGCATGTTCTTTCTCCTCCAATATTTAAGTAACACTTTAAGACATGGAAAACTTGTTAATAGAAAACTTCATTCATTAGAAGAAATTAGGAGGTCACTTAACACTTTATTTTTATTTTTTTAAGAATGGATGGAGAGAAGAAAATCACGAGGAATGCAATAATATCTACAACATTGAAGGAAACTCCTCGATATGGCTTTTTCTTGGGAGCATTCACGGCCATGTTTGCATGTGTGGATGAAGCTATTGCTATTATTGGAGGACGTACCAGGTATGGAATTCTTATTGCTTATAGTTATGAATTTATTATTATTGTCTTTTTACTTTTTTTCCCTAACAATTATATTGACATTTCATTAAAAAGGAATACAATGATAACGGATCTACGGACATCAACGAATGCAATAACACATACTTGATTCAGTGCATTAGACTATCTCATTATCTTAGAGGCTCTTGCACTTGTTCATGTGCAAATGGAGATGGCTTTCAAAATAGCAAAAAATGTCAGCCCGCAAGATCAAATCAAGTCAACCCACAAGATCAAATCAAGTTCTTATTCCCACAATCGTGTGTGTGTGTGTGTTACTGTGTGTGTGTGTGTGTGTGTGTGTGTGTGTGTGTGTGTGTGTGTGTGTGTGTGTGTGTGTGTGACACGTGCGTGCATGTGCGTGTGTGTGTTTGAATAGGGAGAGAGAGGGGAGAGAGATGGAAAAAGACTATTCTTCATTATTTTAAATAATATAATGTTTGGAAATGAGTATTTAAGAATTAAATTATTTAATAATCGGTGAGATGTCTCTTCAATTTTGCTAGATATATATAGATATATATATAGATACATATGTGTATATACACATATATACATGTGTGTGTGTGTGTATATATATGTATGTATATATGTATATATGTATATATGTATTCAATTTTGTTACCCACTCTAGAAGTATCACTTTTAATTTGGTGACTAAAAAATAACTTGAACCTTATACATATATGTGTATATATATGTATACATGTGTGTGTGACTATTTTCAATACTTGATGCAATACATTTCTTCCAAAGTCAACAGAGAAACGATGAGCATGTTTTATGTCAAGTGAAGTAAGTGATAAGATGTGTTCATAAACTAAGAAATTGAGTATAACACAATAATCATAATAACATGCTCAATTGTTTTCATACATAAAATGTGGATCACTCACTTAAACAGTTGTTGATCTTTATTTTCATTATACAAAGTTATATATCTAGTAGTGTTTTTCACTTTTGTTATAGCAATTAATCCCTCTCTTAAACTTAAATGCCAAAATGAAAGAAAGCTTATTGAAACATGAACAAATATACAATTAATAATGAAAAAAATCTCCTAAAATCAATGACAATGGAAGTGAGAAACAGATTTCCCATCTTTCCATTATGCTAACACAAAGCCCTAAATATTGAGCATTTATACAAAATAGAAATAAAACACTAGAAAAAGCTTGGGTGGATTCAAAGTGGGCACATGATATAACATTTTATTTTTCTTGTAGGTTGTTTCACAAGCTTTGTTTTTAATGCACCACATTCTCTTGACTTCCCACCTATTTTTTCTTGCATTTTCTATTTACTTATGGGTGAAAACATATTTACCTATTGTATATGGCAAAGAATGAATGGAAAAGAGTAGCAAACATGTGTCAAAAAGTTTTTTAACATGTGACATCTCCATCCTACTCCTTGCATCAAGCATTAAATAAGCCTATCGGCCTATTTAGAATTAAAAAGTGTTAAAATATATAAATTCTTTAAACAATGACAAAACTAAGGTACCTAATATATAATCTCGTGTGTCTTTAAAAACTTTTCACTAAACAACAATAAAGAACAAATAGAAAATGTATATAAAAGAATAGAAATTAATATGTTATGAGTTGATATCTAAGTACTCATGAATATCCTACACCTATTATTAAGCACTTCCAGATCTTCACTTCTAGTTTTCAGCCCTATGAGACACTACCATCCAATTTTAGACAAAAATGTCACATGGTTTTGTTCATTGCTTGACAGTAGTGTCTGGGAAGCACAAACGGTCTGATTTTTTATGTTTATCTTGTTTCCCATTCCTAATTCGGCCCTAATGTAAAATCATATCCCTTTGAACAATATAAAATCAATTATAACACTCTCATTTACTCACCTAACATTCTCAAGAGCTCTTCTAACAAATATCTTTTAAATTTAAATCCAAAGCTAGCCTAAAATTCTATATATCAATGGATCATTCTTTATACATGTTTTAAACCCTCCAAATTAAGTTAGGAGGAGACATCTCAAAGTCAAATCAAGCATTGTTAAGTATCTACTTATCAAAGGGACGCTTCAACGGGTCTTTTCTCTAACATTATCACATGGTTTTGTCCATTGTTTAACAGTAGTGTCTGGGAAGCACAAACGGTCTATTTTTTTTATTTTTTGTCTTTTTTTCCATTCCTAAGTCGGCCTTAATGTAAAATCATATCCCTTGGAACAATATAAAAGTAATTTTAACACTCTCATTTATTCACCTAACATTATCAAGATCTCCTCTAACAAATATCTTTCAAATGTTAAATCCAAAGCTAGCCTAAAATTCTAGAAATCAATGGAGTAGTCTATATACATGTTTTAATCCCTCCAAACTAAGTTAAGAGGAGACCAAGCCAATTCAAGAGCATCTTAAAGTCAAATCAAGGATTGTTAAGTATCTACTTATCAAAGGGACACTTCATCGGGTCTTTTTTCTAGCATTGTCTATCTATAAACACTCTACTTTAGAATTCAATTGTAACACTATTCAATACTCACAAAGGTTGGTACATTCTATACCTAGATAACATGTTATTTACATTGAGGCATAAGGGAAAACATAGGGGTAGCTATCTATATTTGCATTCATACTTACATAAGCACTAAGAGAGCTACATGTAGTTTGAACCCCTCATTTAGGTAAGGTAGTGCATCATTTGCTCAAAATAAACAAAGGGGGTTGGCCAGCAAGAGCATTCCAACTCAACCATACACAATACCATTTTTGGTTATCTAATTATGTGCTTGAGTGATAGTGTAGAAAATTATGGTTTTGATCATTACATGTGCATGCACAAATATTATGTAACAACTACAAGTATAGGAATACCTTATACACATAGATGAAATGACCATAACAAATCATAAGCTCGTAATAATGTTAAACAGTAGTTCCCAATAGGAAAGAAGCACCTAACACTAGTATCAAGTTTGGCATGGGTGTCTGAAGGGTTTCAAAATTTATTTTTGGATAAAAATCGCACTCATAACCAACACAACTTATTTGACCTGATTCCATATCCAAATCATCTTATGAGACATCAAAAAATCTAAGTCAATTGATCCTCTTACAATGTTTTATAGAATTTTAGCATGTGAATGAATTGAATATCATTTCCTTATTGCAATTACACATAGTGTCATATTTAAATGTAAGAGCACTTATTTCTAAAATTTGATTTTCCATTAGTTACAAGTTACAACCCAAATTAAGTTAGAATCTGGCCCTTATATTTACTTGTGGACCAAATCCATAGATGGCTTATGTGATGTTGAGAATCTTATTATTTATTGATTTTTTAAACCTCTAAAGGGAAAGGAAAACGTTATCACAACCAAGAAAATATTCAAATGAAAATATAGGAATATCAATTTGGGACTATAAGCTTAGTGCATCCACTAAAATGGTTTTGATTGACAACTCTATGTTGACATACCTAGGGATGTTGTAGTGAAATTTCTCACACATAATTTAAATGCAATATTATTTAGGTGGTTTCATCTAACCATAGGGTTGGCTTTGATGGCCTAGACATGCAACAACAAGATCAATATATTGTGGTGAATATGAAAACATTGGCCATGGGGTTTGAAATTCATAACAATTCAAATGTCATGGGTTTCATGTGATGGAATCCTCGTGGGCTCAACAATTCTCTCTAGTCGTATTATTCAAGAGAATTAATATTTGAAATACCTACAAAAATTACTTGAATGGCCCCATACAAAACATGATGATAATTCATACAATGTTTCTTTCATACTTCAAATAGTTTGGGCTATAATTGTCCATTATTTTAAATTTAATTAAATAATGAAAAAATGTTAATTTTAAAAATATAATTATTTAGATTTTAAATATTTTTTCATTTCAAATAATGTAGGGAAAGTTTTAGCACATGTATAAAAACAAGTTGATAAATTTAGTCGTTGTCAATGTATATATCAACACTATATATTTATAATATTTTGTGACTATGTCAATAGGTGTCTTTTTCAAACTAGGCCGAAGCGAGTAAATTCTAAAAAATCATATATGGAATGGTTTCGGCCTTGTTGGTCATCGACATATAGCCTTATCAATATCGTCCATATAGAATCAGTTCTCTTAGGCCCCAACAATTGTTCTCATAGTCAATCACTCAAACCATCTATCGCAGCAACAAGTTTGCATCTAATGTTTTGAAGGGAATGTAGCATTCCCTTAGGAAATAAGAATACATCGTCAGCTTTAAATTTTTGAGAGATAATTTTGTTAATGGCATCAACAAAGCCAACATTAATCTTCCCCTTAATGCAAATACTATTTTGAAGGTTCTTGGATGTGTATGAGGAGACACCTCTATGTTGATACCCATATCTATGTGGGCCATCAATATAATTCCCAATGTGTAAATGCCCGACATGCTTTGTGGCATGATGAGAATCATCATCACTCCCGATAAGCTACCTAATGTATTTCCTAATATGTTCAAAGAAGATTTGGTGAAGTGATCTAAAGAATCTTGATCGAGATTTAGATAAGGAAATCCATTCATAACCATTTTGTAGATGCAATGGTATCAAACATGTAGAAGATTTGTAATGCATTTGGGTTTGTTCTTGTTAGGAAGGATAAAAGGAATTATAGGAGAAGAACGGAATAGATTAATTCAATAGAGGAATCCACTGGAAAGTGTTATATGATGATTTGATAATGGAGGTGGTATGAATGTGTATAAATAAAATTCAACAAGGCCAAATTCACATTAGCAATGTCAATTAAATGATCTAGAATTTAGCGAGCATATTTCCTCATCAATATTGTGCAAGTAATGGAATTGATTTTTTTCATTTTCTATACAATTGTTAATAATATTTACACTGCTAGGTGTTTCCAAAGTAGAGCAACAACAAGCCAACTTTGAAAATTTGTAAATATTGAATGGCCTTGCTTTCTTTGGTCATTGACACATGGCCATAGCAGTGCCATCCACATAGAATTGGTTATCCTAGGTGTATGATGGGTAAAAGAGAGGTTCTTGGCTAGATTCTCAAATATATGGATCCAATCTAAGACCGTCCATACTATGCAAATGCAAAGGTGTTCAATGAGCGTTAATGTTGTAATTCTAGATGATATTAACCCTAAACCTAGGATATCTATAGGTTTATAAGGCCTATAACTAATATAAAGATGGGTATCATACTAGGATTCATAAATAAGAGTAATTAAGAGGTGGATAAGCCAAGGGGCGTAATATAATAAGACAATGGAATAAATCAAAGTAAACATACATCTACTCTAGTCTATAGCAATGAATAACTAATATACAACATGCACATACAAAATAAGAGACCGATGAGGGTTAGAAGTACTTACATATATAGTGTGTGTGAATTTTGATGCATAATCATCCCCAAATACAATAACACCAAGAGATAATCACTATGGGTGGAGAAGGGGAAAGTTCAACAAGATCTTCACTCCTAACTCACTATGGTGGCCTAAATGAATAAGAGGTGAGCTCCAAAACTCCAAGTAAATAAATAAAAGTGAATTAGTGCAAGAAAGAAAACCATAGAATGAACATAGAAGGTTGATGAAGTAAATGTAAATAGATTTTTTAGAAAAGTGACTATGTATGGATGGATAAGTGAGGACAACAAACATATAAATTTTTGAGAAAATGAGCATTGGTTGTTTCTTTGAAGATGTGGCCCTCATTTTTTTGACACGATAGGCACTAGCACCTAGGATGTCTTTAATAACATAAGGACCATATCAATTTTGGGTGTATTTACCTTATTTTGCATGGGTATAATCTAACTTCAAGATAAAGTTGTTGGCTTTGAATTGGCAAGGTTTAATGAATTTGTCATGTTGTTTAGAAATACACTTTTTACATTTATAGTTAAGATAGACAACATAATCAAATTTTTCATTGAGGATATCGAGGGCATGACAATGGGCTTCACAAATATATTTTTCGGGGATGATTCCATGTAAAGAGATGCAAAGATAGGGCAGTTCCACCTCAAGTGTAAGGACTACTTTGGAACCAAATACAATTGAAAATGGGGTTGCCCCCTGGCATCCGTATGAAAAATGGTACATGATAATCTCAGAGTGTTGGATAGAGCTTTAAATTCTGGTTAGAATGTGATTCTCAAATAGTTTTTTAAATAATTTTGTTAAGGATTTTACTAGAAGAATCAACTTGTCCATTACATTGAGGATGATAAGGAGTTGAGAATATGTGCTTGATTTTGAATTTCAAACATAGTTATTTCATTTCATTGTATTTAAATTCATGCCATTTTTGGAAATGATTGTGTGAGGAATTTTAAAGTGATGGATGATTTGGTTAAGGATGAAATTTTAAGTGGCAAGGTTGGTCAAATTGGCAAGAGGCATGTCTTCAACCCACTTAGTCAAATACTCAGTGGCTGTAATAATGAAAAGAAGTCTATCTTGAGAGCAAGGAAGTTTACCATTACAATCTAATCCAAACATATTGAAGGGACATGGAGCTTAAAGGAATTGAAGCTCAGTGAGTGGAGAGTGGATAAGGTCAATGTGGAATTGAAAAGGTTTACATTTCAAGGCGAAGGTGTGTGCATCACCTTCTAAGGTAGGCCAATAGTAACCCATACATGGGAATTTGTGGGGTATGAAATAGGTTCCACAATGTCCATCGCAAGCTCCCCAAGGCGCGTATTTAAGGAGAGAATGGATATAACCCTCAAATACATAGTGGAGTAGAGCATTGTTAATGTTGTAATAATAGAGGATATTATCTTTGATGACATATCTTAAACTTTCTTAAATATTCTAGTATGCCTACAAGAATTGAATTCTGGGGGATAAATCTTATGTTAGGTGAATTGGATGGTGTTTATATACCATGGATTTTGATAGGTGGCATGGCATACATGTGAAAAATAAGAGGAGATTTGATAGAAGATTGTGTAGAAGTAGTTTTATTGATCTAGACCATGTATTGTTCTTATGGAAGATCTAGTTAAGGTTAGAATTGAGTAGGAAATGATGCCAGTGAATCAACCAAGGCATTATGTTTTCAAGGAATAGATTCAATGGTAAAATAAGTGAATTTTTATATAATTCCTTGGACTGTTTCATGATATGATTTGGCATTATCACTTTAGCATTAATAGGTACCACTAACTTGTTGACAAACAAGTTAGTAATCACCCATGGTCTGAAGATATGTGGCATTGAAGGTGAAAGAAGCGTTCATGTCAAGGATAAGATCCTCATATTAAGCCATGTTGTTAGTGGCATTGAATTCAAGTTTGAAAGAGAAAGGGAGTGTTTTTCCTAAGGAATCAGTAATAACATGACCTATGTCGGCTCCTTGAAGAAATTTTACTCTATCCCAATGGAGATTCCAAGTGTCTTCATGGAGATCGTTAGTAATTTCTTCATCTTTAGGTTTGGTCTGTATGGGTTTAGGTTTGGGATTAATGTCATTACCTATGATGAATTGCACCTTGAGATCAATAGTGACGTTGTAGCAGTAGTCTTTGATTGTAAGAGTGTGATCAATTTCCTTAATGATTAATATACTTTCATCATAAATGGAATATAAAATGGGCCTAGTGATAAGTATGGGAGTAGCCAAGATATGATTTGTAATGAATTAACCTTTGATAGCCTTTTACGTAATAATGCATAATCCAAATTCTATTAAGAGTGTCATCCATTTACTAATATCGTCTGTTGGAAGGATGGCATGGAAGAAGGAATGGTGGAGGGGATCGATGTGGATGATGACATAGGTGGTTTGGTAGGTCATGTAATGATGAAGCTTGGTGGTAACGAAATAAATAACTAGAGAAATGCGTTCGACATAGGTATCAAGTTTCATAGTTAAAAAGAATGCAATTAATGTAGTAGATGACATGATCCTTCCCTTTTTCATCCTCTTGACCTAGCATTTCCCCAATGAGTATGGAAGTAGATGATGTGTAGATAATGAATGGATGATTAAGGGATGAGAGTTGTAGTGTAGGAGTAGTGAGGAGAGATGATTTCATATTTTCAAAGGCTTGTTGTCAGTGTTTGTTCCATTTAAATGCTACGTCCTTTTTTAGGATATTATTGATGGAATGAGTATGATATGTGAATTCAAGGACAAACTGTCAGATTTCCCCAATCTTCCCTAGGAAATTTTTGATGTAAGGTATAGATGTAGGATGAGGCATGTCAAGGAAAACTTCAATCTTTGTAGGGTCAAAGTTTATACCACGTTTTGAGATGAGGAATCCTAGGAGTTTGCATTGTGCGACACAAAATATGATTTTACCTAGGTTAAGGTGAACCCTATATTTATAAATCCTTTGAAGGTAAATTTCTAGGTCCTAGGAACGATCCTCTACACGTCAATATTTGACGATAAGTTCATCTACATAGACTTCAACTATATTATGGATAAGATCATGAAATATGTGTATCATAGCTCATTGGTAAGTTGCTCAGACATTTTTAAGGCCAAAAGGTATACTAACATAGCAATAGGTGCCCCATTCAGTGTTAAATGTGGTCTTATGTTGATCTTCAGGCACTATCTAGATTTGATCATATCCTAAGAACTCATCCATGAGGGATAACATCTCGTAGCCTATAGCGACATTGATGATGGTGTTGATGGAAGGAAAGGAGAAGTTATCCTTAGGACGTATGAGGTTTAGGTTGAGAAACTTGATGCAGATGTAGAAGGATAGCATAAATTTCTTATGAATAGGGACAATATTGGATACCCATTCATAATAGTCAACTGAATGAATAAATTTGGTGTCAAGAAGCTTTACAAGCTCTTTATAATATAGGTTATTGATTTTAGGAGGGAATTTGTGAATCTTTTACCAAATAGATGCAACATCAGGATAAGTAATGATGTTGTGGACTACAACATCATGATCAATATTGGGCATGTCAATGTATCCCTAGGTAAAGACTTCCATATATGGAGGACATACTTATCATGTAAATGAGGAAAGCAGTCACCTAACAAGACTATATGAGAAGGATCGTCGGTGATTTGGATGTTGATGGTGTTTTAAATGATTGTGTTTCCATCTTCAAATTTGTAAGGAGCCTCACGAATCTTAGAAAAATCATCATTGGCAAGGTTGACAATATTGAAAAATTTGTCTAAGTCTGGTAGTTTATTATGGAAATGGCCAAGATTGTGATATTACAGAGGAAAGCCATCTTCATGTGCATATAATAACTCAAGGAAGACCTTGTATTATCGAAGGTAAGTAGTGAACCATCATATTCAACATAAATTTCGAGAGCTACATGTCTTTTACCATCATGATGTTGATGAGAACTGATTTATCTTACATCCATGACCTTGTCATCCAGAGTGGCTTCTACACAAAGGGATGGAGGAGAGTCATCCTTCTTGATGGGATTATTGTGTTGGTAGCATAGGGGTTGGTAGCATCAGGAGAGGGTGATTCAGGATGGATTGGATTAACCATGTAGTGTTCAGATGGACCAACTATGTCAAATAGAGCACATTTATCCTGGGAATAATCTAATTTAGATTATATAGGATTTTTTGTGGGGGTGATTTGAATGTGTAGTGGTATAGTTGTCAATTTGTTAAAGGAACCAAGGAGTATCAAGTATCAGAGGATTAGCTGGTGGGATATAGGGAAATGTCTCTTCATCCTCACTCGCTAGTATCATTGGAAGGATGATTAAAATTGTGAGATGCAGAGATCATGTGAGTATCATGGTTAAAAACATGCATGAACATGCTAAGCTATGATGGTAATGAAAAACATATATATAGAGAATTTACTATGAAATATGATGTAGTATTCATTAATGACAAGTGTGGAGGTGGTGTGGGTCACAAGATCACCATCAGGTACGTCATATTTGAAGGAATAATCACAGGCCATAACCCCAATTCTGTTGAAGGAACCTAATGAGGGAAATTCCACAAAAAGGTGTGTAATCTTGAGTTCATTATTTTTGAAAGAATTATGATGCCTAGATGATGCAACATTACAAGGAGGTTCTTGAAATTATAAGAGAGGAGGAAATCAATACTGAGGTAATATAATTGGAGGAATTCATAGCTTTATGTTGTTGGTAAGTGATTCTTATTAACCATATTTTGGAGTTTATTGGGTTCATCATCATTTGAGTATGTTAGGGTCACCTAAATGTCAAATCTATAGTCATAAAACTGAGGATATGGGATGTTTGGTACTACGGCTACATTAAGAATATGAAAGGGTTTATCTAGGGAAGGAATGGATATGTCCTAAGGATTTGGGTCGGCATTGAACCTATATCATTGATCATTATGAATGCATTTGTACCCTAATAATGTGATTGTATGCATGTGATGTGTCCAAGGTCGGAAATGTAAGAGATTCTAAGAGGGGACAATTGAGAACCACGAGCTTGGTGTAGGAATTGTTGGGGCTCATCATGATGGGAAGCCAATGAAACCAAGTGAATTTTGACGAGTTTTTATCAAACCCATGACCAGTGAATCGGGTATGTTTTAGGTCATCACTGGAGAAACTAAGATTTTGAATGAGAGAAAAGGAGGGCACATTGATCCCAGAGCCTTCATCCAAAAATACTCATCTCACTTGTCCTTCATGATTGATGACATTAATAAGGAGTAAAGAATCATCAACACAGAATAACACTTCATCATTAATTATTTCATTCTTAGGAAATTCAATAGGTGTGGTTTTGGTGTTATGAGGAGGAATGGGCATTTCAATATTATGAATTTTAAGGTTAGGGAAATATGGGGTAGGATGAGACTCGTCTTCCTCATCAAAAACATCCTTCAAATGATAGATTTGTTGCATGAGGAATATTCGATGTTGGGGAGATCTACGCATAAGTTCCATTAGAGGAGATTTGTAATTCATGGAATTGATTTCATATGTGAAATTCTATTGTGGATTCAGATAAGTGTCATAACAATATTTTGGTGGGTGAGAAGAAGGGAGAGACCCCATATATGGGTGTGGATTATAGGTTTGAGCAACCTTATCTAAGGGAATGGTGGGATAGGCTATATGGGGGGATTATGTTACTGGATTTGGATGTAGCTCAACTGAAGGAGTGGGATCATCATTAGGTTACTCATGAGAGGTATCAAAGATATTTTAATTATTATGGGAAGGTTTTATAGGTTTATAGATGGGGTATTTATGTTGGGTGTTTCATTGTTATTTGACTTTAGCCACATTGATGTATTGTGAATTGAGTAATTGTAATCGTAAGACCCTTCGACCATGCCTAAAAAATGGTTCATGGACTCCTTATTATGATCAATCTTAGAGTGATAGTATTTGTGAGCTTAAAGAAGAGATTGACATTTCTCATAGCTTTCTTAAATGATAACATCAGTATCAAATTGAGGTTCGGGGAAGAAACCAAAATTAACTTTCTTGAGATCTCAACAATCTTTACGGGAATGGCCAATAGTGGCGTGCCACCAATAAAAGAGATCATTAGGATTAAAGGAAGTTATTGGTTTCTTAGTTGTAGGAAAGATACGAGAAGTAGGGAGGAGTTACAATAACTCACAGTGTGATAGAGGTAGATGATGTGAATTATGGGAAATGAAATCTTGGATATCATTACTTGAAGAGGAATATGTGATTATTTTGCCTTTAGCAAGGGCTTGGGAGTTAATGGATTTGGACATTGATTTGAGGGTATTTAAAGGCTTGGGTGCTTAGTTGAATTCTCGCATGAGGTAGTCCTTCCATTTTTCCAGTTGAAGAGCCTCTTCCAACATAGTGGGAGAGAAAGATCGTACATTATATTGGATATTAGGAACAAGAGCCTTAAGAAAGAGTTGGAAAAGAGTTTAGTTATCAAGATGGTGGTTGACTTTATTGGATAAATCCCTTCATAGTTTGATGAAATCATGGGCAGATTTGTTAGACAATTGCTTCAAGTTGATGAAGTTTTTAAAAGAGTTTTTATGAAGATCATGTTATTGAAACTCCTTCACTAAATCTTGGGTTAAAGTCTCTAGATCGATAATAGAGTGTGAAGGGTGTTCGTTATACCATTCTAAAACATCTCCTACAAAGGTTTTTACTAGAAGTTTAGTTATAACATAGGTATTGGTTTGGATCCATTCTTTGTAGATGATTCCAAAAAATTTAAGATAAATGGTCAGGTCAATCGATCCGTTAAAATTTATGGTATGAGATATTCCCCATATGTCTATAGAAGCTATGTGAGGAGCTAGGGGTTCATTTTTCAATGCTTGAAGGAACCTTATTGTTAATTGGAGGAGCATGGATGGGAATATGCATTAGCATCGAATGAAAAAGGAGGTGTCAAAAGCAT
This sequence comes from Taxus chinensis, assembly GCA_019776745.2. NCBI lineage: Eukaryota > Viridiplantae > Streptophyta > Pinopsida > Cupressales > Taxaceae > Taxus > Taxus chinensis. Next base: position 97,433,344 of record CM034150.1, read on the forward strand.
GATTAGACTACATTAGGATCTGATTTTTTTGAGAGGCCATTTCGAGCATTTGGATTTGTATTTGAAACATGCTAGAAGTGGTAGACAATTGCATAATGTCCATTTGATCCAAAAAATATAATTAAGAGATTAAGATCAAATTATGGATCAAGGCCATTAAATGAAGCATCATTGGTATTGTTGTCTTGTAAATGGTTCTTTAGGGATTGAGTAGGGGTGACTTCGATTATAGGAGATTATTATGGTCAATGGGTTTTGAGTGAGATTTCACGGTTGAATTTTTTTCTCATAAGACCCATACCATGGGAAACTTTGATTATCTCTCCTTCTTTGTTGGGTGTGTAGAGATCATTATTGTTCAAGATTCTTGATAACCTCCCTAGGGTCAATCCTTGAGATTTCTACTAGGTTAGATTTAGCTATGAGACCCTTTTCTGATGGGATCGATCATGTTAACGCACAGGGGAATGATAGCATCAAGTAAGAGGGAAGTATGTTTAGGAATGATCAGTCCCTAGTACAGTGTGAGCGTAAAAATCTAGGAAAGAGACCCACAAAATTAATGCTTCTAGAAGGAGGTGAAGGAATAAAGAAACAACCCAAAGGAAATTTGAAAGGATTTAAGTTGGATAAAAATATCCTAAGAGGATACATGGTGACGAATGAACCAAATGAATCTTAGAAAATGGGGTATTATGCTTGAGATTTAAATTGGATCAACTGGTGTAATAAGGTCTACACAGGGGCCGAAGGTGTAGTGATAGATATATTGTGAGTTTAGACAATATCAATTGTGTAGTAGGGTTATGAATAGGATTTGATGAATTGGAAAGATTAATTAGAGTTTATATGTAGATCGGTCATGCAATAGGTTTTTCCATAAGGGCCGATAGCATTCAGAAAAAGTGGAAAAAATAAAAATATGAATGAATCTAACCTAATTAGAAGTAAGTAAGATTCACGTCGGGTTCACCAAATTATATGATGAGTAAAAGAGATATTCCCATATGGATCTACCAAATATAGGGATCCAATCTAAAACCAGCCACACTGTATAAATACAAAGGTGCTTAAGGAGATGTTAATGTCATAATTATAGAGGATACTAACCCTAACCCTGGGATAGCTATAGGTTTCCAAGGCCTGTAACTAAGATAAAGATAGGTATCCTACTAGGATTTTGAAATAAGAGTAAACAAGAGGTGGAAAAGCCAAGGGGTGTAATATAATAAGCCGATGCAATGGATCAAAGAAAACATACATCTATTATAGTCTATAGCAATGAATGACTAGTATACAACATGCACATACAACATAAGTAACTAAAGAGGGTTAGAAATACCTACCTATACAATGTGTGTGACCATTGATGCATAACCATCCATAGAGACAACAACACTGAGAGAGAATCACCATGGGTAGAGAAGGGTAAATCTCAATAAGAAGATCTCCACTCCTAAGTCACTATGGTAACCCAAATACAAAAGAAGTAAGCTTTAAGACTCCAAGTCAACATATAAGTGCAAAGTAGTGTGAGCAAGAGAAATTATAGGTGTAATCAAATGAGTATAAATTGGTTATATCAATGATAATGATAGGAGAAAAGTCAAACATATATAACTAACGTCATTTCCCATGGGTGATGGTGTCATCCTTAGGAAAACCCTATTATTACTTGAGATTGCACCCTTGTTGAATATACTAGAATCAACACCTTAGTGAAACGTGATAATGTCCCCAAGGGTTGGGACCTTTCTCTTTGGGACAGACCTCCGGAGAAGGTCAGCCTCCTCTACTTATCTAACCTAATGCTAACACTACTCCTAATCTAAGCTACTGATCCATATGGGAAAATGGGAAGGAGGATTACATGAAATGAAACTAGGCTAAGGGAATGGTGATGATGTTAGAATAAAAAGGGAATATATCTCTATGAGATGAAGAATATAAAAGAAAAACAAGATGAGAGGGAAGATACATATTATAGATCAACATTATCTGAACCATTTTATTCCACACAATTTAAACACAAAGAAATGAAGATATATGCAAACATAACGTAAACATGACATACCAAAAATAAATAAAGAGGTAAGAGACATAATAAATGTAATTAAACAGAAGATATGAGCCACAATAACAAGATTTTATTGATAAAAATATAAACAATCCTTTACATCATTAGGGAGGGCACCGAGTGCATTACATGTGAGCACATCAAAGGTCTGAAACTCATGAAAGCTCGGAAATTGTTTTGACATGGTGACTTTACAGTAAGGAGTGGATTATTTACAAATAATAACAAGTTGCTTCTTATTGAGAAATAAGAGAAGAGAGAGAGAGAGAGAGAGAGAGAGAGAGATAAGATCAAATTGTGCAAGTAATGAAGAGATCCAACCACCCGCCGCCCACCAAGGAACAATCATGATTCAATTCTTGTAGACAAGTATGGCCAATAGAGGTTGCTTGAGAAAAACTGCATCAGATCACTTGAGAATGTGGACTTCGATGTGTAGGATTTAATGTTTGTTGTTGGGACTAGTTTGTACTTATGAACTGAGTTAGGTGTGAATTCATTATAATCTGCAAGTTTTAGATGATTTGTTATCTTTCTCAACTTTTAACAGCCTCTGTATGATCTATGGACTTGTTTTCTTTCTTCTCCTAATCCATGAACATAATTTACTTTATGCAGACTCTTCTTATACCATGGATCTTTTACTTTATATTTCTCTTTTACTTCACTCTCTGTAGAGTCTAAATCCTTCGCATAATGTTTTGTTACACGGATTTTAAGTTTGCTTATTCCATAGAAAATCGCTCCTTCGTTCTGTGGGTTTCCTTTGATACGTAGATTCTCTTCGTTTCAAGAATTTTAGTTTGTTGCATGGACTTTCTTTGTTTCATGGCTTTTCTTGTACTTCACTCCATTTTTCTTCTCTTTGATATGTGGTCTTTCAACCTTATGTGACTTGTTTGAAAACTTCTCCAACACTCCAAACTTCACTTCTCTTCCCTTGCAATGTCGCATAGTACTTATTCTTTGTTCTGCAACATATTTCTCTGCAGTGATATTCCTTTTTTACTTGGTTTAGGCAAAATCTGCTAAACGTTGAGTTGTTCCAACTTCTACAGAACACGGAGTTTTTTATTTTTGTAAAAAACTACATTTTTCATTTCTTTGCTCAGCGACTTTTCCAGTAAGAAGTGATTAAGTCTTTAACTTGAATAAAGTTTTCAAAATAGCATGGGTGTTATTTTAGACAATAGTTTGGTGACTTTCAGGGAGCATATGCCTACTAGATGAGTTAACCAGTAGCTTGGCATATCCATTGGGCATGGAGTCCAGAATACATCTTGAAAACTAATCCAAAACTTTTTAAAATCACCTTGAATCTGCATGAAGCACCAAACTTGACACTAGTTTGAAACCGGTCTTTGGAGCTTTGAAAGAACATATACACTTGGGAACTTTAACAAAAATATTTTGATTTGGTGCCAATAAAACTCAATGATTTGGACTATGCACAATGAAATTTTGGTAAGATCCGAACACACAAATATCTTAATAATAATAATTTTTCATATATTTTATCCAGGACTACTTACGCAAATATATAGGAAACCATTTCCTATAAACAAGGAAAGTTATAACCTCTCCTATAACCAATTACTAAAAACTTATTACGTACTCTCCTTAAATCTCTCACCCAACTCTTATTTACGTGAATTGTTATTTAAAAACTTCACATATTACAATATTATTATATTCACATTAACATTTACAGTATGCTAATTATATTAACCCGTAAAAATATGAATACTAACGATTATGAATTCCTAACATTCCCCCCCTTAGTGCAAACATGCGGAAAACCTCAATCTCATATCTACACCTCTTTTTGTAATTTGGTGATCTTCACGGGACAATCACAAACCCTAGTGATGGTTTTACGTATGATTCACCAAAAACTAAAAATGGTGGTTTTACAAATGGTTTACCACAAACCACAAATGATGGTTTTGCAAGTGGGTTACCGACAACCACATCATGAGGTGCAATACTCTCATCGTCTCTCATCAACATCTCACTACAAGGAATAATATAAGAAATTTTTTTGTTCATACACACATAGGAAATGTTATCATAATGGAAATGGAATATTGGTATAATGTTCCCCCAATGTGAAATGGCCATTTATTCACACCACATAGGAACAACATGAACACTGAAATCTGAAGCACGCTGAAAACACTAAAATTAAACACACTCTGAAAAAATGTCACCAAACCTTCATGCGGCCCCATCATTGGTGACTGACAAGAGGTCATTGATCGACCTCTAATCCCCATTTCCCTCGGTCCTCCGATATATGAATTATTTTAATTTCCAGTGCCTGATATACTCGCGTGTAGTTAATCGTTGACGTTTGCAAGGTTGAACTTGCTTGAGTTCATCATTTGTCTCATATCCAACTTCCCAACTTTTCCAAATTTTATTTTCTTGGCACTTTACATATTGGATGTTGGTTTCAACCAATAATGCATCCGTAGGAAATTTCTTTATTTTTCATACTTTTTGATAAGACATCATTAATGATGGACAATAACAATAACTTAACAATTTTGACAACACGAATTTGAATTAATAAACTTGAAATATTAAATGACTCTAAACTTGAATTTTACAATAATACTTTGATACTGACAAGAAAATATCCTCCATCGACTAGTTTTGACAAGATGACAATGATAACATTTACATTTATAAATTGACAAAAATGATCATAACTAAATATTTAAAAAGTAATCAAATTATTACTTTTCAAATTACGACCTTACTACAATGACTCAAGAAATATAAATGAACTTAAAACATGGAATAATACTCTATTTAGATTTGTGACCATTTATTTAAGAATAACAAGAGTGGCAATGCAACAAGTACCTGCAGCAGCTAAGCAGTGTTCTTGTTCACGTGCAATTTGCAGAAGAAGAGAATTTGACACTGGATGGGTTGAAGATAATGGAAGAGCTCTGCCTAAGGAAGTGTGTGGATTGCCTTCACTGTTTTGACATCTATAAGAGTATGCATAACTACTTTGTCCTATTTTCCAGTGAATTAAATGAACTGCAGACATGAGTCACTAGTTTTTAATTGTCCCGATTTGACATCTTTCTTCCTCTCAAATTCTAAATTCCTGCAATTCTTCAGTGGCCAAAAGAAAGTTGAATCAGTAAGCATTGAACAGTACTTCAGATAGATGTATTTTAAATTACACAGCGTTTGTACAATAACCTCCATTACTTCATCTGTAAGGCAACGGGAACCTTCCAGATTTAGATGAACAAGGTTTGGACAAAATCTAGCAAGACCCAAAATTCCTGCCGAAGTCATGCCCCCACACCGAGCTAAAATCAGGATTTTTAGTATTATCTCTGTTAGGTTTAACATCAATTCATCTGATATGTTCAGTAGAGAAAGATTAAGATATTGCAGGCTAGTGGAGCTGGCAAAGGATTTTATTGCAGTGTGTGAAATTTTGGCTCCATTGACAGTTAAAGAAGCCAGTTGAACACATTGGGTGGCAATCATTTGAAGGCCTCTATCAATTATAAGAGGACAGGCAAACAATATAAACTCTTGCAAGCCTCTGTAACCCCATGATAGGGAAGTCAGAGCAACATCGGACAGAAAATAATGCCCAGAAACATTCATAATCTTTAAACTGTGAAGCTCTTTGGGCAGAGCTTCAATTCCTGCATCAGTTATAATTAAATCGTGAATTGGCTTGAGAGCAACATGATATGAGATATCTAGGATTTCCATATTAGGAAATGGTTCTGCAATGGCTATCAGGTCTTCATCTTAGAGAAGATGAATCCTGGTGTAGTTTAAAGACCTCGGAGAATTTTCACAACTTTATCGAAAAAATGTCTATAAGCATTTGAGTGGTTACACCTGCATTCAACTGAACCAAACCAAAGAAATATAAAGAACCCAAGTTTTCTTCAGAAAAACTGGAATGATATGCATAATACCCACAAATCTTGGCGTCAATAATTGTCGAGAATGATAAATAGTTAATTACCCTGCACTCTCCACATCTGACATAAATAATTTTCTGGCCATTGATGCTTCCAATGTTGAATCTCTGAGTTGGGTATGGGAATAACATTAATTTTTTATGTATATGAGTGCAAATTCTTTCGTGTAGTATAGTATACCAGCCAGAGAAATAGAGCCACGGATTATTAGAGAAAGGCATAAATATGTTGGCAGTAAGAAGATTATTTTCCTGTGTCTGGTCAGTCATGATATGGCCTATGTAAGGGCTCTGCTCATTTATTTCCCGGGCAACGATTTTGTTAACATTTACAGCAACCTCCAAAGAAAGTTCTGGTAAGAGTAGTATGAGCATCATTGTCTTCAATGCGGATGACCGTGTAAAGCCAGATCAAGTTTTTCAATTGCCTTCACCGAGTAAAATGAGTATGCATAATTGACATTTTTTGAAGCATCTTCCAGAATCATTTGGGCATTTCACCACATCAACACACTTAAGAGTTAAGAAATTGCCTTAAATTAGAGGAATTGCCTTCCAGTTTTTAGCTACTTGGAGCTCTGGAGCATTTAGATTTAAAAGGACTGAAAAACCTCGAAAAATTATCAGATGTGTTTTAGCAGTTAATTGCAATGATGGAATTGTTATCCTTTTCATTTTTTAACGAAAAACAACCCTGGGAAGCCAAGAAGACAATCCTTTGCTTGAGAGTTGTATTGGTTACATCCAGATCCTCCAGTCTTGGTATCCATGATCGACCAGTTGATATGATCCCCAGTTCCAATGACGCAGATAACAGTCTAGGTGGGTTTTACACTCTCAAATCTTTACCTCGAGTCAGAATGAACAGTTGAAGAATAACATATTGGAAGAGTTAAAGAATGTAAAATAGAAAATTGTTTGGGCTTAGAAATCCTCCACGTGGAGGTCGGTGAAGAAGTGATTAATGGAGCAACCACATATCATGCCAAGAAAATGAAATACCTGTCAAGCGGTCTCAAGAAAAATTGCAAAGGCTTAAGCAGATTTTTTTATTTCTCTCCAATAAAAAAATTGCTTGAAGTGTTGCATGAAAATAGGGAAGTTATCCATAAAAATAAGGAAGTGTTCCATGAATTATGACATCATTTTGTTGTATGGGAATAAGGAAAATAAGGAGAAAAATGTATCAACTAATCACATACGTGAAAATTGGTATTTGTAAATGAATAAAAAATTATATATTGTTTAAAACTATTACCTAGACCATATGAAATAAAAATAGTTAATTGTGATTGATTGAAAAAAAATCGAGTAATAAGAAAGTGAATACTATAGTTACTATAATGCCAAAAATCAATGCAAGGCATAATCGAAACAAATGAGATTGCATATAGAAACATTTATAGATGTCACATATGTACAAATGGAATCTATGCATGGATCAATGATTTCCGTTATGGGTAGGCATAAAATTTGGTAGTGACCTTAGGCGATTTGAAATGACATATGTGAATTAGATGCCTTTTGTAAACTACTATTTAAGCTTTGACGCCACTATTAGCTTGCAAACTCTTACGTCGTATGTCTGAATATTATAACGTAACTTTCAAACAATTTTGAGGACAAATTTTTTAAATCTGCATGAGTTCATAGAACACAGGGATGACTTGGCTAAAAGAACAATTCTAGACTAATACGCGCCAAAATACTTTAGTAAGCAAACCAAAAACGTTCAATCCAATGAAGGGTAAATCTGTGACCGATCCAAAAGTAACTCTAGCCAATGGACTGAGACAGTTCTAGGTGAAATTAATATTTCTCATGGATCTGCATTAGACCATAATCATTCTTGAAAATGATAAGTTATTCTAGAGTATCACAAAACTAATGTAAAATATTCTCAAAAACAGTGACTCTCATTTTGTTCAGAATTCTCATAAAATACCAACTTTGATACCGAATGAAATTTTGATATGATCTGAATACACAAAGATCTCAATAATAATAATTCTTCATATATTTCATCTAAGACTACTTACACAAATGTATAGGCAAACATATCCTATAAAGAAGGAAAGTTATAACCTCTCCTATAACCACTTACTAACAACTCATAACATACTCTCCTTAAATCTCTCACCCAACTCTTATTTACGTGATTTTTTATTAAAACAACTTCACATATTACAATATTATTATATTCTCACTAACACTTACATTATGCTAATTATACTAACCCATACAAATGTGAGCACTAACCATTATGAATTCCTAACACACAATTACAAAGAGACTTACAAAACTATGTACAAAAGAGAAATCATACATGATCCAACTCAAGACATGCAGAGTGTGTGAAGAACTTGTTTTGCAAAAATTAAATCTAAACTACTCCTACTCTAACCAAGAGAAAACCAAGCTAAACAAAGTTGGATACTGGCTGGGAAAAGTAACTTCCCTTCCTTACAAAATGTTTCCATGATATTAGTTTTACATCTAGATCAAGCGGTGGAAGTGAAAACATGTTTGCATCTTCCTTTTACTCAAAGTATCGGCCTTAAAAAGAATAAACACCTCCTCCGGTTGTTTTGCATTAGGTTTGGATAGGTGTTTTGGCTAACCTTTGGCACTTTAAAAATATTCCTCATGTTCTAAATAAAATAAGAATGGTGACAACTCTGTTAGAGTAGGTATTTACCTTAGCTCATGTTCACCAAGGTACTTATTTTATCTTTATTGTATTTATCCTCACCCACTTATGTGTGTAGATATTTCTTTTTATTTATTTAGATATTAGGGGGATATTATCTAGTTGTTAGTTCTTTCCTTGATCTATGGTATTGACTAGATCCTTGATGTCTAGTTCTTTCCTAAATCTATGGTCTTGACTAGTTCTTTGATGACTAGTTCTTTCCATGATTTATGGCTTTATCTACAACCTTGACTGCTTCTTAGATTGTTATTCCTTGCCTATATAAGCAAGGCCCATTCTCATTTTATTTCATTGAGTTCCATAATAATATATGATATTGTTGTTCATTTGTTTGCAAAGGTTTATGTAAAGTTATTCTGGAAAATTGCTTTCATCTTATTGATCGTGATGTTTGATTAGCAGATTTGTGTTCTTGGCTTGGTACGATCTAGTAATCATTCCTTTTAAACTTTGTTCTTGGATTTGACATAGCTATATATCTTATTGGAGATCCAAATCTCAAAACCAATGGACTAATTTGTTTGATTTGTCCATCTCTTTCATATTCCATTCCATGAATTGAGATATCATTCAAACTTTCCTCATTCTAAGGAGGGTTTGTAATTTGTTCAAACTTGTCTTCATTTGTTTCCTCCCCTATGACCAACTTTGATTCAATATTGGGATCCTCATTCTCCTTCTTAGCTTTAAACAAGAATTTTGAGAGCTCAAAGGCATCCCTCTCCTTAACATGAAGCTCAAATTGATCTTCTTGTCTGATTTCTTCCTCTACTTTCCTCTCCTTGAGGATTTCCTCCAAGTTAGATTCTCTAAATGAGGGTAATGATAGATCAACATATTCATCACTAAAAGAGAGAAAGAAGCTCTCAATGGTCTCTTCTACATCCAAAAGCTCGAAGTTTGACTTTTCCTCCTTTTTCTTGTGCTCATCCATTGTATCCTTCATTGCAAAATATTAAAGAAAAACAACATGAAGCTCTTGAAGAGGTTGGTCCATTCCTTCATCCCTACTTTCAGATTCAATCCATTCTTTAACACATATCTCAAAGTTAACAATAATAGAGCCCATGTCAATTATTTTTTATGCACCACAATGAGATTGGCCGATAAGTTCTTGTTGAAGAACTTGTTTGACCTCAAACTCCTAGCTCCAATCCTTGAAATTCTGCATCTAATATTCTTTGTTTGGCTCTTTAGTTGAATTCCCTCCTAATTTTGTTTGATCATGAAGCTCATCCCAAGATGGGTTTAGATATATGAGAGGGGGAAAGGATTGATATTTTGACTAATTTTGCAGGGGTGTGTATGATGGATTAGGCATAATGTTTTCTTGCAAAGGAGAATGACTAGAAATAGGAGCTTTGAGAAAGCTAAGGATTTAAAATTTAGGCTGAGATGGAGCAAAATGAAAAGAAGGAATGATAGAATTTTATGATGGTAGTGAAAGATTGCCCCATTGACAAGGTTCCTTATAACTATATCGATTAGCTTCCATTATTTCAATCAACTCTGACATCTGATTTAAGGATTCAACCATTACCTCCAGCTTCTATTGAGGGCTATACCAACTTGGTAAGGGACCACCCATGGACATGGCTCCATAAAACTAGGTGGTTTAGCTACCATGATTTCAAACTTATCCTTTATCTTTTGCATTATTTCCTCCATATTCTAGATCCACAACCAGACATCATCATTAGACATGAAAACACATCCATTTTTTGCATTTTCATGTTCTTAAAAAATATCATGGTTAATAGGATAACCATATGGGTCAATGGAGTTTGGTTCATAGGCATATTCATTGTAATAAGATTCATAAAACTGATTTGGAGAGGAGTTTTGGAAAAAAGGAGATGGAGGGGAATGATACGGCTCTTGAAAATGAGGATCCAAATGAGGGAAAGAAGTCATGATTGTAAAACTTCATGAGAAGGGGATACCAGAATGAAAATGGTCCATGGATGAGAAAAATGGGTTTGTTGGATCAGTGGAGTCGCAAGATGTGCTAGTCTCAAACTAGTTCCAAATTCATGTTTTATGGGGATTCATGCATAGTTTTAAAATTTGGGATCAGTTTTTAATATGTATGTTTGAATCCATGCCCAATGGATATGTCAAGCTACTGGTTAGTTCATCTAGCAGGAAGATATCCCCTAAAATTTACCAAACTGTTGTATAAAATAGCACACATGTTATTTGTACAACTTCATTTGAGTGATAGACTCGCGAGGTTTCAAGAAAGACACCCAAAAAATGAGAAATAACTTAGTGTTATGTGGAAATGAGAAGGAACTTAGTGTTCCATGGAGTTTGGAAGATGTAGTGCTCCATGGAGTTTGTCAAGTCCACCCAACAAAGAAAATTCATGAAACGTATAAAATCCACAGAACAAATTAAGTCCATGAAAGAAGGAGAATCCATGTATCAAAGGAAACCCATAGAATAAAGGAGTGACTGTCTACAAAATAAGAAAAGTTAAAAGTTGTGTAACAAAGTGATATGTGAAGGACTCAAAATTTGCAGAAATGTGACAAAGAGTGAAGTAAAAAATAAATCTCAAGTAGAAGACCCATGGTACAGGAAGAGGCAGCGGAAAGTAAAAGTATGGTCACATATCATGAGAAGAAAGGAAACAAGTCCATAAGTCATTCAAAATATACCAAAATCCATGAAATATTATGGAATTCAAAACAAGGTCGTGGATCACAGTAGAAACATCATATGACACTAAAGATAGGAAGAAGATAGCAGATCATCTAAAACTCATACATTGTAACAAAACCAAACCTAACTCAATTTAAAAGTGTGAACCAATCTTAATCACTAGCATTAATCCTGCAGGTCAAATTCCACATTCTTAGATGATCTGATAGAGTTCCTTTCAAGCAACCTCTGTCATTCATGCCTATCTGCAAGCATTGAATCATGATTGGTCCTTGGTGGAAGATGGGTGATTGGATCTCTTCATTACTGGTGTGATATGATTTTTTCCCTCTCTCTTCTCTTCATTCTTTATAAAAATCAACTCAATATCATTTGTAAAAAATCCCCTCCCAACTGCAAAGTCACCATGTCAAAACAGTGGCCACATTTTCAAGAGTTGCAGACCTCATATCTGGTCACATGTAATGCAATCAGTTCCCTTCCCCACTAATGTAATGGACTACATATGTCTTTGATCAATAGAATCTTGTTATTTTGGCTCGTATTTACCCTCTACTTGTGTTTATTATGTCTCTTACCTCTATGTTCATTTATGGCATCTTCTGTGTGGGTTATACTTGCATGTTTTTTCATTTATCTGTGTCTAAAATATGTGGAATGGAATGGTTTGTGTAGGGTTGATATGTTGCATATATTTTCCCTCTCATCCTATGTTTTGTTCTTCCTCTCACAGAGAGAGACCCCCTTTCTGTTCTGACACCATCATCATTTCCTTAGCTTAGTTTTATTTTATGCATTCCTCCTTCCCCTTTTCCCATGTAATTAGTAGTTTAACTTAGTAGTAGTGTTAGCATTAGTATAGATAGGCATAATAATTTGTCCTTCTCCAGAGTTCTTTCCCAAAGAGTAAGGTCCCACACCTTAGGGACATTCCCATGTTTTACTGAGGTGTTGAATTTATTAGATTAAATAAGGGTGCAATCTCAGGTGACAACAAACCCTGAGGTAAAGAGGTGAAAAACATGGGGTATAGAGGCCATAAAGTAAATTAAGGTGAATGATGAAGGTCCATAATGACCAAAAGTAGGGATGATATCATGTAACAAGTTGAAATAAATAGACATAACGAGGTAGGTGTACATGATGGGTGTAGTGTGTGACCAAAGGGAAAAAAAATGAGGCAAAGGTGACTAAAGATAAATAGATAATATCTTAAATGTTGCGATCTATCTCTCAAATGTTATCTATCCCACATGATCAAGTACAATCACACCCCAATCTCAGAAATCCCGCATTCAAGAGGAGAATGCATCAACATCCCATGCATAAAATAAATGGTTAACAAATGTAAAATATGGTGTATACACTAGGCCTAACCAATATTCTCACAATCATGTGCTCTAACCATTTAAAACCATAGTCATCCATATGTAGTTGTGAAATGACTAACCTATTCATTGGAAATGAAAAAACCCCTCCACATGTCAGGAAAAAAACAATGAAGGCTTTTGTCCCACACATCCTTGTGCACATTGTTCATGAATGCAATTTCACATTCATTCTCTCATTTGACTATTTAATGTATAATGATCCTTGTTGACATGGTGAGGTGGAACATAGGAAGGAGAAAATCTTTTTCCGCATAGGAATAGATGTGTAGGCCCCATGGTTCCATTTGGAAGAGATAAAATAATATGCTAAAACATCCCTCATTGTATATAGTACAAGAACTTAAAAATTTGTGTTAATCCTCCCTATGCATCGTATCCAGAAGTTTCATTCTTCGGTTAACCTGCGATATGAACCTAAAATCTTTGATCCCTCATTTTGTAAAGCCTCGTCACAAGCACTATCAACTTGTGGTCAATCAACACATAGTGAGATTTTTTTGAAGAATGTAACAAATGACCTATTCATTGGCAACAAAATTAGCCTTCCATGTGTCTAAAAGTAAATAGTGAAGAAGGTTCCAGCCCCACCTATCTTTGTGCACATCATGCATGAATGTCATTTCACATCTACACTCTTCTCCAATTGTCTAACTTACAACGGTGTTTATTAACATGGTGAGGTAGAAAAGGGATGAGAAAAGTGTTTGCCACATATGATTAGATGTGTATGCCCCACAATGCGATATGGAAGAGAAAAATTCATAGCCTACAACATCCCATGTTGTGTAGAACCTCATCACAAGCACTAGCAGCTTGTGGTCAGTTGGAACATAATGAGATTTGGTTTAAAAGTGTATTTAAAATTCAATATGGTCGGAGTGAGTCTTCCCAATAGTTTGGCATTGGATCATATATAATTATTACGCAAGATGATCCATTTTCTTTACACTCTACAATTAAAGTTATGTTTCCCTTGGAAATTCCTAATCACTTTCTTTCTTGATAAAACTGAGGGTTGTTTATGAAATTCTTCCAAATCTTGCACATGAATCCTACCTTACAAATAGACATACATGGAGATATCAATAGATAGTCCCTCTATATTTCATCAAGAAATTCCCCAAAACTTGAAATTTGTTGATGGTTATGATGTTAGTCGTATATGTAATTGCACTAGGTTGGAGCGAGGTTTTGGAGTGAAATGTCTCATTTTTTTGTTTCTTGGGTTAAAACTTTTCCCGCTTATGTATTTATAGTATATTTAAAATTTTATCCAAATTTAGTCCATTCTAATTATAATCATATGCTTTGTTATGACGACAGGTGTTTCCAAAGTAGAGAAACAACGTGCTAATTATGGCAGTTCCTATCACGTACCTTATTAACGATATACTACATGATATGTTTTAATTAATGTAATTTACATTCTCCCGAAGAGTCTTCATTCCCATTTTAGTAGCACGACTAATAGAATATTTTCTATTACGACAGGAAATTTCACATAAGTAAATTACATGGCTCTGATATTGACTTTCCCTATGAGAATGAAGTAGCTTTTGATGGACATAGGAAGTGATATTATCTAGACATAATGTCAAACCTATGTCAGTTTCTTCACTTAGCCCTGTCTTATCTTATACCCCTTCAAATCCATCATTTACAACAAGGTCTCATGTTTCATTTCCCTCTATGCACCACCTCCCAAATAGTAATGCATGTTAAACTATGAATATTTATACCAATATGACAACTTCGAATATGACTGAGCATGAGGGACTCACACATATGCAAGCTTCTTATCTATAGGGAGTGATGAAGGAGGAATTAGTGTAGTGATCCTTGACATCTATAACCAAATAATATTCTTCTTCTTTAATTCCCATGTCGTCAAACTTTATTTCTACTACGATTTTTCTCTCTATCACAACTACAATCAGAACACCCTATGTGTTATCATGACACTCTTTTCTACCAACATCGGTGAGAGACTCGTGATAGGCCTATAGAGGGGGATTTCATGTAAGCTAAAAATCCTTGCACATAGTTTCTTTATAACTTTTTCCCTAATTGTTAATAATCCCTATTTTTTTATTTGATTTGTTTGGGTCTTCACCTTTTGTTTTTATCATTTTTTCTAATATTATAATTTTTAAAAACTAAATCAAAATAATTGTTTTCAATGAACTACTTGCATTGTGTACGCCATGTGTGTGAGGCTTCGATAGACATCAATTGAAGGCATAAATTTTTAAGCCTTTCGAGTGATGTCACATGACTAAGAAGGTGCAAGATAAGTTGGATGGTGTGGTGAGAAATTATATAAGTGTGAGGGATTTTGACATAATTCAAACTTTATATATACGAGGCTTTAAAGGTAGAGAGTAGGGAGAATGAAGACATTAGGAGCATCGATAAAATAACCATGTCATGAATTCATTGTGCTTGATTTTTTGTGGAATATGATAGAGGCCATCTAAATATTGAAGCTCATATCCACCACGTATATGGTAGCATTGTGCGAGGATGTTGATCTTTTCCATTTGGAGAAAAATAAAGGCATCGTGGTGAACTAGGTGGTGTTTTAAATGGACAAAATACCCTCCACAATGGTGAATATGGAAGATTTATTCTAAGTCATTTCTTTGAGGAGGATCTCGTGAAGTTCATTGACCATCAAAGCCTCTTCTCCTACATTAAATACATGTCCAGCCCATCTTACGCACTCATACTTTAGTAACAAAAAGTTTTGGTTGATGAATCCCTATAATTCCCTCTCCGAGATAATGACCAAAATCTTGGAGTTCCCTTGTTATTCCATAGTATTCCCAATATCCAAATGGTGAAATCTTGCATAGATGAAGAGGTCCCTAAGGCCAGGGAGAGATTCAATGCTAGAGACTTCCCCATTCTTAAAAGAACAAATAAATGCAAAACTTACTGCATTTTTAAAATTAATGAAATCTGAATGGGTCTGACTGTCTCCCCTATCTTGTCTTACTAGAACCCCCTTCAAATCTACCTATGTTGTGTTTTCCGCGTGCAACACATGAGAGGATCTTTTGGAAATTTTAATCAAATCATCCCATAACCTTTTGTATTCTCTATATAATATATGGACTATTTCTCTCAACATCGACAACTTCTATCATGTGTCCTTCTTGTAATCTATATCTCCTTTCTTCTTTGATCCATTCATAAATATGACAATGTGTCGATATGTGACCTATTAGAAGAAACAAGAGGATAATAAATGGTAGAGGAGGGAATTGACCTATTGGATGCTTTTAACTAGGCTAATGATCTTTCTTAGATTTTCTAGTTTTATCCCCTCTAAATCCAATCATGTTGTGTGCACCATGTGCCTAGCCTTGTCACACTCATTATTATCCCTAATGGTGTCTCCATCACACCACTTGCATATGATTGTTAGTATAAAATATATCATTCTGACATTTCACATTACTCATACATACCCCTTTTCATGGATGGTTTGATTAGAGATATATATCCTATAATGCTACAATGAACTTCTATATATATTAGCTAAAGCTAGAGATCATATATTTTACATTATAAGTGAAGGATTTATCCTATATTTGCCACCCATAATGTAGTTTTCATCTATAACCCATCATTTTTCCATTTACTAATAGTTTTTGTATGGGTAAATTACGTAATACCACCTCACACTTAAAAAGGAATAAAATTAATTGCATTTTACCATTCCTCATCTCTTCCTCGCCTTCTTTTTCCATATCTTATCTATATCAAAGGTTTGGTAAGGATAATTGTTTTTCTTACTTTTATAGGGATATTGATCCCTACCTTGTTAACAATAACAAAATTTCCTTCATAACTACTTAGATCTTATCTACAATAAGGTTCCAATGATAAGTGCAATTATCTCTCACACATTGAATCGATGTTTATATAGTTGTATAGTTTTTATACAAAGAAAATGTGTCAATTATGTTTGACAAGTGTTGGAACAACTTAGGGACTAAGTAGTTCTTTAAAGATATTTCTTCTTCCAATTGACTAGTCTAGTTCTAACATCATCTCCTCTAGTAGTTTTCTTATGTTAGTCATTTCTACATCATCTATGTCTTTATCTCCTCTCCACATTTGATGAATCCCTGACCTTATATAAGGGTACTTGTTTTTTGGTTCATATAGTGTTAGGAATATTATTGTATTAGTGCTCACATTATCAAAGTAAAGAAAAACAAGTGTTGTCAATGTCTAGTTTTATTTCTTAGAAATCATGCATATAATGACATACTAGAGGCATAATGTAATAGTAATAAGTGCATAATTTTTTGTCTACACTATATTTTAATTCCCTTTAAAAGTGACCTTTCCTCCAATTGATTGCTAGTATCTATTTCAATAGCAAGATAATATATTAGGATTGGATGACAATTTGGGCTTTTAAAAATTCTATCACCTCCATCTCGTCTTGGATTTACTTTTATCTACTCTATAAAAGTTTATTTTAGCACAACCTATGGGTGGTGGTGTCCATGCAAATTTCTTTCACACTATTTTTATGTTTTTATTAGCTAAATAATTTTTCAGGTGGTAAAGTTGGGGTCTCTCACGAACAATGTGTAGGAATGGGTCCCTCTACTTGAATGGGGCAGCTCTATTTATTGAAAACAAGAAATATTTACACTATTCTAATTGTTTGGGGTGGCTTTTCGATCGGGGATCACATAAGGGTACTTCCCTACACCTATGGCAAAGTGCTTGTAGATAGTATAAGGGAGGAAAAATATTGAGAGAGAGAGAGAGAGAGAGATGTATGAGGAGAATAGTAAGGAGGGTTATGCACAATAAATATTACATAAAATTTTATTGCTTAAAACCAGAATATATCCATGAGTTCAGTGAGAAGACACCATTCATATAGAACAAGGAATAAAACACAAAAAGCACAAAGTCTCAATGCATAATATTCAACAAGTACATGCTCATGGAGTGTAGTTGAGATGGAGAGGAAACATAGCTAAAATAAATAGAGGAATTGGATCACTTGTTCCTAGAGAGAATATGGGAGCTAGTAAATAAGAATAGCTTTATAAAGAAATTCTTCATCTACCCCCCACATGGCTCTTCACATTCCTATTCCACTTGTGAATTTTCAATTATCCTTAGTAGAGACAAATTAACTACCTATCTTAGAATTTTAGAGAGAGTTTTTTACATTTTACAAATATTTGATTGCCACTTAAGTAAATAGGACAAAATACAATGATTGCATACAATGAAGAATTAGAAAGGGGGAGAGAAGAGGAGAAAGAATGAAGAGAGGAGAGAAAGGATGCTCCAAATCATGAATTAAGGTGCCTCCACATTCAATGAAGATCATATCTGATATTCATGAAGATGGAATCTTAATCCATGATGACCATCTATAACACTATGTTATGCTCTTCCAATGAAGATTGGTCTTTTGGAAACTTTTTCCTTTTCAAGGCCTCACTAGAATGATACACCTTTGGAATTATTGAAAGGAAAGGTGAGTGATAATTTGACAACTAAAGACAATGATGAAATTATTTCCCTTATATGGAAAATGAGAAATTATTTCCATACTGCCAAGTTCCTGATGCATCTTAAAACCATTTCCTGCACAATTCAACATGATGATCACAACCCTTGGGAAATGGAGTAACTCCATGACATGAAGTGAAGAAAATTTTGACCATGTGGTGAATGAAGGTGAGATATTGGATGGAATATGATCTTATCCCTTTATTATCTCATTCAATGAAGTGAGAAGCACGTTGAGACTAAAATACACCATTGTGACTAGAATTAGGGACTGAGAGAGTTCCTCTTTTGCTTGAGACACAATGCCACTATCCACTCATTTAAAGCATGATTTTGTATTCCATGAAGGTTTTACATTACTAAGGTATGCAGAGGAATAAAAAACCATGACCATTTTGAGCATTTTCCATAGACATTTTCTTTTTTTAGTAAGTTCTTCCTAGAGTGATTAGTTTTGGTAAATTTGTTGAATTGTCACTTTTGAGCACTTTTCCTCTAGGGGAATGAAATAAGTGAATTGAATCCATTCATACTTAAAAATTAATATAATTATTAATTTTATTGAATAGGGAACTCACTAAAATATATGCATTGGCCATGGAGTGTCAGATCGGAGTGAAAATGGTTTCCAAAAAGTTCTACTTCACACCTAGGATGTTTTGCTCCAATTTTTTGGGGTTTCTCTCATATGAATATTCGTGCAAAAACAAAATGTAAAATTTTAGGTATGTGTTTTCTTATTTGTATAGGGAAGAATGTAAAAAATAATATTCATTCATATTTTTAATCACACTCAAATTCATGAGGCAAATAAAGTGCTCATTAGAAATTTGATTTTCTATAGATCTGCCTCTCCGATTTTGGGGCAATATGGATCATTAAAACTCCATAGATCTGAGGAGAATTTTTTCATTTCTAGAAACTTTAGGAAGGCTATAAAAAATTAATGATATAATTAATGGTGGGAACTAGTCATTTATCTCATATGCATTCACATAGGGAAGCTACGGTCTAAGTTTCAGAGCCATTGAAGGTGAGGTTTGCAAGCTATGAGCAAAAAATTGTTTCGGCCATGGTGGATGCCTAGTTCTTCTTGACAGCTATAAAAGAAATGTAAGGGGCTGATAAAACGTGTATAAACATTAAAAATTTCTAATTTTTGAGCCATATTTGTTTTTAAACTCACCTCTTCATGTTTTCCCTCCCATTTGCTTGTTTTTGAATTCAAATCTTGACCATAGTTGACTAACCATGGTAGGGGTGGAGTTAAAACTTTCCAAATGGGTTTCATATGTCCCCATATCCCTTAAAAAAATTATAAATTTACAAAGGGACATCATGAGTTGAAAAATTCACCTAGGGTCTGATCATCATGAAAGGGGTACATGGGATTTGAGTTGTGAAGTTGAGAGAATTTTCCTAGTGCACAAGTTGAAAGTCTTAAGTGATAAAACTTCTCCTCTCCGTGTGGTGGCCATACTTACTAAATGGGTATCAAACCCCCTCATGTCTATTACCACATTTATTAAGGGAAAAATGGATAGCAGGGGTTGAAAAATGCACCATGGGTAGCTTCATCATGAAGAAGGGGGCCACCTTTGAAAGGTCAGGTTGAAAACATGTTCCTGGAAGGTCCAACTGCCACCGAAGAAGATTTTTTTTTTTCAAACTCAACCTATGGAGAATGTAGAGGAACCACTTAAATTCACTTTGGAATTTGAATCATCTTCCAAATCTCCTTGGAACTCCCAAAATCCATAGTAGAGTCTTCACTAGGATCGAAGATCTTCACCTGCACTGCCAAGCCAAAATCTAAAAATCCACTTGTTATAATTTCTTGAAAACTTTTGAAATATGAATTAGAAATTATTATATTTCTGTTTAGTATCTGATTTCTTCCAAAATCATCTCAAGGCTCCTGATATATCTGGAACAAGCCAACTAGCTTTTTCACTTCTTTCATTTCTTTACACCATGCTACAACTAGCCCAGTGTTACATAACTTCCTCCTAAACCTAATTTTTCTTACAGAACTTTCCTAAACTACCTAAAATATCCCTTTTGGATCCTCTAGAAGCACTTGTCTTCTCTTAAATCCAGATATCTTCAACAATAAACTTGAATAACATCCCCTGCACATGAAAAACACTTGAAAATTACATTATCGCATTCCTCCTAGCCATTATTATGGCAACACAGTGACGGAGTTGGTCAGAGGATAGGTTTATATTGACCGAGAGAAGGATTTTCAAATGTGGTTTAGGTTTTCATGGAAAATAATTTGAATTTTTCATGCTACATATTTAACATGACAACTTCTGGCTATTTTTGGGGAATTTTTCTAGATCAAACACTGTAAGGACAAGGCAAGCAAGAACTCTAGAATCTCAAGACACTACATGGAATATTGCCTTATCCGTTGGGCTATAGAGTCACAAAAAAGATATGCAATGAAGCTTTATCAGTTAGGCATAGAGTCACCACTTCAACACACAACCACAAACAATTAACAACACATGAAACAAACACAATGAAAAAGGAAACACACCATAAAAAGGGAAAAACAACCTAAAATTACTTATGGTACATGTGGGGACAACTCACTTTCACTGTAGAATTTTTTCTCTTTAGATGTTTCCTCTGAATGGGTAGTATCGAGTGATGATGTTTTACAAAAAATTTAATTGGTTCAAGTAATTAACCTCTTGTCCTCAATTTCTTATAAAATTCAAGTGCTTTCATGATTGTCTATATACTTAGGAGGACTAAGCCTATATAATTACTATGATGCTCAAAGCTTTGCCCAAAAATTCTATTATTCTTATTATCTTGAAAAAAAAAATTAGATTACAAATTCTCTTCTATGTTCATCCACATTATTGATTTCCCATTTTGCATTTCACCACTTCCCCAAGGCTAATTTTTTATTGAATTGTTTAAATTCTCCAAGTATTTCTCTTTCCCACATTCATGTTTATTAACAAAATTTTCGTGAGAAGCATTGATTCCATACTTTTGTCATATTCCATCATGAAACATTTGGGCACTGGATGAAGAATCAAAATTAGCTTCATACCTATCTTGCACAACCATGATCATGAGCCAAGATATCAAGAGTGAGGTCTTGGATCTTTGTTCCTTCTGCAACTTTTAATATTTCTTGTACATAATCCTTCTTTGAAACTTCAAAATCTCACCTTCACATTCATTTCAAAGAATCTTAATTTTTGAAATTTGAGGAAACAATTTGGAGAAATTGATTCATCATCGCAAAGCTCATTTAATTTCACTGCTTCTTTATTATGGAGGCTCATTTCCAAAGGACTCAAAGACATTTTCTTAAACTTTTCATCATTGAGAGAATTTTCCTCTTCAAATGGGAAACAGATAAAATTTCACTTTCATCATCACATCCATCAACCATTGTCTCAAGAGAGATATCAGATTTTTCATTTTGATTTATTTCATCATGATGAATTTTTTAATCAATTGAGAAGTTAGAACTAGATTCATACGTATCTTACAATTTTCATGGCTTGCATTAGGAGTTCAAGGCTGAGTTAAGGATCTTCTCATTTCTTCTACATAACTCTTATCATTTCTTGCACAAATTCCTCTTTAAAATATTCCAAAGGCTCATCACAAAAAATTATCTCTCTTCTTCATGGATGAAATCCCCAATGAGAGGATTGAAATAAATTCTATCAATACACTAATTACTAAGAGAATCCTCTTTTTCAAATGGAAATAAGAACACCTCTTCTTCATGAACAAATGCATTGGTTGATTTTTCAGTTTGGAACTCATCAAGAACCAATTTATCTTCCTTGTGGCCTACAACATTTGGCAATTCCAGGTTGTTCTCTTGCAATTCAATATCTTTCCACTCTTCCTCATTATCAATACCCAACTAGGAAGGAATGTTTGGTCCTATCAAGATAGGAATCTCAGCCTCATATTGAGATGTTATGAAATGATTTCCATTCCCGCTGTCACAGTACAAGATATTAGCTTTTGGATCTCTTGATTTTTGTACTGTGTATTTCATCTTTCTTATCAAAAATAACTTTTCCATATTTCCCTTAACCAGAATGGTTGCAGAAGACTAATTCATTTGGATTTACCTCCCAAGTCCCAACAAAAACTTCTACTTGTAACATTCTGAATGATTCCGGAATATTTGCTACCAAGATAGGTCAACATAACTTTCTTATCAGAAAAGTCAACAAGAGCTACCTGTCCATCCTTGATCTTCCCCACATGTGGGACTTCTTTGGAATCTATGGAGAAACAAGAACCATTAGCCTATGTCAAGGTAAGTTTGAGAGCATTGGAAACTTTAACGGGCATTCTATTATCGAAAGATCCTGAATTTATTATGCAGTTATTCAGTTGGTATCCTCCAATGAGAAGGGAGAGATAGAATGGATCAATCTTATCAGTCTTGGATGCACTCAAAGAAATCATATTATGGGATGGAGGAGTAGGGGGATTTGGTAGTAGTCCTTTGGTACTAGGAACCATAGTGTTAGGATTTGAACTACTACCTTTGATATGATAGAAAATCTTATCAAATTGTTCTGGATGAGTCTGAAAACATTCAGATTCAAAAATTTGTACTTTAGACTTGTTCACATGTTTTATGATATTAAAAGAGGTGGATGCAGAAGAGGTATAAACCTTTGGATTTTAAACAACATACTTTGGTAATGGGGATCGATGTTTGAGGAGTAGAGTGTGAATTTTTAGGTACACTAGAAGCTTTTGAAGGACTCACTTTTACAGAAAACATAATTATAACTAAGAGTCACATTGGGAGACTTACTCGGAACAACAGATAGCCTCTTTTTTTCTACAAGATCCGGATTCTCCTTTTCAGACTCTATGGAAGGTGGGAAGTGGAGATCCTCTCTGGATTATTTTTTTTTGTAGATTCATCACAGGAGGATATTAAATCTTCTTATTTTTTAGAGCAATGGTGGAGGAATTTCCTTTCTAATATTAGGAGTGGGTGAAAACTTGCACATGAGAAGCTAGGTGTATCATCATCATATTCTTCTTCACCTTTTACATATTCAAGGAATCTAATTTATGCATCATCTACTTCTTCAATCTCTAGGACATTGTTGTCCTCACTTTCTTGTTTTGTATCTACAAGTTCTTATTCTTCTAGAGTTTCACATCTTGCATTCACTGGTGGAGCTTCTAAGGAAAACCTTCAAATTGATCCCGCAATCTGGTTCTTGTTCTAATTTTTGTGGGATGCTCATTGAGAAACTTTCTTCTTCAACATTTTCAAGTCATTAGCCAACTTCTGCAACAATGAATCAAATCTCTCATCCTTGGGATTCTGGGCCTTATCCTTCATTGAATGATTCTTGATCTTTCCTAATAATATGATGCCATCTTCCACTTCAATGGAAATTTCTTGAGCATGGTCCAAATCTCTTGGCTGAACTCTCCGTAGAAAGAAACTAACTTCAGGAAATTGGGCATTTGAAGAATCTTTTCAAGTTATCTATAGTAGGACGAGCAATGATGGGAATCTTCTTGATCAATTTGTTAAATTTTGCCATGAAGTCTCTCATGGATTCTTGTAGTTCTTTCTTCATTTGAGTTGATTTATAAAGGAGGGCATGAACATCTTTTGCAGTCTTGAATATTTCTTCAAACTTGATTTTCATATTACAATAATCAATAATTGAGTGTCATGACAAATAATGATAAAACCAAAACATACAAGACATCTTGTAATTTTTCCATGAATATACATTGTAACATCTTCATGTTGTACCCCAAAAATTTGTTAGGATGTGATAAAATTTGTGATATAATCATCTGGTCATTTCTTTCCATCTCCATAGAATTTTGGAAAGTTCTTTCTTAACCCTTTTCAAAGTTCATGAAGTGGAGGATTCAAAGCTAATGAACCAGAGTTTTGTCCCCATGGTACAGGTGCTTGTGTTGCCATTTCTTCCTCTTCTCTTTCTTCTTCTGGTTCTTCCTCTCTTTCTTCTTCTTCTTATGAGAATTCAGAGTTCAATGATGGGTGAAAGATAGGAGAATCGCGAGGATTTGTAGGAGTATCAGTAGGAGTTTGGATAGGATTTCAGGGGTACTACTTGATGAATCAGATGGAGATGAAGATTGAGAGAAGCAATATGGAATATCTCTAACTTGTTATCTTTTGATTTTGTAAATCTTCAAAAGTAGGGTCAACAATTCCTCTTAATCCCTATTCAATCTGGTATATCTTCTTTCAACCAGTTTTTTGGGAAAGCTTGGATTTAACTCAAGGAAGGTTTATGTTCACTCTTTTTGTGAGATTTTAGAATTTTAGATTTCTAATTTTTTTTTTAGAATATACATTTTTAATGGATTTTGTGGAATCAATATTGGGTATAGATGTGTTAAATATGCCCCATGGTGGGTGTCAAAAATTCTTGGTGAAATATTTTGTTAGGAGGGAAAATTGGGGTCTCTCACCAACAGTGTGTGGGACTAAGTCCCTCTACTTGAATGGGGTAACTCCATTTATTGAAAATAGGAAATATTTACACTATTCTAATTTCTTTGGGTGGCATTTTGACTGGGGATCACACAGGGGTACTTCCCTACACCTGTGGAAAAGTTCTTGTAGATACTACAAGGGAGGAAAAATCTTGAAAGAGAGAAAGGTGTGAGGAGAATAGTGAGGAGTTTTCACAATAAATATTATATAGGATTTTATTGCTTAAACCCATAATATATCCATAATTTAAATGAGAAGACACCATTCACATAGAACAAGGATAAAGCACAAGAATCACAAAGTCTCAATGCATAATATTCAACAAGTACATGCTCATGGAGTGTAGTTGAGATGAAGAGGAAACATAGTAAAAGGAAATAAAGGAAAATTTATCATTTGTTCTTAGAGAGAATGTGGCAGCTAGTAAATAAGAATAACCATCATTTCAAGTGAGGCAAATCTCCCTATTTATAGCTTTACAATGACAACTCTTCATCTACCCCCCACATGCTCTTCACATTCTTATTCCACTTGTGAATTTTCAATTACCATTAGAAGAGATAAATTAAGTACCTCTCTTATAATTTGAGAGAGAAATTTTACATTTTACAAATATTTGATTGTCACTTAAGTAAATAGGACAAAATATGATGATTGCATACAATGAAGAATTATAAAGGGGGAGAGAAGAGGAGAAAGAATGAAGAGAGGAAAGAAAGGATTCTCTAAAACACAAATGAAGGTGCCTTCACCCTTGATGAAGATCAAATCAAATGATGATGAAGATGGAATATTGATATATGATGACCCTCTCTAACATTGTGATGCTCCATCGATGAAGATTGATCCTTTGGAAACTTTTACCTTTCGAGGCCTCACTAGAATGATGCACCTTTAGACATAAATTGAAAGAAAAGGTGATGAAAATTTGACCATTGAAGACAATAAGGAATTATTTCCCTTACTTGAATAAACCTTAAAACCTTTGAAACACTGAGATTCCTCCAAACTGCCAAGTTCTTGATGCATCTTGAGACCATTTCCTGCACAATTCAACATAATGATCTCGGCCCTTGGGAAATAGAAAAAATCATGAAATGAGGTGAAAAAATTATGACCATGTGATGAATGAAGGTGAAATATTAGATGGAATATTATTTTATCCCTTGATCAACTCATCCGATGAAGTGAGAAGCACACTAAGACCAAAATGCACCATTGTGACCAAAATTGGGGACCGAGAGAGTTCCTCTTCTGCTTGAGACATAATGCCACTGTCCACCCCTGAGCAAACATGAGTTTGTCTTCCGTGAATGTTAGAATTAGTGAGGTATGTAGAGGAATAAAAAACCATGATCATTTTGATCATTTTTTGAACACTAAATTTATTTTTAGTAAGTTCTTTTCAAGTGACTAGTTTTGGCAATTTTGTCAAATTGTCACTTTTGAGCACTTTTCCTCTTAGGGAATGAACTGAGTGACTTGAATCCATTATACTTTATAATTACTATTATTATTAAGTGTATTGAATAGGTAATTAATAAAAATATACATTATCCATGGATTTTAGGATCTGAGTGAAAATGGTTTTCAAAAATTCTACTTCACACCGGGATGTTTTGCTCTAATTTTTGGGGGTTTCTCTCGTCTGGATCTTCATGAAAATGAAAATTAAACTTTGAAGTCTATGTTTTATTCTTCAAAAATGGAATAATGTAAAAATACAACAGTCATTACTATATTTATTCACACTCAAATTCAAGAGGTAAGCAAGTGCTCGTTCGAAAGCTTATTTTCTGTAGATCTCCATCTCCAATTTTGAGGCAATTTGGATTCTTACAACTCCATAGATCTGAGGAGACATTTTTCATGGATGGAAATTTTTGAAGGCTATAAAAAATGAATGATATAATTAATGGGTGCAAGTAAGCATTCATCTCAAAATATTTCATATAGTGAAGCTACAGTCCAAGTTTCAAAGCCATCGGAGGTGCGGTTTGTAAGCAATGAGCAAAAAGGTGTTTTGGCCATGGTGGATGCCTAGTTCTTATTAACAACCATAACAGCAATGTGATGAAAAAACATGGAGAAACATGAAAAATGGATCATTTTTTAGCCATATTTTTTTTAAACTCGCCCCTTCATGCTTTCCCTCACATTTTCTTGTTTTTGAATTCAAATCTTAACCATAGTTGACTAACCATGGTAGGGGTAGAGTTAAAACTTTCTAAATGGGTTTCAGTTGTCCCAATGTCTCTTACCACATTTGGTAAGGGAAAAAGGGACATCGAGGGTTGAAAAATTTTCCTAGGTTATGATCATCATGAAAGAGGGGCATGGGATTTGAGTTGTGAATTTGAGAGAACTTTCATAGTGCACAAGTTGAAAGTCATAAGTGATGAAACCTCTCCTCTCCATGTGGTGACCATACTTACTAAATGGGTCTCAGACCCCCTCATGTCCCTTACTAGATTTAGTAAAGGAAAAATGCTACAAAAGTATGACATGGGTTGAAAAATTCGTCATGGGTAGCTTCATCATGAGGAAGGGGCCATCTTTGAAAGGTCGGGTTGAAAACATGTTCTAACCACCCAATTTGTGATTTAAGTGATGAAAACTCTCCCCCCTCCATGAATATTTTTATCCCACATTTCCCTTTGGAAAATGGTAAAAGGGACATCAACCCTGCATAAGTGAACATGGGGTCTGATTCTCACGAGGAAGGGGCCAAGTAATGTTGTGATGGAAGACACATTTCTAACCCTTTAAGTTGCAACTTAAGTTACACGAATTCAAAATATGAATGTCTCACCATACTGGCACCTTATTGTGTCCCCTATGTCCCATTTGAATTTTTTACAAGATAAAAAGGGACATCATGGGTCTCCAAGTGCGCATTTTCCACTTTTGGAAGCCCACTTTCACCAAACACTACCCGAAATAGCCATTTGAATCCATTTTCTCACCACCAGAACTAGAAATAGACTTAAAAGGAAAAAATATGTATTATTTTGAGTTTAAAACATCCAAGGAATCCATTTCCACCAATTTTATACCTTTATTCTACTTCTTTTTTTAAATCCAGCCCCCTTTTCAATTCTAGTCACTGGCGGTTCCCGGAAGGTCCAACTATCACCGAAGAAAAATATTCATTTTTTTCAAACTAAACCTATGAAGCATGTAGAAGGTCCCATTATATTCACATTTTCATTTTAATAATCTTCCAAATCTCCTTGGAACTCCCAAAATCCGCAGCTGAGTCTTCACTAGGATTAAAGATGTTCACCTACACTACATGGCCAAAATTTAAAAAATCCGCTCATTATAATGTCTTGAAATATTTTTCAATATGAATTAGGAATTATTATATTTCCAATAAGTATCTGATTTCTTCCAAATCATCCCGAGGCTCCTGATACATCCGGATCAAACCAACTAGCTTTTTCACTTCTTTCATTTCCTTACACCATACTACAACTAGCCCAATGTTACATAACTTGTCCCTAAACCTGACTTTTCTTGCAGAAATTTCCTAAAATGCCTCATATGATTGAATTTATCTACAATATACTTCTTGGATGATTTGTATTTTCCCTATATGTTCTTGGGGGGTGTTCATCAGGTGCAAAAACGCCAAAAATAACATTTTTGGAGCCTCCATAAGCGCTTGTCTTCTCTTGGATCCAGATATCTTCATAAATAAACTTGAATAACATACCCTAACATTAAACACACTTTAAAATCACATTATCACATTCCTCCTGGCCATTATGAGAGTAACACAGTCATTGAATTAGTCGGAGGATATGTTTACATTGACTGGGAGAAGGATTTTCAAATGTGGCTTAGTTTGTCATGGAATGTTTTTTGAATTTTTCATGCTACACATTTAGCATGACAACATTTTTTAACCTCTTTATAATGGGTGGGATCAATATAATCCTTTGGTAAGGACACAAAAGTTCAATGGTTACAAAATGTAGCTTATCCTTGCCATTTTGGATCCTATTCTTAATTAGTTATAAGATTGATATTTTAATCTACTTCCATAGTTGTTTCTCTAAGGTTTTGATGTCCATAAAGATGCATTTGTTTATTCCATTTGTAAATTTCATATTATTACTGACGGTATAACCCTCCATAAACTAGGTATCGAGCCCTTACTAAAGGGGGGGTCTAACTAAAGATTACCTTTTCCATTGATTCTTGGATAAACCAAATTAAATCTCAAAAATTTGAAATAAAGAGCTCCTTATTTTCCATAAAAATGTGCAACAGAGGAAGATATGTTTACCAATTTCTTCACTCTTGTAGCATGGTGGGTATGTTTATGGTCTTTGGGATAATCTTTTTTAGTTTTTCATAGGTTAGCTAATTTCCCATTATATCTAGCCAGGACAATGTTGGTTTTTACATACCCTCCTTGATGAATGATTTTTTAGTGGAAAAAATCTCATAATTTACATTTTTGGATTGGGGCATTGAATTATAGGTCATTTTCATATATGTTTCTATTGACGGGTCTCCTTCCCTATTATATTATATACATGCTTATTTTATAAGATCAAGTAGTTGGCCCTTAATTATTATTTTTATCCATGTTTCTAAGCCAATTTAGCAATTTCCATTGTTTATTCTCGTTATGCTCCTTTATGTAGTTTATTACTTTGTGTCCCTAATGCTCTATTGCACAACTCATCATTTATTTGTATTACTTTGAGCTTCCTACAGGTTTGTCTTGTAATAAAAAAGGAGATAGAGCCTCATTACGAATTCAAAGAACTTAGAGAAAGAACATAAATCTATAACATTTATCTCTTTATCAAGTATTCATTCTAGCTCAAAAAGCCACATAGAGTATACAATGCATTACATTAGATTATTTGGCTAAAGTATCCTACTTGGTGTTTTTTTAATATTGTTAGTGTTGTGTGGTTTAATAAATATCAATGAAGTTATGCTCTTCTCTAGTTTAGCATAGGTCTTAAAATAAATTTTTTTTAATTCTTTTAGTAGACTTAGATGCCTTATTAGATTTTGAAATAAGGATATCAATTTCTTAAAGACCCATGAGGAATTTTAGAAATGTATGTGAGGCTTTCAAAGCTCTAGAATTGATTAACAAAGTCATAAAATCAGAATTTTCTTACACAATAGTTTCCAAAACCATGTCTTAATGACTTGGAAGAGTATACCGATGGTCTCAAAAAAGTATCTTGATGATTTTGGTGAGGTCCTATGTTTGATGCAAGTTTTTTGGATTCTATATGATTGGCCGTAAAAAAATTTTGATTTTAGTGCTTGTTAGTGATGATTATTTCCAATTTTTTATGAAATCAAATATTATTCTCAAACCCACTCTTATAGATTCTTACATTGGAAATCATTTATGCGATTAAGTATGATTTTGTTGTTTTAGGATTGATTGTATTTAGTTATACATGGTTAGATGTAATGCATTGTTGATGTAAAACCAATTCCCCGTATCCCTAGGTTTTTTGGGCCTTCTTTTTTAGTTTTCTTGTTCGTTATATGTAGGCTTGCACACCAATAATTAGGGTCCTGATTTGAATTTAAAAGTATATAAATAAATAGGTAAATTAGTGTATTCAGGATAATGACATCATAAAACAAGTAAGAGATAGAACCTCAATATGATTTTAGAGAATTTAAAGTAAGATAATATATAAAGTATTGATTTATTTATCAAGAATTTAATGTAGCATGAAAACTCATATAAATTAGACATTACTTTACATTGGATTGCTTTTTTTTGAAGCATTACAACTATAGTTGGTGGGTTGTTTTTAATATTGTGCACCATTAAGAGGCTTGATAGATGTTAAGGAAGTTATGTTCTTTTGATGCAGTCATGGTTAGGGGTAGCAATCAAGTGATTCCTTATACCATGCAACCCTCAAAATATACAACAAATTTATGCAATGAAATGCATCAAACATATAATATGTAATAAACATTAATATCTTTATTTAATTTAACAATATGAAATCCCATACATACACATGAATTAATCTCGTAAAATTCAATGTTTTACAATGAACTAGGTATGTAGATCTATGATTTCCAACTCACAGTCTGTACAAATATAACTCTCTTTTAATCCTAACGCCCTTAATTAACTAGTTCAGTTTCTAGTTGATGCAGCTAAATCAGTGCAGGAATCATCTCTAACACAAGTGTAGTGACATGCTTATATAGATGCAAGACCTATAGGTAGAAATAATTACAGTATGCCTTGAAACTACAAGCAGACCATATGACATCTCGATGCTCTATGAAAAATATGGCCTAAATGTTCATAACATGACTTAAAGTAATTGAGTAGGCTCAATGGTTATAATTATAGATTAGATTAATCAATGTCAAATCCTTATATAATGTTATATTTGAAACTTTTAAGATCACACACATGTTACAATGTTGCGCATAAGATTTTGCATTGGCCTTCCAACTGAATCACTGCACCTATCTCAAATCAAATTTAGATTTCCTTATGGTTTCAATGGTAGGTGTATGCCATTAAGATGATCCTCTTCTAGTAACATGAGCCTCTAAAAATAGTTATGTGATATCATGCATGAACAGATTATTATGATCAGTTAGAGAGAACCTAGAAAACTCATATCAAATGAAGGACCTTGCCAAAACCATCAAGATACTCTTCTCTGACCATTAAGTAATTATCTTAGAAACTATTGTACATGTAGAATATAATTTGATGACATTCTTTTTCATTTCTAGGGCTTTAAAAACCCCATATTTTTAAAATACCTTGTGAATCTTTGTCCTTCAAACCTTAACAAGGCAACTAAGTATATAAATGAGTAAGGAATTTTTTGTTTTAGGGCTTGTGCAAAACCAAAGAAAAGTATAACTACTCTAATATCTATGAAATCCCTCAATATTGGATAATAACAAAAATAACACACTAAACACAAATACAATGCTTTAGATAGGTGGTCCAATCTAATGCATTATCTACCATATATGACTTTTCACACTATAATGAGTGTTTAATGTGGAAATAAATGCTTTAGATTTGTTGCTACTCTAAATGTTGTGAATTCACAATGAGGATATTTCTATTATTGTTTTTATAAACACACTAATGCATAAAAGGATATATAGACTTCTTGAATTCAAATTAGGACCCTACTGGTGCCCAAAACATCATACAATGTGTTGAAATGTTTTCATTGATGTCAAGTTGGTCAAGGTGAGTTTGGAGTGATGTCATTGATGTCAAAATAGAGTTTGTGCCTTGTTGATGCCAGAGAGTGATGTGGAGAGTTTTTTGTGAGTTTTCATTGATGTTTAATGATGTAAAATTATTCCTAATGATGCTTTCAAGGTTTGCATGATGGATATCAGCTAGTTGTCAGGTCAGTTTGAGTACAGAGATAGAGAATTTGAAGGAAAAGTGGAGAAATTAGGTCCCAATGAGGTGTGTGACTAAATTTCCAAGGCGTGTATGGGAATGTGAGAATTTTTTAGAGTTGTAACATGTTTTACTAGGAATTTTGATGAAGTTTTAAGGTCGTGGATTGAAGAAGAAAGCATGAAAGACAATTTTGAGGTCTGCTCCTAGAAGAATTCTTGAGTTTGCCTATCCTAATGAGGTAGATTGATAATTTATCAGTGCCAGTATGAAAATGTGAGTATGGGAAGTTTTTTGGAATGTTTATATAGGTATATGGACAAAATTTTAGTTCTTAGTTTGGAGTATTTTTCAAGATATGGCATTTTTGGTAAAACTGGGTGTTTGGAAGTGGAGTTTCCTAGTTGTACATCAACTTTGTGATGCTCATTGGAACGTAAATATTCTGCATGGGAATATAATCTATTCAATAAATTTTGGCATGTGTCCTAGATACTAATTTTTGGCATTATTTTGGGTTTTAAGGTCTACATCTTTATGAACAATCATTAACACCAAAACAACTCAAAAACCCTCCTAAAATCCTAATTTGAAGTTGATTGGAAAGATATTACTTGTACAGGCCCATAAGTAAATTATTTTTTTAGTTTTATGATTGGATCATTTATAGAACTCTCCCAACTATCTCCAGGTGGTTTTGTGTGTTTAAATGAGTTACTAGACCCCACTAAAAATGGCTTGTTTAAGAAGATTTTGTTGTAACAGTCAAGTTTTGCAAAGGACCAGCTGAATAAATGGATGTTTGAGGAATAATTGGACCTATAATACATGTATATGATTATTTATATGAAATTTTTATTCCCTAAGTGGCCTAAACAAGCCAATTTCTCATGACTAGTTTTGGGGCAGTTTTGGCAATTTTGAGTGTGCATGGTGAAGAGATGTTCTTGAGCCCTTGTATTCTGATTTTATGAGTCTAATACATATTGTGATTTTTTAGATATCATGTAGTAGCTAAAAAAAAATTATTTATCATGGTTGAGTGTTTGAAGGTTATACAAGCTTCATCTATTGAAGCCATTTTGTTGGGTAAGTAGTCATAATAGGACATTCTTATTTTTGAGATGGTTTCATGGTGACAATGGATGTTGTAGAGATTTATAATAATCATGAAGGCTATAGGAGTTCATGTAAGTTTTCCTTGAAGAGTTTTAAGATTTTATGAAGACCATAGTTGATCAAAAGAAGTAAAGTTGTGAAGTATGGGAGCTTGAGTGAGCTATAGAGGCTAGAGAGAGAGGTGTATGAGGTCCTAAGGACAATGAAGAATGTATAAAAATTGAATATCTAAATATGATCAGCTTGGAGAAGTCATCTTTTCCATGTCCATGAGAAGGTGAAGAAGGAGAAGAACAAATTAGCAAATGAGGCAAGTTTGAGTGTCTTCATGAGAAGATGAGCTTGTGTGTGAAGAGTTGTTGATGGTTGAGGATCGGAGGGTATTTAATAGGCTTGAGTGATGTTGATATATCATAGTTAGAGAAAATACCAAGAAGGATATAGAAGAAGAGAGAATAAATGTAAATAAGTCCATCATTTGTTGAGATATCAATAAGAAAATGTGGAAAACTTTCTTAGGTGGCTGAGTTGGTGTTTGGTTGTCCTTTTGGAGTTGGTGCTTCACTAAAACCCTAGGGGGTTGATGCCTCCTTGTAATTTGTCACTTTCTAAAATTGAGTTGGTGTGTGATAAATTAGGGATTGGTTCTCCTTGTGGAGTTGGTGTTTCACTAAACTAGGGGTTTGGTGCCTCTTTGTAGGTTGGTGCTTTCTAAATTCAAGTTGGTGCTTCATAAATTTTGATTATTGTTAGTAAAATGATTAGTGGGTTTCCTTCCCCTTAAGGGTTTCCCACATTATAGGTTATTCTCATGTGTTCTCTCTTACTTCACGTTCTTTTGGATGGTTGTTTCAAGATTAATATACTCATATTGGTTGATGAATGTTGAATGGTTAACCTTATGGTTCACACAAGTAAAGGTAATTTAAGTAAAAAGTTTTAAATACATTGATTCATCCCCCCTCTCAATGATTGTTCTTCCGAAAATTGGTATCAGAGCAAGGTCCTTTATAATAGGTTTAACATCTTTGAAGTAGATCCTAGAAGCATAAGATGGCTAAACAGTTGAAGAAAGAGTGTCTAGAGTTGAGATCTGTGGTTAAAGTTCTTGAGGAAAAAATATGTACTTTGAAGAGTGACATGGTAAAAGAAGCCAAGAAGTATAAAGAATAAATCATCAGTATGGATAGTGTACATAATAAGATCATCAAAGAGATTTCATCTCAGATTAAAGGTATGAAAGTTGGCCACAAATCCAAAGATGAAGATTGCACCAGATATGAAAATGAATTGAAGACCATGAAATCAGAGTTAGAACAGGTATCTAGCAAGTTCAAAAACTTTGAGAAGTTTGAGAAGAGCTCTGAGGCTCTAAAGGACATTTTGAGTAATCAAAAGTATTCAAGTAACAAAGTCGGTCTTAGTTTCATTGGAGACCATAAGAAGAGCAATGAAGGTGACAAGATAACTCTTGAAGACCAAAAAGAGATCAAGGAGGATGTTAGTATGAGCAAGAAGGTCAATATCAAGAATACAAACTCTATTAGACATCCAAATGCAATAAGGTATGTAAAATCTTTCAAAGGTTATTGTAGACACAAAATCACACACTTCCTACTATTATTATACTGCCAAGTATGTTGTTTTATATATGGATCTTGTGTAAGAAAAGTATTCATTGATGATCCATTCCATAGTCCATCCATTCATCTTTTATGGTATTTCTTTTTGTTTGTTTTACACACTTGTCCCTCATACAAACAATTCTAGTCAGGTTACAAGGATCCCTATCTGTCAGTTTTCACTCATTTGTCGTCACTTGTCTCTAGACACTAGTGCCCAGGGCTGGACACTAGCGTCAGGTGCTTCTTTCCATCATGGGCGCCCTTGTCCTCTTTATGTTTGATCTTATTTTTTACATTTGAGGTCGATCTTTTCAGTACATCAAGGTACTGCATTTTGGGCACTAATTTGCATACACACTACATGGGAAGGGGAGTTCATTCTATTCCATTGACACATTTGCATTTTTATCTAGCTATTGTCTACTCTCTTGGCATCATTGGCGCAAGGGTGAACTAAGAGCACTATTACACACACAAGCACACAAAACTACATTGGGTCTACAATGTAGTGCAACGCTTAGTTATAATTATGCCATTGTGGCGGTTGAGGATAGTTCAACCCCTCATTTTGCATCTTTCTTATTTTAGGGTTTGATTTCTATTTGAGGGTTTTGCAGGTGTTTTCTTCATTATAGGTTTACATGTACCTCAATGATCCAAGTGCAACACACATGACAAAAGGCGAATAAGTGTAAATCCCTAACGACCATATCAGAACCATATTCCAACCTTTTCTGTAAACCCAGGTGCTCATAATCAGGTCCAAGGCACCCCGAGTGCCCCCATCCCTCTCCAGGTGCCCCAGTTTAGCCGGTTCCACCTCTGCTACATTTTTCTATGGTTTGTTGTGATGGTTTGTTATTCTGTTTCATCACACTGCTCAGTCCCATGTCACTGTGAGGTGAGAAAAATCAAGGTAAGTGTTTTATCCCTCTTATTTCCTTTCATTGATAAAATTAAATAAATTGTTTAGAATTTTATATTTTATTGTATTTCATTTACAGCAGCTCTGCACATTTAGATTTTAATAAAATAACCAGATTTTATTGAATCATTTTGGTGAACAAGTAGCTTAGAACTATTTTCCCTAGGATCCATTCAAAACTCTAATGGCTAAGGATATCTCTTCTCCTTCTCGCCTAGTCATGCCTCCTGTGAGTATCAATCTTATTTAATGATGAGGTAACCATAGTTAAGCGTGTTACCCTATATCGTGATGTTACTCTTTTGCATGATACTCAACAACTCTTAGCTAACGAATACAATGTGCCTACTAGCTTTGATCATTCTGCCATTAGCATTATTTTTTATCCAATGAGCTTTACTCGTTGCACACCCTATTATATAGTTAGCCACACCCCTCCTTCTGAAATTTCTAATGAAAACTTAGATGATGTTATTATTAGTTTCATGCTTGGTCTTGATGATAATAAGCATATGCATGATGATTCTCATACTAGCCAGGATGATATTCTAGTTATATCTCATACCCCTTATATTTATGAAAATGCTTCTCATAATGCATCACATACTACTTCTCCTACTCCTTCATACTATGTCGATGATATGCTTAATTTCATCCTTTTATCTCAATCTTTGTTTGATTTTGACGAAACACTCGATAGTCACGATTCTAATTCTATAATGCCCCTTCAATTAAATCCTCGAGCCGCCATTGTCAAGGAAACTGTCAATTGACAACATGGAAGTGACATGTCCTTTCAACCTTTTTAGTCACGTATTTTCCTTGCAAAATAATACAGGATCTTTCTTTTTGAGTTCTAAAGCAACTAATTACATTTAAACCAGAAGTAATGTTGTAGATTTAGCAGTTATTGGATAGTTGCAACAAGTGAAAAAGTAGAGTGTTACTTACCAACAATGATAAACATGGGTTATGTGCTCCCATAATTAAATGAATAGAATGCTATAGGAACTGGTGCTACATGGAGCTCCTTCTAATAGCCATCTAAAATAAGTTTTCTATGGGTTTGATTAGTCCTGCACATTAGGATAAATATGAACCCACATACTCCCCCCCTCACTTTACTATAGATGAATTGATTGATTTGGACCAATATCAGTAACTCATGAGGGTTTGATGCATCTCAGAGGAAATAAAAAATCACTTCTTGCCATTTTTTTTCTCTTGTATGCAGAAGAGAGGAAGAAGGTTAAGGATAAGGAAGCACTTCATGTGTAGTTGTATGGATTTAGCTTGTTCTGCTTCTGAGAACCTCTTCTAAGTGTATTATAACTATGACAACGCTTTTGATTTTCCTTATATTTATCTTTTAAATCAAGTAGTTGTATTGTTTTAGATATTGGAAGTGCCCCGTTGATGTTATCCCATGTGTGTCTCTACAGATTTTCCTCTTGCACTCCTTCTCTGCATGAAACCCTCTAGTTTCCATTCCCACTTTGTAGAGAGGGTTGATTGGAGGCACTGCACACTTTGCTCCTACACACAATTGACGTGGATCTCAGGCTATTGTTGTTATAGATCTGGGTTTTATATCTAGGTTTAACCATACCGGGATGTGATCTAAAGGGATTATGTTACATCATTAAACTGTGGCTTACCCTTGTTAGTTTGTGTCTTGCTTTGTATGTTCTCTGCAACTCACCAAGTGGGTCAAGCTCTATTGTGGCTCGGTCCAATTCTTCATCCATTCACATATCAACATCTTCTTTCATAGCGCGGTATGGGTTATTTTAGTGGGCTCTGAATGATTCTTTACATTGCCTTGAGCTCACTTAACTCAGTTGTTATGAGATGTCGGGCTAGCTCAACGTAGTGCTTCTACTAGCTTACTATGTTGATGGCATTACATAGCTCCGTTGTAAGGAGTTTTCTTTGTGTGAGGATTCTGTTCAGATATGTGCTTTGTTAATGGTTTGACCTAGCTCTATTTGTTATGAAACTAAACCAGCTGGTTCCTTTTGAGATCTCAGTGGTAAGTAAGGCACAACGAAGCAACAAAGGGACCCATGGAGCTCTTCGCTTGCACCACTTCATCTGTTAACAGGTATGGACTTTCCCTTTTCTCTTGTACTGAATTATGCTTTCATCATTTCTTGCATTTGGAAATTAAATGGTAATTATTAGGAAATGTAACTCCAACCAATTATAAAACATTACTTCATTTGGAGTTGTCAAACATAAAAAAAAATTGACCCCGAATGTTATGTGCATGGAGAGCCACACTCAAACGTACCGCAAAACTAGAACTCTTTATATCACCCCTGGTAACATGGAACACCTTAGGGAACCCTAATCGAGTTGTTTAAAATTAATTAACACTCTTGTAATTTGTATTCCTAAACCCTCTTAACTTAATAGTCACTTGTGTCACATGTTCGTTCTAATAAAACACGATTGGTTTTGGCTTACGGTTGTCGCTTAGCTTGAACGCAACTGAAAACCACTACCTCATACCTCTAGACTACCAACAAGACAATCGTAACACACCTCTAGTTCAATGAAAACACCTTCGGAAGCTATCTTTTCAAGTGGGTTTTGGGGCCCATTGGTCATTGTGCGACAAGAGTTGCTGACGCAATTACGATAACTGGCCCCGAAGTTGCCCTTGTAGCTAGAGCTCTGCTCATCGTAATCAACCTCCGTCAGACACGATGAATTCTATATGTATGGGGAAATATGTAGGAATAAAAAAAAACTTTGTGAATGAATTTGAAACAAGTGTGTTCGAGACCCAGTTTGCAAGCACTTTTGTTGTTTTGGACTGTTTTCTCGACCATAGCTAGAATCTCCTTTTTGAGTCTCGTTTGAATTTTAGCCACGCGTGTGACCTCGTAATACCATTGCAATGCTATGTAGAATTTTATTTGATCTTTTATCTTATATAAATGAATTTTGAAATGTATGGTGATTTTCTCTCTCCACCCTCTTCTCTCTCTAGAAACAACTATGATACTTGATTGATTTGAAAACGTAAATGAATTGGGAAATATGAATTGGTTTGAAATGAAATGATAATGGAAATGAAATGCAAATGGTTATGACATTGTGAGTGGAAAATAAAATGTCTCTTAACTTTCTCTCTCATCTTTACTCTCTCTCTAGTACCAAAATATTAAGTGCAACTAAATATGAAAGCGTGAATGCATAAGAAACGAAACTCTGTCTTCTTCTCTCTCTCTCTCTCTCTCTCTCTCTCTCTATTTAATTGAAATGTTGAAAATGATGAATGTGTGGATTTATGCTTGAGTGTAGGGGATTTCCATACTCAGTCCTAGGACTGATGCAATGTTGGTTGCAAGTACTCCGAACAAGAGGAATTTTCTAGATGTGATATGTTGTAATTAATGAGTTGTCATTGTAAAGTTGTATTCATCTTGCAATACATGTATTACCATAGAATAATGACATGTATTGTTGTTCGAAGAATTGTTCTTGGTATATTTTGAAAAGGGAATACCAATGTGGTTATATTTTATATTGTCAAATTGGATGTGAAGTTGTACTCAATGTTGCACCTATGTTATAAAGATATTAAACAAATATTTTTCTATGTTAATTATTGGTTTACTTCCTTAACACCCACAATGCTAGGTAGAATCTCCTCTCATCAAAACTAACGAAATTAAAAGAACGAGCTATAATGCCTATTGTACTTCCTCCTCCCATTTGAGTCTTTTTCCCAGGTTATAAAACAATGATCATGTTAATAAAATACTCTAACCTCATTAATCATCTTCTTGTTTTGCACCTAAGGCGTCTTATTAAGGACCTTTTTCCTGAATATTTTAAGAGGTGGTGATTTTACGTTGTGAAACCTATCTTTTTGGATGAGTGAGGTGATCATGTCTAGGTGTTGTAGGTATGACTATATCATGAATAAGTTAACCCCCTTGTGCGTAATTTCCCTTGGTACCCTAGTGGGTGGCCAAAGCCTTGCAAGATAGTTGGTGGTTGTACCTACGATGGATCTCTTGTGAGATTTAAATTATGTGAGTGGACACTACGTTTCGAATTACTTGCATATTTACCCAACAATTGAAATAGGTCCTTAGGAGACTTTTGAAATGCATAAGATTGTGTGGGTTATTTCTCTTTCAATATACACTTATACTTGCATGTCCAAGAGCATTGAAATGGCTTGTCTTGTGCGAGGTCGTACTCCTTGTACTCTTAAATCCCTAAGTGTTACGTAAGTGTTATAGGAATTACATTTGTTCCAAAATGATGATAATACATAACCAAAGTAACCATGTAAATGTAGTTAGTAAAAAGGGTAAATAAGATTAAACTAAGGAATGACCGCTACGAAATTGGTACACCATTGAGCGATGTCAAAACCAACTAAAATGTCAAATGTGATCATAAAATGAATGTGATAAAGTAGAGCTCCATGAATAATACAACAACCTAATAAATTTGAAAACCAAATATGATGCATGATCACATGGTTTGTTTGCATAAATGTGGATTAAACAACGATGCTAATGAAATAATAAAATGTAGCCTTGAGAATGGGATAACTTCAGTTGTAGCCAAGGTCTTGCAAGTTATGGAATTTTCACTCTAGTTGGACTTGTAAAAGTTAGTAAAACCCTTGGCGTAGATAGGAATATATTAAACCTAGAATCACTCAGGAAGTAGAAATTTATGGTTGAAACATGTAATTAACCCGTTGCTATATTGAGAGTAAATCCTTAAGATGATGAAACAAAAGTAGTTTGAAATGTGAAAACTTGTCACTTAAATTCAAAGAAAAATCTCTATAACAGGAACACAGGTGTAATGTACCCTTCTATGCGTAATATGATTGTGAAAATATGAATTCCTAATTGGAGCAACGGATTGTGAATCAAGAATGATACAACTTAATTAGCTAACCTACATAGTTGGTTGTAATAACTTGAAGATGAAAAGAGTGTATTGTTAGTATTAAACAATGCTATGAA
Organism: Taxus chinensis; assembly: GCA_019776745.2. Taxonomy (NCBI): domain Eukaryota; kingdom Viridiplantae; phylum Streptophyta; class Pinopsida; order Cupressales; family Taxaceae; genus Taxus; species Taxus chinensis. Next base: position 97,474,303 of record CM034150.1, read on the forward strand.
ATGAACTTGGGATAGGTTTTCTATTGATCTAGTAACCTTCCTTTTTATTCCTGTGAATTTTCCTCCTTGTAACGAGAGAATTTTTCCAAACCAAGTAAACATGGCTCTTTCAAACAAATCCTTAAGTCAAATCTTAGAAGACGCATATGTGTATATATGTTCCTAATCACAATCAAGCTATATAAAGTTATTTCCATAAGAGAAATGAGCAAAATTCTAATGGAACCACTATAGGGAAATGTTCAACAAAAACATGTAGCCTAGTTGTAGAGGAACGAAAGGTCCCATGTTATGTGTTCGTCAGACAATTATAGTCAACTAAACAATTTTTTTAGAAACAAAGCTTTAACATAGGAATTGAATATTAGGAGACTCATAGTTGTTTAAAATGAATTTATTTAACAAATGAGCTATGGATAACTAATGGAATTGGAGAAAGGAACCAACCGCGCATTCTATGTTAAAGACTAATGCTCTGCAAAATAAAGTAATTGAAGTTTGAAAAATATGAAATTTTAAACCTTATGTGTTTAATTCTTTTGAAAGCTATAAGGTCATACAATGGGAACCTAAATTTAATGAATATGTAAACCATGAAAAGACCATGTCGTGGAGTATGCCTATCCTGTGTTTCTTACTGTAATTGGGTCATTGTCCTGGTTTACGTCATTTGAGTAAGACATTGATGTGTACCCTATGTTATCCTATTGTATGAGTGGGTTCATGTTTATGTAAGTGTCCTACGTGATGCCGAGTTTCTTTATTTGGATTCCATGTGGTGTTGTGTATCATGTAATTAAAGTCAAAAAAAAATATTCTGATAATTTTACAATTGTATTTTGATGTTGAAAATGTGGGCATCACAACTTCTTTGCATATTGTTGTGTGTGAGTCCCCCGCTCCACTGTCATCTTCTTCTAAGATTGTATCTAGTAACATGCATGTTGTATCTCCTTCTATCAATTCATCTCCTCCTATCACTTCATCTCCTCCTTCCACCTCATCTTCATCTATCACTTCATCTCCTAGGGATGTTTCTGATGTTATTCTTACTAATTCTATGGATGTTCCATGTCCTTCGCCACCAATTAATTCTTCAGCACCAACATCTAGTGTGCCCTTAGTATTAGAATCTCTTGTCTCCTCTTGGTATTCCTACGATTACTCATAATGGAAAATTACAACTGCTTAACACATTATTTCCATCCTCTACTATTCCTTCAGAGGATATCTTGTCCCTCATGCATGTTGTTAGTCACTTACAATGTCAGGTCCAATCTCTCACATTAGAAAGCAAGGCATATTATGCTTCCATTGATAATAATTCATTGCATGGTAATCCTATTCCCAAAAAGATTCATAACTCAACATTTCCTAAGGATTTTGTTATGCCTACATTTTCATGTTTTGATGTAGTGGAAATTCGTACTTGCATCTCAAGAATTACCATATGGTTATGGCTTCATATTCTAAAGATCGACTACAACTTACAACATTTCATGATAGTCTCACAGATGACGCTCTCCAATGGTACATGCATCTACCCTTTAGATCTATTAGTACTTATTATGAGATGGAAGAAGCTTCTCTTCATCTACTCATAGTCAACAATGGCCCTAGAGTCACATATGATCATATACCTAGCTTACATCAGGAAAAAAAAAACCTATTATTGATTACATTTTACAATTCAATGCTTGCATGCACCAATTAGTCTTTCAACCTATTAACTTAGAGAAGAAATTTATCTTTTGTCATGGTTTGATTCCTTCCTTAAGAAATGATTGCAATATGACAGATGTGAATCATTCACTTTTTATTCTATAGGGTTGTTGACTTAGAAAAAGATCTCATTACTACACATGTTATAGATCCTTCTCTTATTACTACTACTGTTACATCATCTGGTTATTCTCTACTCCTATATTTTGAGCATCCTATACGGTGTCCATATTCTCTACCTCATAAAAATGTTAAGTCTACTCCATTACATAGGCATCCTCCATCTCCAACTCCGCATCAAGCTACACATTAGTTTTCTAGACCTATTTCATAAGGACCATTAAATTTTTCTCATCATGCTATAACTCATGATGTACTATGTTCCCTACTTGACAAGTGTTTAATTCACTTACCTTCAAATCAACACCAACCCCCACATCACTTGCAACACTAGTGTGATACACCCTATTGCAACTATCACTGTATCAATAGCCATATGAAAAATAAAATGTTATGCCCTTCATGATTGATTATGACAATTAGAAGATAAGGGCATCATTTCGTTTTGCTCTATCTCATATGAGTCGTCTAAATATCCACTCCCTCATAGGCATGATATTACTCAGATTGATTTATCTCCTTCATCTAGTTCTAAGGTTATTATTCATCCACCATCGCACATAGGTTTTTACTCATGCACATCCTCCATCTCATCCATCCATCATTGCACCATCTCATCTGCCACATCATGCTACCACTACACATTAGCTTCTATAGCCCTCAGGCATCTATGCTTCCACTTCTGCTTCACCCATCATTAGAACTTCCACATGACATTCAGTTCGATCTCATACACTCATGCTTGCTTTCATTCCACATGCTTCCACCACTCCACGTCAGCTTGGTCTTTGGTAGGTGATTTCTATCACCTTACCCCCTAATAATGCACTTGTGTTCTTACAGTTCTAACATGACTATTGAGGGTTCTATTACAATAATAACCTTTCTTCACTCTGTGCTTACATCTTATTCATCTATCTTATGCACATTATCATATCATTTCCCAATGATGCACTCTTGCTTTACAGTTCATTCTTGACTATTGAGGGGTCTTATATAAATGAACCTTATCATCTATACACTGGGGGGCATCTAATCTTTCCCCCATCTCATCATGCTAACATCATGCTTCACTACACTATTATGACCATCATCATACTTTTACACATTATCAAACATTTTCACACAATTTTATTTTCACAATCATATTACATACATTACACTTTATTATCATATACATATATCATACATCATCTATTATCACATACTACTGCATTACAAATCAATTCATCTATACAAATAATACATTAAACACATCAACATCATTATAAATCAACAACAATCAAATATAATCATACATCATCATGTACATCACCATAATCAACATCATACATCAATTATCATCACCACAATAAATCCATCAAATATAATGATCATATGCCAATGAATCCATATATATATATATATATCATTTACAATCATAGTTACAAAACATCTCATCACTGGGGGGAAACTCCCCTACATCAATATATCACTACATATCATATCATATCTCATCATCGCTATCACTATTAGTAACTTGAAGAGCTCTAGAACTAGAAGCCTCACCGCTAACTCTGTGCCACTGATCGCGACCTCTATATCTCTCTATCTGCCTATGTAGTAGTGTCACCTCTATCGACTACTATGTAAAGCGACTATGTAACTCGACAAAATGTGCAAATACATCCCGTGCTAGGGGACCACACCCCACCTCTCTAGCTTGTGTGTCTCCTCGTGTGCCTCATCCCTCTCGCTCAGTAACATGGTACATGTTATTGTTGCTATGGACACTGGCTCAAACAAATGGGCATGCTCACCTGCAATATCATCTACATGCTCTAGCATGCCTCCACCCATGAGTATATTGGTGGGCACATTCCACGTCAATGTGTGGATAGATGTGTCCACAATCAGTGACCAATATGCATCACCTACAAACATAAGAACAACACATTAGACAAACAATGATGATTACACAACCAAGTAAAAAATCATACAACATAACTATACAAATACTCACACTTTCTATCACCACCACTATGCCATCGAGGGCAGGTGTTTTCCCCTCTACTCCTCCTGGTGGTACTCCACCACTCCACAAAACACTGGAAACAAATATACCCACCGATCCGATACCCACCATGCATGATATGCCTCGGTGCACCCTACGCCATCCACATCTATCGGCTCTATCACCGCATCAGGCCTTGTCTGGCCCTAGGAGGTACTAGCTTCTCTCATGTTCAGCCCTAGTCTAGCTCCAACCCTCCTCGGTGCCCTAATAGCTCTAACCCATACATATGGCTCTAGGGGCACATCCTGGGCCATACCAAACTGTCATGAAACCCACTCAACCTGAAATAACTCGGCCACCCCTAGAAATTGATCCTCTAACCACATCATATGTTATATGCATCATAGCTCTACTACATCCTCTGCTCATCCGTCGTAGTCTTGATATGGCCTCCATATCACGTCCTTTGGCCCCATACCGATCTATCAACTCTATAGGTTTTTGTATCCATATTCCTCCCATGCACACCTACCCATCTCCTAGAAAATATGTCTGGCCTCACCCACTCTCCCGAGGTCCACCAACTAGCCTCAATACTGCAATATGCTCATAGGCCCATACATGCAACAATGTAGTAGCTCCAATACCACCCCCATGCTCCTCCTATGTAAATCTGTATAGATCCCTATACAGGTGGGCCAACACACATCGTGCCCAAGCATACCTAGTGCTCTCCTCCTCTATCCAGTGGAAAATATCATGCATCTTATATAAGATGCCTACACCACCACCCTCCACTGCAATCGATGATACTATCACCATGGAAATAAAATTACGCAATCATGGAACCCCTGATCTCATAATAACATCTAGGATAATATGGGCCTCGGTAGGAACTCGAGTCCCCACTAAATACCACCAAGTGCAGCCCTCATCTTGTCTCTGCATATCATCCACTGTCCATAACCTATACCCTCTTGCCAACAATAGGTAATCACAGTATGTGATACACATCCTCTAGTGTGACTGTCATCTCCCCTGTAGGTAACCAAAAGGTGCAAGTATCTACACACCACCTCTCACACAAAGTTGTAAGCATAGGCATATTATGGGGCACATCCCCCATCCTTGCTATGTGCCATAGGCCGGCATGGTCCAGAACATCCCACTCATCATCTAACAACCCTAATCATAGAAATGTACTCAAATGGTGACCACCACAAAACTCTCTCGAGTGGATATCCCTCTACACACCAACAAACACAACAACATGGACATTAGAACATCATACATATACAAACACCTCACTTAAAACATCAACACACATCAATTTTCACATTTACAACACTCTAGACTCAACTCATTGCTTTCTAGACATGGGTGCCCAGGCATAGGACTGGGGCACCCAGGAGAAGGACACTAGCGCCCATGTTTGGGTGCTCCTATCCAAAGGTCATTAGCACCTTCACTGCTCTTGTCCAGGTCCAAAATGCTAAGAAATTCAAAAACAAAAATTTCACAAAATTCATCAAAAACGACTAATGTCAACACATTTTTTGAAAAAAATCATGCTTACCAACTCTGTTGTCATACGCGATGCCACAACTGTCACCACCATCTTGAATTGACTTGGTCGCGGTGCTCTAACTTGTGGCATCCTCACATACCCATAGCTCATTATCACACTCACACAAAAGACAAATGAGTTTCCTTATTCACTTTATCACATTACTATTTATAGTAACTTTTCCATTATTCACTTTACTATAGTCATTCTTTGCACTCATTTTCTCAACTAATGCACATCGCATGATTTCCCCCATATTTTGAGCATCCTTACTCTGATTTTCATCCCATTTGTGACATTATTTTTAAAATCTCACCTACTATCGTATTGTACACATTATACACACAATATTTCTCCTTGACATCATTTTCTACTCATTATACACACACTTTTGCTTTATCTCTCATACATTATCCATTACATCATTACACACTTACTTTCGGCTCAACGTTCGTTCTCATTATCACTTCCCCTTTCACCAAAAGGGGGCATACAATTGGGGTCATCCTATAATTCCCCTTACACCATTACACAATCATTTTACATGTCTAATTCATCATTTTCAAAAAAATCCCATACACCATACGCGACATTTCACATCACTTTCAAGTGATTCCCCCTAATGACCTAACCTAAGGGGGCAACAACCGTAAAATATCTCCATGAGTAACCAATCAATCAATCACATAACAATTCAAATCTATACAACAATAAAAATCACATTAACTAATTGACACAAACACATTACATTTATCATCCCATATGACCTAACTTGGGAGTTATATCACCACTTTCCCAGATGACCTAACATGGGAAGTTATTCTACATTTTGTGATTACTTCTAGATGACCTAACATGGAAGCCAACACATACACATTTTGGCAACACCCTTGGAGTGGGGGAAATGAGATGTCATTTCCTTTCCTATACTGCTCCTATATGGGTTATCACGTTTGATCAAAAATTGGATCCAAAATCAACAAAATTTGATCTTTTTCCATCTGCAACGGCTAGATCTTTTGAGGATGTAGTTAAAGTTGGAGAGTAAAACTAGACCTCTCTCCCTACACTCTTCCTCTGGTGGTAGGATACCCAAATCATCAGTTTTTCATACACACATAATCGGGTTGGGAACTGATCACTCCCTACCCCATCACATCTCCATCAAACAAAAAAAATTGAAATCTCCAATCATTCAACATCACAATCATCAATCTTGCTTAGCACTCCTCATAACGGTCCCACATCTCTCATTACACCACATGGATCAACACATTGATCCATGGTTCACCATGCTATATGTTCTCACTCAGCACGTACTTCTACTACACTCTTCATGTACTTCAGTGACATGGACTTCTCCAGACTTCTCAGGTATGCATCTCTATCTACTTTATGTTACTGAGCTTTCACTCACCAACATAAAGTGGGGGAAAATGTAGACACAAAATCACACACTTACTACTATTATTATACCGCCAAGTATGTTGTTTTATATATGGATCTTGCGTAAGAAAAGTATTCATTGATGACCCATTCCATAGTCCATCTATTTGTCTTGTTGGTCTTTATTTTTATTTATCTTGCACACTTGTCACTCATACATATAGTTCTGGTCAGGTCTCAGGGATCCTTGTCTATCAGTTCTCACTCATTTGTCATCACTTGTCTCTGGACACTAGTGCCTAGGGCTGGACACTAATGCTCCTGTCCATCCTGGGTGCCCATTTCCTCTTTATGTTTGATCTTATTTTTGACATTTGAGGTCAGTCTTTTTGGTTTTCCCTCTCATCTCTTGAGGTACTAGTCAACATGTCAGGTCATTAGTGTTGAAATTCAAACAAGATATCCCTATATAAACACAACATACATACCATTATATGGGAAGACTATTCTTATCAAGGGCTTAGCTATCTACATAGAGCAAGGGACTGCATTTGGGCCATTATTCTGCATACACACTGCATAGGAAGGGGAGTTCATTATATTCCATCCAGACATTTTCATTTTTATCTAGCTATTACCCGCTATCTTGGCATCATTGGTGCGAGGGTGACCTAGGAGCACTATTGCACACACAAACACACAAAACTACATTGGGTCTGAGATGTAGTGTAGTGCTCAGTTGTAAGTCCACCATTGTGGTGGCTGAGGATAGTTTGAACCCTCATTTTGCATCTTTTTTTAGGATTTGATGTCTATTTGAGGGTTTTATAGGTTATTTCTTCATTGCAGGTTTACAAGTACCTCGACGATCCAAGTGTGACATACATGCGAGAAAAGGTGAATAAGTGTGAAGCCCTAGCGACCATATCAGAACTAATTTTGACCTTTTATGTAAACTAGGTCACCCAGAAATAGGATGCACCCAAAGTGCCTTAGGCACCCCCATCCCTCTCCAGGTGCACCCCGGTCTAACCAGTTCCACCTCTTATTATTTTTTCTATGGTTCGTTGTGATGTTCTATTACTTCTATTTCATCACACTTGCTTAGTCCCAGGTCACTGCAAGGTAAGAAAAATCAAGGTAAGTGCCTTATCCCTCTTATTTCCTTTCATTGATAAAATTAAATAAATTTTTTAGCATTTTATATATTTATTGTATTTCATTTACAACATCTTTGTACATTTATATTTTAATTATATGTCAAGAAGTTTTCTCCTGTGAATAAGAAGGAAGATCCTAAGCACATCATGAAATCATACCATGAGAACAAGAAAGCTGAGTAAAAACAACCATGAACAACAAAAAGGAGGAACCAAAGATAAAAATGCATAGTTCTGAGCCATCTACAAGCAAAAGTGGACTATTTTCTAAGATAGAGCATGAATCAAATGATGAAGAGTTTCATGAGTGCCAAGAATACTTGTTATCAACTCAAAAAGTGGATAAGAAGAATGACACAGTCATCAAACAAGTAATGAAAACCAAGAAGATTAAAAGGATTCTAAAGACAATTAACCAGCCTCATGAATGCAAGAAAGATGTGGAGATTTAGGGATCTCCTGAGTTCATGATGTTTTAGAGCCCTTAGAAGCATGGGTTATCTTTATTAGGCTTTATGAAGACATTCAATCAGTAAAAGCTTGGATGCGCTTTGTTTTTGGGATGCTAAGAAGATTATAGTTATGTGTTTGATGTTTGTTTAGTTCATTCATAGTCATCAATCATGTTGAAGACCTTTGTACAACTATGAGAAGGACAGTCAAGATGATTGAGTCTAGCTACATTCATGATGACCATCTATAAGGTCTATGAAGGCTTTTTAGGGAGATATACACTTTGAAGAAGTTCTTGAAATATCATAGAGATGTATTACAAGGATGTTGGAGACTTGGTAAGTTATAGTCATCATGAATCAAGTTTTTATAGGGAGTTGAAATAGCTATGAACTTGGATAGCTGTGAGAGAAATATCATGAAGGGTGTCGAGTGATGAAGTCATGTTGGAAGGTCAGAAGTTATGTTACAAGACCTGGTACAACTGAGAGAAGGGAAAGAACAACAGAGCTATGTTATGAGAGGTCTATGAAGGCTTGGTAGGTAAATGAAAAAATTTGGAGTCATGTTAGTGTATCAAAACCATATTGAAGATTTGGTACTACTATGAATAAGATAAAGGTGTGTTTTGACTTGACTTAAGGAGTTGTAAGGTATGAGTATATATTTTCATGATCTGATTTAGTGCAGTATCTGTTATGGAGTCATGTTGAGTTTCAATTATATGTTTGAAGGATTAGTAGAGAGACGGATCATTTGAAGTTTATGATGAGCATGTATGAGCTTAGAGTTCGTGTCTAATGACCTAATTTAGGTTTGTGACCTTGAGAGCTAGAGATTAGTTTGTAAGACCAATATGAATTTGTGCTATATGAGCCTATACAGGTATGAAGAACTTGAAGACCTAAACATACCTAAAGTAATACATAAGAATACATTTAAGGCTATGATATGAAGTTTGACAAAGAAGGGTATCAGGTGATAGAGTTTAAAGGTTTGAAATATGAGCATTATTACACTCAAATTTGGGTATATATTTTGAACGGAAAAATCAGGCATGAAAATCAATATGAGGCCTAATATGAAGTGTGTGGTATGTGCATGAAGGACTAAGAGAATCAGGGAATTTTTTTATTGTTAGCTTATCATGACGAAGATAGGTTATATACCCCATGAGTGAAATCACAGAGGTCTATTATGGTAAAGACATAGTTGGTTACTTGACGATGATGTAAGGAAGTTTAATCTTTGTCATGGCGTTGTATTATTAGGTATTGTGTATTAAGAAGGAGTGTGAAGGATTTTTTAGGTTATTAGACAACTTGAAGAATGAATTATGTGTGATTTAAGCATAAGGTTGTGTTGTATGACCTTGTACAATACTGTGTTTCATACAAGAGCAATAAATTAGTTTGGGAGACCAATACGACCTTGATCTATAGAAACCTATAATGTTATGAGAGATATGAAGTCCTAAATGGACCTACAGGTGTGTCCTTGGAGGTATGATCAGGGAAGTGAGAAAAATTCATAGAAGGAAGATTACATAGTCGGATCTAGGTGTGTATGCATAGGATATCAGGACAATAAATCAATGTGAAATCATGAAAATCAGGTGATAAAAGGTTACATATTTGCTCATCAATATGCAGAGGTAAGTATTCTTGGTCCATGGAGGTTCAAAGGATAATTGGTATTTTCTTAACTATGCAATTTATAAAGAATCAGTCAAAATATAGGCATGAAAGTATAGTTTTAGTTTGTTTCAAGGTAGGTACTTTAATTATATTTAAGGCTTGATGACCTATGAAACAAGAAGACGATAGTTATGACTAGGCATGACTGCTTCTAGCTGAGTTATGAGAATTGACAAAGACATTTGGAGCTTGTCATCTTTTGAAATGACTCAAGAGGTAGTATATGATTTAGGGGGAGCTTGTTGACATATGGGAAGTGTTGTTGAATTGTAATAATTTTTTTCCATTGTTTCTAATTGGAAGCAGTGATAGTTGAGCTTGAATTGAGAAGATGCATTAGTATAAAATATTTAGACATAAGATGACATAAGTCAAGGTGAGTGGCTTTATTGTCTTGAGTTCATTTGAAGAAGGCATGCGTGATGATAGTGGGAGTATGTCAGTTTTTTTTGTAAATTTTAGTTGATTGATGCAAGTATGGTGAGTCTTAGGTCTAATATCAAAGTGTTTTCATGCAAATGTGTAACATGAAAATTTTGAATTTTCAAGTATGACAACTACACCCAAATGTGAAAAATTTGCTCCTGAGTATTTCCGAACACCCTCCCCGACCTTTTTTTCCTATTGTATCATGCTCGTTAGGACTTTGTAAGTGCTTCCTGTGTGATGAAAAAGCTTTCCCTAATGTTTTTAATATTGTAAAAGGGTCATTCATCTCGTGTCATGAAGTGTTTTCAAAGGCTAGTTTTATGGCAAGCCTATAAAGGCAAATTTCAGCTATTTCACGACAGATGTGCATCCCATGGGATAGATTTGAAAGCCAAAATAATATGTAAGTGGTGTTTGAGAGTTTAGAACATGTTATAAGTGATTTAGGAAAGTTTATGGAATTTTTTAAGGTTTAGGGACAAGTTGGGCAAAATCAAGTTTTTCAGGGTTAAAGAGCTTGCAATCTAAAATGGTACTTGATCTTCCACAGATGATTTTGGGAGTTCTGTAGGGATTTGGAAGAAAAAAAATATTCATTAGAAATATTGAGTATTTCTCTTCATGATGAAATCATAAAATCTTTCACAAGACATGTTTACTTCTCAAGGAAGCTCAATTTTGGCAAACATATCCTATTGTCCTGAAGAAAAGGGGCCTAATTTTGATGATGCAAGAAGAATAAAGGTTTGTAAAAACATCCCATTGTTATTTTAATACTATTAGGAGTCAAAATAATATAAATTTTCATAAAAATGACCTCCTGGAGCTCTAACAACCTCGTTGACAAGTTCTATCTCTCGCAAATACGTCTCTTATACTTAGCCAAATTTCAAGTGTGGACACTTGTCACCTCCAGAATGAGTCACACTTTTGTGTCCCTCTTATCACATTTTCCAAGGGGATAGATGGGACACAAAAATTCACCCCACCTTAGCCCCTCCTTCTGGTTTCTCATATGATCAAGTTAAGCTCTCCAGAGGGCTTACCCGACTTCTCTCACATATCCCCATCTTGCAATATGAAGATGACACTGGCATGATCACATGAGGGTAAATTTTATTGTCCCTCTTTTCAAGGGGATAGAGGGGACATAAAAAATTTCCCCACTCTATCCCCCTGCAGGATTTTTCATATGACCCAGTTCAAGCCTCCATGTATTAAAACTAGCCTTTCCTCAGCTCCTCCTTCACTGAATCCTGTGATAACAAGTGTCAAGCCCACATGAGGGAACATTTTATTTTCCCCATTGTCCCCTTTTCCAATGGGACAAGGGGGAAACATATTTTCACTCTATTCCAAATAATTAAAACCCTAATTTTAAAAAAATAAGAGTTGTTTCTACTGCTGTGAGGAGAAAACACTTACAAGAGAAGTAACTCATATAAGCTTATTTTCACTTTATTTATTCGCATAGTTTGAGGAAGAATACATTTTTTTATGATGATATAAAACATCTCATTACCTAAAAACATAGCCACCATGTTGTTAAAATTATTCTAGGGCATCCATAACTATAAGAAATGGAGCTATTCTCATTGCCAACAAGTCAAGAAACTGAGTGTACCAAGGGTTTCAGCTGAGTTTTCTTATCCAAAGCATACATCTGATAAATGAAGCTTAGTGAATCCATTAATGGCTTCCATGAAATATTCATACCTAAAATCCTTTCCCTTTAAAATTAATTTTTTAATTTCCAAGAGTTTTAGTAGGTGGAACATAGTGAAATTTGGAGCACGAGATCGTAACGAGGAGCCGAATTTAAAAATAATGTTTCTAATCAAAACTAAGGCCATAATGAATGATTACTAAAAATATAATATTTCATACTCATCCACATTTTAAAAATAGTAATTCCTTCAAATTTCAAGTTCTGATCATTCAGCTCATTTAGAAACAATGTAAAACAACAAACATGGTAAAATTGACAATTATCCTGAAAAAGTAAAAAAGTAAAAAGTAACTGATAAAACTAGAAAATTTCCTAAAAGGTTAAATCGTCATCAACATAGTTGAATTAATTATGCCAAAGGATTGAGAAGTTAAAATTTGAGCAAAACAAGTGAAATATCCCAACATAACAGGTCCTGGTCTCACCTGCTAAAAATAGAAAGTCTCTATTTTAGATACAGAAAGTTGCACATGGCTTCAATTTCAATCTTCTTGCTTCCTTTTTCCATCTTCACAAGGTTGTAAGGTGGTTTCATATCTCAAGAAATTAAATTCACTCTTCATAGGGATCCCGAAGTATCATCCTGGTCAAATTTGTGTCTGGAAGTGAGGCAAAACATGACAGAGCACAACAAGTAAAATTAAGAGACATTGTGTAGTTGGAAAATATTCGAAAAGAGTCAAGAGATTAGTTTTAATTCAAGCCAAGGGGTTCATCGTAAATTTTCTATCAAGTTGGATCCACCATCACCTCTTCAGTGACTTGGTTGAGTTGAACTCGATGAGCTGGAGAGCTGGTGAAGTTGGTTGATCTGAGTGAGTTGAGTTGAGCTCGACTAGATGGACAAAGTGAGCTGAGCTAAGTGAGCCAAGGTGAACTGAGCTAAGTGAGTCAAGGTGATTTGATTGAGGTAAATCACTATGAGTAAGATCTATCAAACATGGGTTTTTAAAAGGGAGGATAATGAACAAAGAGCGCAAAGTGATTCCATAGTCCAAGAGATATCGTAAGTAGGTTGTAGTCATTTATACACCCACCAAAGGACAAGGGAATCCAATGTGCACAATGGCCTATCACCCAGCGGGTGTTGGGCACTCACTCTGAGGCACACGTGGGTGTTGAGTCTCTCTTTTATGTGAGTTGAGTTGGAAATCATCATCTATGATCCAAACTTTAAAGGAAGTGAATGAGAATGAAACATGTGAACATCAAAGAGCTTAGAACATGGCTCTAGATCATTATATTCATTACAGACAGAGATACTTTAATACACTTAAAGAACTAAGATAGGACAGAAAGGAAAATACATAGGAATTCATATTCATCTTATAAACAGATATGAAAAGGAACTATGAAGAATCATGTATGAATCTGAACCAAGAAGGATCATATTCAATTAACTTGGTAACCTCATTACATTCATTAGACTTACTACAAAACACCACATTATGGCAGACTGAATTCATGCATCATAACTGGATCCATATCATTTATCTCTTCAAAAAGAAATTTTATAACACCAAGCCCTTGATACATCCTTCTCCTATATTTAATCTACCCAACCCAAACAGAGTTCCTTGCGGCATTTTTGTAGGGCTTCGCTCCTTCTTCCTCTCTCTCTATACCCAATTCCACCTCTACCACCACCACCAAACTTCTTCTTTTATGGGCACTCATATATATAGGCATCCTGAAGTGCCAACTCATCCTTCTATGTGGCCTCAAATCCGTCACCAAGTGTCCAGATGTGGTCCTCCATGGGAGCATGCTCCTCCAGGCCTAAGATCCCCACTTTTTTCCATGATGTTCTTCTAGAAGCTTCCATTGTAGGACATATTCCTTCCTAGGCCAACCTTTCTCTAGGCTGGCATCTTATCCACTCCGCATGCGCATTCGGGTCATTCTTTTCTCGTGTCCTACCCGATACACCAAATATGGCTAAGTCCCGAGACCTTGTCTTCCGGTGCATAACACGACCCTTCTAAAACCCTCCTAGAACCCTGTCTTACATGCCTTCTCCTTGTGCACCCATCCTTCAACCTAGGTCTTGCACGCCCATGTGCCCCTATGTACTTAGTCAATATTCTCAGGGGCCCAACATCACCCCACACTACGCCTGTTCTCCATCCGTGATAACACTTATCTAAAGAATAAAGAATCATAATATACTTAACGTCCTAGGAAAAGAATAAGGGGATGAAGAATTTGGAAAAGAAGAAATAATGGGGAAGTGATGGCATTATTGCAGCAAGCTAGGAAAATATTTTTGCAAGTTAGCCTCCAACTTGTTCCAGACATCAAATTCATTTTGTGCTCTCTGGCAGAGCTCTCCAACTAGGGAACTTACCTCCCCAAAAATCAGTCCATCTCCTTGAGAATTTATAGTGTCAATAATTTTCTCTAACTCCTTTCCCATGTCTTCAAGTGGTCCATCCTTCTAATAATCTATGGGTATAGCTCCTTTAGTTGGTTCTTGAATGTACCCCTTAGGTCCTTAATAGCTTCTAACTTCTTTTCAACCTCAGCCATGATTCTATCCCGCTTTGTTATATTCCCTTTGTTCTTTTCTTAGAACTCTTTAAGCTCTGCTTCATAGTTGGCTACTAGAATACTCGCCACTTTATCTTTGTCTGCGCAGTTGTCATATGTGGCCTCAGTGGCATAGGTATCAATATTTACATCAGTAAGAACTTTGCTATATTCAGCCATGATTGCTACTACCTTCAATTTATCCTCCTTCTCTAGGCATGCTGCTACTTCTTCCGTGGATTATAAGGTTAGAGGTTTTCTTTCCATGGTGAGGATTTGCATCAAGTCTTCAAGGCACTCAAGGGAAGATCCATTCTTTTGTGTGGGAATCACTAGGTATGTATGCTTCAAAAAAATGGCATAAGTGATGGATTATACTTTCTTATGTACTTTGTGTACCCTTGCCTTTTCTTCTCTTAGTTCATGCTTTACCTAAGCGCTAATTAACTCCTCCTGCTTTAAATCCTTGGCCTTCTTTTCTAGCTCTACTTCTAGAAATTGTATCCTATCATTCCGTCTAAAGAGCATAGCCTCAACCTCAACTAAGATCTTTTTGAACACATTTCATAACTTCTCATCTTAAATTTGTTGAGTATTTACTAAGGGGTTGTCTCCTTTTGACTCTGGTATTTTCATTAGTTTCCCCTGGCTTACATTGAAATATGGCTCATCGATGTGGGACTCAATCGCCCAAGAAAGCATCTTCCTCATCTAAGGGTATGCACCTTCTTCATTGAATGACTTCATTGCCATGAGTTAATCTATTACAATGGTGCTTTGGAAGCGTACACGCAACACCTTGTTGGGATCATTAATTTATCTCATTCCTTTCCTCTTGATCTCCATGTGCTTTCCTCCTATGCGCGCACCCTTTAGAACAGTTACCGTCAGACTAGGGCCTCCTGCGCTGCTGTGATCTTTCCTTACATTTTCTTCCTTGTCTTCTTCCATCACTACGTCAGCATTGTGCTTCAATTTTTTTTCTACCAAGGCTTAGATGATTTTCGTTGCTTATTTTTCTTCCACCTTATTTATTTTCTCCTTCGTGAGGCTTGGATTTTTCTGATCCTGTGCGCCAACTTCTTCACTTCTTTCCATGTCCAGGGCACCTTCCTCCTCCTGGCTACCCTTTCGCCACACAAAAGGAACTCATGTTTTCTTCTTCTCTTCCCTCTTCTTCTGAACCATGCACGCTGAAAACAAGTGGTTCTTGGTCCCTCTTCAGAATCATCTTTCTCATCGTCATCCCTCTCACCTTGTATTTCTCCAAGCTCTATGTCTCCTCTAAGTCAGATTCCTCCATCACCTTCTATCTCTTCCTAACTGGGGATTCTAGTATAGGAGACTCTACTTTTTCTTCCTCCTCCTTTGGTGATTTCTCCTCTGTGATGAGCTTTTCCTGTGTTGTCACCTCCTCTTTAACTGGGGAGCTTTTCCTGCGTGTGTAAGTACTTGTTCTAGCACTTGTTCCCGTGGCACCTACCACTTGAGTATCTTCGGCACCTGGTTCCTTTTTCTACATTTCTTTTTCCTTATGTCTGGATGTGGGCTTCTTCCTACCTATTAGGTCCTCGAGTATAGCTATCTCATTTTCAATATAACTGCCCTTCTCAAACTTGGGCCTTATCCTGAAGGTATACACATGCCACGGACCTCCCTATGCAATAGTCAGAGTCAGGGGTTTTACCATTTGGACTTCTTGTGACACCTACTTTTCCACGTATGTGTGTTTTTTGGGGTAGAACAACATCCTACGCATCTCCCTATGATCCCGATCCAAACTTCCAAGGTCAAGCTTTAACTTTTTGGACTCCTTGAATCTGTTAACTCCCACCTGGAATTATTGAGTTGTGAAGGCAAATGGGAGCTTGCACCATGGGCTCATATTTTCATCAGTCAACTTGAACCTACCAATACAAAAGTGTTGGTATACAACGAACTCAGCTTCTCCTACTGTAAGTGTTGGCAGTTGTTCCGGTATTCTCCATTCTACCCCGAACCCATTCCTTAAGCACGTATACCACTTTTCAAGATGCACCTTGTGAACGGGTGTCATGCTATCACAAGTGTATTTCTCAAATCTTTTTGCAGGTGAGGGGTCTTCCTCTGGGTACTCCCAAATGAACTTGTCTGTTGCATCTGGTACCCCAATTTTTAAGAACACAATGGTTAAGAGGACATTACCAAAGAGAATCTTGTCTCCTTCCTGTGCACTGGTGATAATTTCATCTGTAATGTATGTAGATATATTTGTAGATGGTGCCCTCTGATATTTTTCTACAAACATTCAACCAGGACTTATTTACATACGTCCATCTTTCTTGTGATGTTGAGTTTTGTTACTAGCGACATAGCCATTCTCATCACTGGGTCTTGGATATCCATGATATCAAATTACCTTGACCCCTTCTTGTACACATATGTGGCCACTGTTTCCTTAATTGCTTCCTCATCGCATAGGTCGTCCTTTATATCTTTTCCTTCACAGATAAGGCCTATGAATTTTGAAATTAGTTGAGGGGTTATGCGCATCTTACACCCCACGAAGTGAAAGTGGTCTTCATGTACATGTGACATCAGCCACTGATAGAGGCACTCTAGCTTTCCAAAGTAGGGTAACTCATAGAGTTGTAATAAACCCGCCTTCTCCAACTTCACCTTGACTTCATCGCTATAAATTGGTAACCCCTCAAGTGTTCTCTGGTTAGTCGGGTGCACTAACTCCAACTCCATTTCCTTTTCAATCACGTTTGTGTGATGATTGTAGTCACTTACTATCATTTTTCTCAAGTGGGATTCCCATTCCATCCCGAGCGAAACCCCATCTGGGTACTACATTTCTACATACCATTCCTCATCGGTACTTGCGGTAGTCTCTTATTGTTTTCCCTTGCCCTTGCCCTTTTTAGGTGTTACTACTGGTTTCTTGGGTGCCATTGTATAGGTTTTATCTACACTTCAATGTCTCTTCCTAGCTCTGCTCTTCTATCTTTTCAAAGTACAAATCTCGAATCTGTGAAGAATACTCTTTTCCAACCCGCGCCCTAGCTACCAAACCCTAACTAGAATATCTTTTCACAAGAAAACACTTCTCCACAAATGTTCCCATGCCCTTGAATTACTTCCCTCCCGAGTTTCAGATCCAAACTAGTCACTCGGTTAAAATATTCCAATTTTTCTTCACACAGATCAACTTTGGAAACCCTAGTTCACAAAATCTCTTCCTTCTTTATATTCACAAAGTAAATAATGAAGTGTTCGACCTTCTATTTATAGTTTTTCCCATTATTTAACATTAAATTCTACCTTACCTACCATCGTACTTTAACACTGAATGCAGAGTTTAGCACTTTAACTCGCCCACCCAACCTTGCATGGATAATTCTCCAACCTTCTAGTGCGCAACCAATCCATCTTGACAGGAGACTCTTGCACGCACGCATAACCAGTCCGAAGGCACTTCTTCTACCATGATTTTTTCTCTTGCCTACCTCGTGTTGTGTTTGTGATTTTTCCAATCTCTTGTATGGATCCTACAATGTAGCCTTACCCTAACACCAACCATCATTTTTCACCTTTCCTTGCATGTACTTCCTTCACAAGGCCATTCAACCAGGCTTTCCAATGCAATCCTTCATGGTGCTTCACCCTTCAATTTCTTCCACCTTACTCCACCCCACACTAAAATGATGTGCGGTCCTCTATGCAGTTACAACCTTTAAAAAGTAATGATATTACCGATGCCCAAGGCGCAACACAAAACAACAATGAGAAAGGGAAACACAAGAAAAGAAAATGCATTAAAGGAAATCCTAAACTAACTGGCAACACTGCCTTATTTACAAACACCAAGAAGACTTATTTATAGTAGGGCTTCAGCCTACTCCCATTGAAGTGTCCTAGAAATCTCATCCCATCCAGCGCTTGTAACTAGCACGCACCTGAATCAAGGATGTATGAGATGATGTAGGGACCCAACCAATGGACTTTTAACTTCCCAAGATGGTGCAAAAACTTAGAATCATATAGTAAGACCATCTGCCCAACCTCAAACTTCTTGTTCTTAATGTGACAATCATGTCATGCCTTTTGTTTTGCATTTTTCGTCTTTTGGCTCCACCTGGCGAGTGATCATCTTTCATCTCAATTGCATTAACTTGTCAATTCTTTCTTCCATTGCTTGTTCATCGACCAATCCTCCTGCGCTCCCTATACGCAGAGAAGGTAACATGGTAGGACAACCTCCATGCCAAACACTAATTGAAATGGTGTGGCCTTATTCAACCTCTTGTAGGTTTTCCTATACTCCTAAAGAATGGTTGATACTTTTTCATCCCAATCCTGTCTACCAACATCACAGATCTTAGTCAATGTGTGGCTAAGTATTTTGTTAAATGCCTCAGTAGTTCCATTTTCCTAAGGGTGATAAGGAGTAGTTTTGTGATGGGCCACCATGAATTTTGACAATAGGATCTTGACCATCTCATTGAGGAAGTGCGTACCTCTATCACTTGTCAAACTCAATGGGCATCCATACTTGTTAATTATGTTTTCCCATAAAAATCTAGTAATGGTAGCCGTTGTACAATCCTTTGTAAGCATTGCCTCTGCCCACCTTGTCAAATAATCAGTGCAAGTGAGGATATACTACGAACCAGTCCTTTGCGCTGCTGGCGAGATTGGTCTGAAAAATTTGATATCCCACTTCTCAAATGGTTTTGCACTTGGCTATTGGTCGCAAGGGCATTTCATCCCTTTTTCTAGGTTTTCCAAGGCACTAGCAATGGTCACAGGCCTTGCAAAACTCAATGCAATCTTGATAAATGGTCTCCCACCAAAGCCCTACGAGTAGAATCTTCCGCGTGATTGCATTTCCCACATAGTTTCCTCCTACAATCCACCATGCACATCTTCCATAATTGTAGTGCACTCATGTTCTATCACACAATGGCGCAGAACCTCATCACAACCCATTTTGTATAGATCTCCATTAATTAACATGTAGGGTGCAGCAGGTATGGCCAACTTCTTCTTCTCCAAGGCCTTCATTTCGACTTGTGCCACACCCATTTTGAGAAATATTTCAATTTCCTCCAAATCTGAGGGTGCGCATTGTAACCTAAAAAGTTGTGCATCTAGCATGGTGTCTTCAATGCTCTACGCGTCCTCCCCTAAATCAATCCTAGATAAATGATCAGGTCTGGAATTACTTTTTCTTAGTTTGACAACCACCGTGAACTCAAATTCTTGGAATAACAGTACCCACTAACATATGCTCCCTTGTAGAACGAGCTTGTTCACCAAATATTTTAATGCCATATGGTCATTGTAAAATATAAAATGAGTTGCCAACAAATACTACCTGAGTTTATGAAGCACGTAGATCATTGACAATGTCTCGCACTCAGTTGTAGTATAATTCTTACTCTGCTGGTGTCAATTTCCTTCTTGCAAAGCACAAAGGATGATCAACAATCCCCTCACCAGGTTGTGTAAGTACTACTCCAATGGCAGTCCCTGAGGCATCCACATGAACATGGAAAGGCTTATCCCAAGAAGGGAAACATAGGATGGGCGTGGTGATAAGCCTATCCTTTAAAGTGTCAAATGCCTTTTGTTGTGCCTCTCCCCAATGAAAGGCACTCTTATGTCTAAGTAATTATTCTAAGGGCACGGTGATCTTGGCATATCCCTTAATGAACTTCCTGTAGTACCTCGTATGCCCAAGAAATCCACGCACCGTGCTTTGACTAGTAGGTTCCTTCAATCCCACAATTACTGCAACTTTTGCGGGGTCTACTAGTAGGCCCTCCTTACATATGATGTGCCCCAATAATGTTCCAAATGGGGTAGAAAAGACACATTTCTTAATGTTGAGGGATATCCTAAACTGTCCGACACCTTTCAAACATCATCCTTAAGTTGTCACAATGTTCCTTCACTAACCCATATAGTTTCCAATCATCCAGGTAGACTTGAAGAAATTTATGGATGAAGTCTTGGAAAGCTTGTACCACAATGCGCAAGAACACAGCAAGCGCATTCTTCAACCCAAAAGGCATGATTGTATAGGCAAAACTTCCCCACTCAGTGGTGAAAGTATTCTTCCTTTGGTCCTCCTTCGCGATCCTCACCTGGTGATAGCCCAAGAATCCATCTGTGAAAGAATAGACCTCGCACCTGCCACTCCTCTAATATTTCTTCAGTAAATGGGGTTGGGAAAGGATCAATGATACATACTACATTCAGGTCCCTATAATAAACATAGATCCTTATCCTTCCATCCTTCTTGATATTAATCACCATTGGACTTATCCATTCTGACTCTTCAACAGCTTCAATAATACCTGATGCTATCATTTTATCTATTTCCTCCTTAACCTTCACGCGCAGGTTAGGATTCATTCGGTATGGTCTCTTCCGGACCAGGCATGCACCCTCCTTCAACTTAATTCTCATTTCCCCCAAGGAATGGTGAATGCCTTTAAGCTCATGATACCCACATGGGAATAAATCCTCAAACTCACGTAAAAGATCAATGATCTTAGAGACTTCCTTCTCTGACCAATAGTCTCCAATGATAGCCTCTTTAGGCTCTTCGTCTGATCTGATGTTAAC
The DNA here is from genome assembly GCA_019776745.2 of Taxus chinensis. Lineage (NCBI taxonomy): Eukaryota > Viridiplantae > Streptophyta > Pinopsida > Cupressales > Taxaceae > Taxus > Taxus chinensis. The sequence continues at coordinate 97,495,709 of CM034150.1, forward strand.
CTTCTTTGTCTTTAAAGCTTCATGATAGGTGCACATCCATTCATCAGAATTGTCTAACACCTCGTGGCATCCCTGCAGAATGGTCAACATCCAAGTTTTCTATTTCTTCCCCATCAATAACATATACCATCTTCCCTTTTTCTTTTTCCATACATGTGTTCTCAAACTGTATTTCTTCTATTTCTTATTCCTCAAAGTGCGCCTCCAGGCCAGGTTCACCTAACAAGTCCAATAGCCTATCTTTTTCCATGGCGCTATCTCCAATGGTAAGGCGCTTGACAACCTACAATGCCTTATCCACCAAGGGTTTTGTACTCTGATACTCGAATGTTTGAATGAGATCAACCGCTAACTCTTGTCAATTCCCTGTCTGGCGGCATGTCTCAGAATGAATGTACCATGCGTGCACACAACCTTGTAATGTGGAATACAACTTGTGAACCCATAATGAAGGTGGCAATGCTTTTGTGCTTCCCATCCAGGTTGTCTCACATGCTTGGATATGGAGGGAAGCGGTCTCCTTACCATGGTAGTCTTTTATAGCCGTGGGCGCGTTGCTCTTGCAAAACCTTATAGAGAAGGAAATTCTCACCTCGTGCCATTCCAAGAGATTATCCCGATGTGTTTCCACCAGGGCGTAGCAGTTCTCGAGTAGGACGTAACTTAACATCCCCCTTCGTTCATTTTCCTCCTTCCACTGAGCTTCCATCTCCTACAAAAATACCTCAAGGAAGGCTCCTCCTAAGTACTTAGGTAGCTCCTTTCCCCCTAGGTGCCGGACTGTACGTGCCTTTGTCACCTTTGTTACCGATCCTCTCAAATTCCATATGATTAACTCATAGGTCCTATGTGCCCAATTATCACACGTTATACTGGTGGTGTCACTTAGGGACTGAGCATCCTCAAACTGGATAACTCCTTCTATGGGATGAATTGTCTCTGGATCCCTGATTGAGCGCACATATATTCTATCCAGGACCTCTTCTCCCAAGAGTTTAGTATAGGATGTTGATTTTCCATCAGCCAGGGGTATGATGACCCATTCCTCCTCATTTTCAAAGCTTATGTATCCCTTGTTGAACTGAAGATCCGCATTGTTCTTATAGCACCATGGGAACCCAAGTAATCCTAGGAAATTGTCTGCCTCAGTGAGTGCCAAGACTTTGAAGTCCCCAGTAAACTTAGATCCCTGAATGGTGATGGTTACATCCTTTAAGACACCAATGGGCATTGCCTTCATTTTTTTTTCATATACAACACATTTGAAGATGGCTGTAATGTAGGTCTTCCCATCTGATGCCATGCATCCAAGGTGAGAACATTGACTTCCGTGCCTGTGTCAATGAGGATATTACTAAGGAGCCATCCATCCATGACCACATTTAATGTGATCTCCCTATCATATTCAAGGTTGTGAGGGGGAAGGTTTGCATACAAGACCTACCTCTCATGCTCTTCTTTGGTGCATGGTACCTTCTCTCTCAACCATGCTCCTAGCAAGGGAATAATATTCTCTTGCCTTAGCATTTTACATACTTCCTTGACCTCATCCAGGTCATCCTTGGGCACCTCGACCTTCCTTCTTTGCTCCTCCTTCCTGGACTGCTCCTTTAGACACTGGATTTCTCCTTGTAAACTCCAAATGATGTCCATGGTTTCTTGATATACCTCCTTCTGATGCGTAGGGTCTGGGTACTTCCCATGTACCACTTCTTCCCTTGAAACCAAGGTTCTTCTGCCTTGGTATTTCCTTTGCGCACGTGCGGCCTCTGACTCTTGTTGTTACCATAACAGGTTCCAAGCCTGCATCACGTGTCACCTGTGGCATCCATTGTGTGTTAGCCTTCTTAATGCTTACCATTGCAGTGCTCTTATCTTTCCAGTGTTGTTGATTCATGTGCTTAAACAACTCAGGTCACTCCTCATACTTGTGCTTCTTCCCACACCATGAGCACTGCAATAAGTTCTGGGCACTTGCGCTTGTAGTGGTCTGTAGACCCACAATTAAAATAGGTTCCATGTGGGAAATCACTCCTTCCTCCTCCGCATGGTTACCACGACCATGGAATCCTCTGTGAAATCCCATTCCACGCGTGCCTCCATCTGAGCGCTCCTCATAATGGTGATCATCACCCTTAGAACTATTGACAAGGCTAGTTTGGCGCACACCATGATCAATGGCCTCATGGATCTGATCAATAAGCCTACAATCCTTAGTATCATGGGTCATAGAGGTGCAAATCTTACAGTAGCAAGACACATTCTTCCGCATCGTGCACTACAACAGGGGACATCTACTCGCATCATGGTCCCCATGACAAATCTCACAATCTACCACTATGGCGTGTACTGTCCTCTGGGGGCAACTGTCCTTGACATGCCCCTCTACTTCACAATCTGTAAACCATATACCACTGCGAGTCTCATGAGTTGAGTTCGTAGACAACTTCTTCAGCTGCTTAGCCATAGCAGCGATTTGAGCCTCCAGAAATGGGCTAACACCAGTATCAACACTTCCAACAGCTTTGGCGTGCAGAGTGGCTTCTAACGCCTCACGCGGGTCTGTGAAAGTTTTATGAGATAAAGCTCTTCTAAAAGGTGTTATCAACCCCCCAAAAAACCATTGAGCATGATGTGAAGGGTGAATGTCATATGACAATTTTGACAGGAGGGTCTTGAACCCACGCATCATACTCCCACACACTCTTTTCCATTCCCTGTTGAATCTCCTTCAGGGCGTTGATGCTCTTCTATTCAAACTCAGGGATGTGGAATTCTACCAAGAAGGCATTCTTTCAAAGCAGTATAATCTACTACCGTTTGATGAGGGTCATATTTCCTATACCAGCTATGTGTGTGCCCTTGCAACATCGTTGCAAACTGACTTACCTTCCGTTCTAGGCTAGTGATCCCTTTTGCACGCCATAGCAACTCACACTTTTGAACATGCTCTACAACATCTTCAATACCTCTATAATCTGGAAAATGTAAAGACATCTCAAAGAATACTTGAGGAGGTGGCTGGGGCCCTTTTCCTCCTGAGCTAGAGCCTTGGTTTCCTCTAGTGTTTCCTCCTCTTCCGGATCCACCAGATCCACCAGGTCCTATGCCTCCTGACCCACCAAACCCACCAGATCCACTAGGTCCTATTCCTCTTGACCCACTAGATCCACCGGGTCCTATTCTTCCAACCCAACAGATCCACTAGATCCACCAGGTCCTATAGTGGTCGTGCCAAGGGTCCCCAAAGTTCCATTGAACTACGCGTTGATGGTCTGTGATAATGCCCCACTACCAATAGTGTACCCCGCACCACTCCCAGATGCAAGTTACCCAAGGCTTGTATACTTGCTCCTTTTCCAAAAATTCCTCTGAATATGGAATAGTATGCGTAGCCATAGAAGTGGTAAATGATAAATTATATCTCCTGGGCGCAGATCTGTCACTTCCACTGATACCAACTGGGTCAGTGATACTCCTTCCTTGATCTAGAAAACCAAGCACTAGGGTTTGGTCACTAGGTGGGTTCAGATGCATGCCAATGAATCTTCTCTCTCCATGTGACGAACTCTCATCAGAAGCCGAAGGGGTCTCTCTTACGCACTTGCCAAGATGGGGTAGCACAGACTGCTCAGGTTTAACACATCCTCCGCATGAACCTCAACTCCTTCGCATAACATCTGCCTCCATAGATCCATCACACTTGCAACCTCGCATTGTCTAGCAATCTCCCTTTCATGTGCTTCACTATACTTGAGTCGTCTCTCCTCCCTTTCTTTCTCTGTCGCAATATCTGCCATCTTCCTCCACCCTAGCTTCCTCGCCCAACACTCAGAACGGTTTAGCCGGCCATCAGAAATGCCTCTAAACTCAAGGTAATAATCAAGATCTTCATGGCCAGAGGAATAACACGTAGAAATGATCCTCTGGGCTCCCATAAAAACTCAAACTCAGCAACTTCCAGACAAGAATATGTCAAAATAGCGTACTCTAGAGTGTATCTAGCCAGTACTCCTTTCCACCAATGATCCACAACATGAGTCCACATCAGATCTACATCTTTCAGCCTCTGGTATTCTTCTTGGGTCCACGCGCGTGATCTATAATACCAGCTTGATCTAGACGCATATGTCGAGAGCCATTCATACAGCTCTACTGGGAAGCAACAGAAAAAAATTTCATACAACTCATGGTAGAGGTTCTCTTCTACCCATCTACGTGCATCAAACTCAAGTTTAGTGTTGAATCTCTAAGCAAATTCATCCTCTGTGCTCTTAAACCATGTTTCAACACTTTCCAAGGTTAAACGATTTGTCATCACTCATTGCACAGATCATGATGTATGTCATTTCCCTCTACAACTTTGAAAAGAGGTCCTGACAATGAAACCACGATGTAGTCATTTTTACACCCACCAAAGGATAAGGGAATCCCATGTGCATTGCCAGCCTATCACCCAGCAGGCGCTGGGCGCTCATCAAGAGGCATGCGCGAGGAACTTGAGTCTCTCTTTTATGTGAGTTGAGTGGGAAAACATCATCTATGATCCAAAATTTAAAGGAAGTGAGTGGGAATGAAACATGCAAACATCATAGAGCTCAGAACGGCTCTAGATCATTGCAGTCATTACATGAATAGAGATACTTTAACAGACTTAAAGAACTAAAATAAAATAGAAAAGGGAAATGCATAGGAATTCATATTCATCTTATAAACAGACATGAAAAGGAACTATGAAGAATCATGTATGAATCTGAACCAAGAAGGATCATATTCAATTAACTTGGTAACCTCATTACATTCATTAGACTTACTACAAAACACCACATTATGGCAGACCGAAGTCATGCATCATAACTGGATCCATATCATTTAGCTCTCAAAAAGAAATTTTATAACCCTAAGCCCTTGATACATCCTTATCCTATATTTAATCTACCCAATCCAAATAAAGTTCCTTGCGGCATTTCTACAGGGCTCTCTATTGATCCTTCTTCCTCTCTCTCTACATCTATATCCCGATTCCACCTTTTTGTCCCTCTATCTCCGCCTTCTTTTCTTCTCCCACGGGCACTCATATATATAGGCATCCTGAAGTGCCAACTCATCCTTCTGCGACCTCAGATCCATCGCCAAGTGACCCAAATGTGGTCCTCCATGGGAGCATGCTCCATCATGCCTGAGCTCTCCACTTTCTGCCATGATGTCTTCTAGAAACTTCTATCGCAAGGCATATTCCTTCCTAGGCCAACCTGTTGCCAAGCTGGCACCTTATCCACTCCGCATGTGCAGTCGGGTCACGCTTTTCTCGTGTCCTTCCCGATACACCAAATATGGCTAAGTCCCAAGACCTTGTTTTCTGGTGCACAACACAACCCTTCTAAAACCCTCCTAGAACCTTGCCTTGCATGCCTTCTCCTTGCATGCCCATCCTTCAACTTAGGCCTTGCGCGCCCATGTGCCCCTGTGTACTTAGTCAAATATTCTGGTGGCCCAACACAGGAAAAGTTCATTTAAGATCTCACAGAACCTTTCAAGTCAAGCAGGAGTGATTCATTGTAGCCTTCATATCTTCAAAGGCATCTATGTATGTCTTCCCTAATGGCAAAGCTTCCCTGTGATGGACAAGAAGTGATATTACATCAAATTCTTGAAATTGCTCCAGTGACAGACATCATATCAACTCCTGAAGAACCATTCCCATGGATTTAAGAAATGCTCAAAAAGGAGCCAAGAACAACAAAACAAGTTATCATGCCTGATCTTGGAGCTATGTCAAGAAATTTGAAGTCCAAGTGAAGGAAGAAGGCCTAGAAAACTTCCCGCTTCTTCAGTGGCACCTCAAGTAACTAGTATGTTGAAGTTGTTAGGCATAAGAAAGAAAATCCTACTGAGGAGATAAATCCGTCAGACTGCGAGTTGATCTGCATCTCATTGGGACAAGCTTCACATGAGGGTGATTCTCATATGTTTAATGAATCTTCTTCTCACCTCCTTGCTAAGAGTGAAGAATACAATAAAACAACTGTGCAATTAGAGGAATAGATAAAAACACTCAGTACTTGCATTCAAACCTTCTTGGAGCCTGATTCAACATCTTCTCTTCCTGTAGAAGACATTCCTCTGATCAACAGTGTTGATACTGAGGTGATCGAGAAAGCACAAGGTTACCTGATACAAGGGAAGGATAACGAGAAGTGGATTAAGAAAATAATCGAGCAAGGCAAGGTATTGTTTCCAGAGGTCATCTCTCTCATCAAGTACATTCTTGCAACTTTTTCAGAAGCAAATAAAGCAAAAATAGGATATTTTAAAAGAGGCAATTCACTTGGATGAGGTGTTCCCACTGGAATATGAGATGAGCTCCTTTGACTTTCACACTCTCATGAGCAAAAATGTGTTTGCATCAACTAATGGGAACTTGTCTTAAGTTTGAATCTGCATCATGGATGCGAGATATGGAATGCTCAAAGATTCCATCTTTGAATTGGATTCTTATGGACAACATGCTTTTGAGATCTTGAATGAGGTCTACAACTATGTTCATAAACTTGAGCTCCCTCCTGTTGGCTATATTTTCTGCACAGCTGAAAACCTAGGTAGTCATGAGATAAATCTCCCTCATTTTCCAATGAGGCTCTCGTGTAAGATTTTCCTAATATCTATTTGTTGGTATTACTTTAACTATGTAGCTCATGAACCATAGCTAGACAGTAATGCAGTAAGCAGTTGTAAGAGAAAGGAAATATCTGTAGAAGAGGAAAAATAATAGAAAACAGGAAGAAAGGAGAGAAGATGTGTAACCCAATCAATAGTTTATAGAGTTGATCGCATGCACATAGATAAAACAAATAGATCTTTAAATACATAATTTAAAGCAAAGGATAGTTTCAGATCAGATGTATAATAACACAAAGTTTATGAATAGATCTAGAAATAAATAAGAAGAAAAATGCACCGTTGACACAAAGTTCTTCGGAAATATCTTCTCTATTCCTCTACTTGCAGAAAGCTATCAGGGGTTTCAGCTCAAAATCTGAAACACAAGAATGTTAATTACAAATTCAGATGATTTAACTCATAAGTTCTTCCTCTATTTATAGTGTATAAAGGGAAATTAAAAATAGGAAGCTTTAAATGAATTCCCGCATGCAGAATCCATGAAAAGAGAAACAACTGGCAATCTTCCTCCTAGAATTCCTCTTTACATGACATGCATGATTTATAACTGAAAATAGAACCTTCTATTTTGCATGTCTACCACCTATTTCCAGGTAATTGACTTCTTCAAGTAACTATTTTTAAACTAATCACTTAAGTTTTATAATTTTAATTGATTGCTCGATTACTTTTTCAGAGAAAATAAAAGAAAGAGGAAAATAAATAAAAAGAAAGCTACAACCCTCCCAGTCTTGTTCTTCTTCCATATTCTACATACGGTTGACTCTTTTACCTTTGATTCTCACAAAAATGGATATGGAAGCTATAGATGACTATGATTTACTTGCGAGTATTGCCTTTGACCTGTTTTTCCTTCTATCCTTGAAGCTTTTGCAATTTTTCTTCAGTACATGCACCAGTGCAATGTATGCCGTAAATAATTCAGAAAAAACTCATCATTTTTATTTTTTAATTACATATGAGAAATTTTAATTCTAGAAAGCACTTTGGGTGAATGAAAATATAAGTAAATTCAATGGAGGCTTCAATTGGAAGATTGGGAGCACATGCACAAGATCCTGGAAGGAATTTTCCATGCACTGATTTCTACACGGGTTGCATTAGAAACAAGAGGATGATTTTTTGTCAGAAGCCTTTACAATTATGAGATCTAGATCTATCAATTAAATCGGTGATAGGTTCAGGGCCTATGTATATATCATTGACTTCAACAAATTTGGAAGCTATGTATGATTCTGCTGATCTTTCTCTTTCATCATGCTTCAACATGGCTAGAACAATCATTGTCTGAGCTCTTTTTCTTTTAATTCTGTCGGAATCATTTGCAATTGCATCCATTTATGTAGATCTGGAAACTTCTTTAGATTTGGAAGATATATTCAATGTACTTGACATTGATTTGAGCACCTGTGATGAATACCTATAATTTTATTCAGACAAAGATGGAGTCCATGGCACGAATACTTGATTTTTATCACCAAAATCTGTATATAAAGTTTGTTGCCCTAAAATTTGAGGTTTTTCTTGCATGCAAAGAAAGTAACATTATTATTTAATTCACCTAGGCATGTATACCAGCATGCAGATGCTCAGAATGACCAAAATTAGGCTCTTCCAGCCCTAGGCGCCAAAATTGGAAGCTTCTTGGCAAGTGGAAAATAAACTTTAATGCAAAATCCTCCTTCTTTTGGTGCCAAAACCTGTCTAGGCTGCAATCCTCATCAAAAATAATTAATTACTTCTTTATTATGGCAGCCCATACTTATATAATCCTTAGCATACTATTTTAAATAATTTCCCTGCCTATTTCTGGTAATTTAATTAATAAACAATCATGTTTATTCACCCAAATTGGGCACCCAATTTTGCATGTTGCTGGTTGCTTTTAAATAAATTTATTTTATTTATTTTTAGCATGCATTCTTGACTTCTCCTCAGCTCTTCCACTTGCATTGACTTTCCTTCTATTTATGGCACCAAAATTGGGTGAATTAACCATTAATAAATGTTATTAAATGCACTGTTATTCACCCAAGGTGGGGCACATTTTTAGAAAGGGTAATTTCCAAAAATAGGAAGTCAACTTTGATGGGAATTTCAAACCTACATTACAAATCCAAAAATCCCCTCTTTCACTTAAGTTGTTTTATTTTCATAATGGGTAAGAATTTTTAACCATGCAAGGCATGTAAGAAATTCCCGCCTGCCTGCCACTACCAATCATTGCAGCTTAAGTGGATTTGACTTCATGGGAAAAAGTACCCTACAAGGAAAGCAATAAATTCATGCCTGTCTACCGCTACCAAAAATTCCCATTACAGCTTAGATATGTTTATTCCAAAAATTGTGACTTTCTTGGGAGAGGCTTTTTGTGCATGACTTCATCTTTTTTGGTCAGAAGTTTACATTTTGAGGTTGATTCCTTCTGGTATTGCGTCAGTAGATGATCTCCAGATGCTTTAGGAAATTAAACAGACTATACCCCAAGGAACAGACCTAGGGGAATTTTACAAAGAAATTGCGGAGAAAATCAGAGAAAAACATAAAAGAAATAAATAAAAGTGAAAACTGTTGCCAAAAGTCATAGACAAGGCTCTAAATTCATTCCTGATGAAAACCCTATTGAGATGTGTGAATACTGGCATGCAAAACATTAATAGGATTCAACCAGAGCACAATTTACTTCAAACATGGCATTATTTATTTAATAAATAATTAAATAAAAAATTCCCACAGACAAAACTTGGCAAAGAGATAAAATAAGTTTCAGCATCTGGGTATTTGTCAAAATTGGCTCATATGATTCACTAGGAATATCTTAACATAATGCAGACATCTTCTGGCAGTAAAAAAACAAAAAGACCTATTATTTTAAAAGAACAAAAAAATTCCAACATGGGGTAGTCTCATCTTTCAGGGTAAAATCTGGAGACACCAACTCACACCTCTAAAATACAAAACAAACTCTAGCTACACGCTTAAGTTCATAAACACATGAAATTTGAATAAAAGTATGTAACATGTGAATTCAGACTAACCTTGATGATCATCTGAAGAGTGAAGTTAGTACCAAGCAGTGCACTACATTTCAGACTCCATTTAGTTCTTTGTGTTTGTGTGTGGAATAGTTTCCTTAGGTTTCACTCATGCCAATGATGTAAAGATAGTGGGTTATAACTATCTTTAATACAAATGTGTTTTATGGAATTCAACACTTCCCCTTATTATGTAATGTATGCAACCCAAAATGCAATCTCTTTGGATGGTAATGATAGTAAGTAGATAGGAAATCCCCTTTTGAAATTACCAGCCAAAATAATAATGAGTATGTTATGTATATAAATGAATCACTTGTTTGAATTTTAACATTAGTGACACAAAAGTCGGACTAGGAGTGTGGCATAAGGATAAGAAAAGAAATAAGGTTGACCACAAATGATAAGTGCAAAAAAAATGAGGACATGAGCACCCAGACTAGAAGTGAATATAGAACTGAGCAGTGTAGAAGAGAGTCACAATAGAAGTCAATACAAGAACGTATAAGGACAAGGGAAAGTTTCACCAATGTTTAATTTTCTTAATTAAGATTCATGCATATAACAACATAATAATGACATAATAAAGTGGTGATATGTGCATAAATTTTTCTACATTTTCCCCCCCTTTATGCCATTTGAATGAAATTCAAGTAGTGTAAAGGAAGTAATAAACATATATGTATATGGTTTGGAGAAGTTGTGTTACAAAGTGTGTTAGGATATAGAGACCTTTAGTGTGGTGAACCATGGATTAGTGTTTTGACCCATGTGGTGTAGAAGGAGATAACCAACCGTTATAAGGAGCAACCTGTAGAATTAGTTGTGATGATATTGGAGATTTTTAACAAATATGATGGAAGAGGTAGGGAGTGATCGATTCCCAACCTGATTTGTAAATAACTAAATTATTTTGGCTTCCTCCTACCAGAGGAAGAGTGTTGGGTAGAGAGGTTTATTTTTCTCTCCTTCTATGATGTTTCCCCAAAAGATCCTACTGTTGTAAACATATAAGGACCAATTTTTTACTATTTTGTTCTGATTGAAAAGTGTTTATTCTTATTGAAGAACCCACATAGGAGTAGTATAGGGAAGTTAATGATGTATCATTACCCCCACTCCTATGATAATGGGTGTTAAAATTTGAATATCATATGGATTCCAAGTTAGGTCATCTAGAAGTGATAGTGATGTAATGGTACTCCAAAGTTAGGTCATCTAGGGACGATAGTAGCTAGTGATTATTGTATTGATTGATTGATTCAAATGGTAGGAGTTTCCTGAATAAGATGTGTTCAAAATATTTATCATTGAGATATTTTCATTTTTTCCCTCAGATAAGGTCATTTAGGGGAACAAATTGGGAATAGTAAGGATATTTGATTTCCATATAGAATAATTGTAACTACAATTCACAAAGACAAACAAAAAATGAGATAATAATGTATTAAGAGTGTCAATTGATTATGTTGTATTCCGAGAGGGATTATAATATGATCCCAATTTTATGCCTCCTTTCAAAAAAAAGGGCGAGGGGTGGAGAAATGAAAATTGTGTCAAAAGTAAAGGTGTTAAGAATTATAGAAGTATCTGACAAGTAATGTAGGAGTTACGGTAATTTTGATAAGGTATGTGTAAGAATAGAATAGTGTATGTGCCAAAATGGAAAATAGAGTGTGTAGAATTGTACATTATGGTGCTAGTTGAAACCATGATCCAGATGCTGCAAGTGGAGAGAAAATAGGGGTAACAAGGCTTATGATATGATCCAAACCGTGTGCTAGTATTATTTGGAAGAATGATAGCAAAGAACAACTATAGTGTAAAATAATAGATGAATTACTATATATAGTAAATTGAAGAAGGTGAATAGTATTTTCATTTGAACCTTCCGTGAGTTTTTTTTGGAGCTCTACGTGACGAGGATGTCACGTATAAGAGAGACAAGCCAGATGAAATTTGAGAGGGTGGTGACTGTCATAGCTACGCAAACTACTGGGGAGCTGGTATGTATGGTCAAGTTTGGAAATTAGTGTTGAAATTGTCTATTTTTTACCATTTTAGAAAAAAAAAATTGTGTAAAATTGGGCATTTCTTACCTAGATGGAAGTGAACAGGGCATTTTTGTCCTTCAGGATACTAGCGCCCAGTTCCTAGCTCTAGTGACATGTCATGGGGTGCTAGTGTCTAGTTCCTAGGAGCTAGTGTCCAAGGGATAAATTATGCTACTGTTTGAGTAATAGATGGTTTCAAAAATAATTTTGTTATATTTGTGTTTTCCAATACTGTGTTATGTTACTTTTTTAGTTTTTGTAGAGAGATACATTACAAAGAGTTCAGTGTGGGTCTTCACTTGAGTACATTATTTGGTTTGGGGTTGATTGATTATGATCGGGACATATTGGACCGTTTCGGCTTACGGTACATCACTAGGTTGAGGGAGATACTTCATAACATGGCATTATTGAATTTTTTGTTCGAGAGATGGTTTGTGAACATGTGTACATTCTGGTTATTGGAAGGAAAGATGATGATGACATTAGAGGATCTATATAGTATTTTGAGGTTGTCAGTGGTCGAAGAGAGAATATAGATTATGGTCATGGTAGATTCCCATGGTCAGATGAGGGCGGCACAATGTTACTTTACAGGGTCTCAAGTGCAGGGAGGGACATATATCATCTTGGATGTAATTGTGAGATTTGGGGTTTTATGATTGCAGAAATTTATTACATGCAGTTCTAGCTTCATCAGCGGTTGTGGAGGGTGGTGGAGTGTGGATTTTGTACATGATGCATGATATCTATCGAAGCATAGAGGATTGTGGTACTAGATATACATGGGATCGATGTGTGTTATCCCCATTTGTAAAAGGATTTATATTATTTTACACAAGAGGATCATGGTGGTGGCATAGGAGTTACTATAGTGAGACCATATGAGCATATGAGCACATTATTATAGTGAGACCACTTAGAGGGCCACAAACTGATTGGGCTCGGTTAGATATTTTTGTAGCGAGGTGGGTAGGGACCTAGAGTAGGAGGCTTTACATGACCACATATAGGTCGATGTTAGATCAAATAGGCCCTAGGGTGGTTATTTGGAGGCCACGTAGATATTATGAAGGATGGTGTGGAGCTATGGTATATTTGGCACACCATGTGGTTAAAGGATTGGTTTCTAGGAGTAGTAAATTTTTTCCAGGGTGAGTGAGTATCGCAGTAGTTTAGGATGTATCAGGATGTGCCCCCGGATCCATATGTACGGTGTGAATCTATTAGTGTTTTGAGACAACCATGATGGATACTGGGGCCCAGAGGAGCACAGCTAGTGCCCCTATGTCCATATGAGATGGATCCGACCATAGAGCCATTACAGGTGGATGACACGGGAACACATAGGCATATAAGAAGTGGTAGGGGGACACATCAATGGGTTTTGTTATTTCTAGTGGTGGTGGATGCAACAGTTGGAGGATCAGGTGGAGGATTTAGGGGTCAAGTACTTACTCCTGAGGTAGATGATGTAGCAATGGCGCGAGAAGAGTGTAATTATCGTACATTGTGTTTTTCTTATTCATTAATTAGTTTGATATTTATGATGATGTGTTGTTGTTAATAGGATGTATGTGTCATGTGAGTGCATGAGATTCTTATTGGATCTTGATTGTGGACACCTCCATATGCACATTAACGTGAAACGTACCCCTAAATGTGCTACATGGGAGGAGGGATTCTAGAGTGGGTAGATGTGATCATGTGGGAGCATGCCCATTTATTTGATCTATTGGAAATAAGATTTGCTACATGTAAAGTATTGTTGTGTGAGCGGGATGAGGCTTGTGCTTAGGTGGAGAAATCAAGATAGGCAGTGGGAGGATATGGCCTAGCTCAAGATGTTTTTGAGTGATATGTGAAGCTCCAGAGCTGATATGTAGAGTAGGTGGCTAATAATGTCATCTTGCAAAGCCAGTTAGAGATATAGGTCTTGAGACCGACGGTGTAGAGTTTGCAGTGAAACTTCTATTTCTAGAGATTTGGCGGGTGTAGATAGTGAGAGTGCGGATGACATTTGATATATTATTATGTATTTTGAGACACGGGGGCTTGCCCCTCATGGATTTTATCTTTGTAACTTTGATTTTAGAATTGGGATATATATATATATATATATATATATATATATATATATATAATGCATTGCTTTCTTATGTGGTATCAATAGCAATTGTGTATTATATGATGATTTTGTGTTTTATTGGAAATGATTGTATGCATTGATGGTTCTATGTATACTGTTGATATGATGGGTTTGATAAATGTTGTTTTGTTACAATTTTGGTATGATGCGTAAGTGGTTTTATAACATTAATTGTACTTATATAAGTAATTAATTAATATTTTATATTGTAGGTAGATATGTAATGAAATATAATAATGAACAACTAAAAATTAAGGAAATATCTAAATAAAAATCTAATTTAGATCAATAACAACCACACACAAGTACCCTAGAATATTACGATCACATCACTAATAACCATCATCCACATTAATTGATGTAGAAACTTCTTCACAATACAAAATTTTAATTAAATGAAAAATATATGTAGCTGCAAAGTGAAAGAAAGTAGTTAAAAAAGGCGAATCTATACAGTTGAATGTACAGAAGCCAAGTGGGTAACGTTATAAAAAGACATTCTGCATGAAATCAATGTTGTTGAATAAGCGGTTGTCATTCTCATTAAGACACGAAATAATTCCAACGGCTTTGCCAGCGGAAATGTAGTGATCTCCGCCAAATTTAATAAAACAATTTCCGCTAAAATTTGATTTTTTTCAAGCAAATCAGCTTCAGGTTTAGAGATTCTGCCAAAATAAATTGAGCAGGGGTAGAGCCTCGTCTTCTCGCGCAGGTACATATGAATTTATCTAACTTTAATTTTCTATGAAACCTTCTGTAAATTGATTTAGGATTTTAGCAACCCAAGAATATGGATAGGTTGAAATAATTGAAGAAGAAAACGCAAAAGGGAGATCAACAAAAACTGACAAATATTCAATAAAGAATAATGAAGAAATGAATTTAGAAAAAATGCTATATTTCAAATTTCAAAAGAAAGAACAATTCAGAAGAGAATGTCGTACATATGGCTAGGGTTTGATAAGAGACCTGAATTGCTGAATTTATATGTTAAAGTTTTACATATGGAGGTTTTTTGGTGAATTATTTCATAAAATTTTAAAAGAAAAAAAAAAAATCAGCACGAAACGGTGCAAAGTTATGCAGGGTTTAATGCAACAGTGGAACTCCTCCGTTTATTTATCTACATTTATTTGAATTTACTTGTTAAAATTTATTTATGGAAAAAGTCTGTCGAATTATTAGTTAATGGAGAAAGTTTTTGGGTTTAGGAGGGAGCATTGGCGAATCTTTAGCTGGCGAGCTGATTTTTTTCAGACGGAATTGTTGAGATGTTTGGCTGATAGAGCCGTTACTCTTTAGTAGCTGATCCTTTAATGGCCAAGATGATGTTATTTGTATTACTTGCCCGGGCCTGATTTTGGAATATGATTCTTTAATGGTTTAACGGCTGAGGTGATTTTGATTGTGTTTTGCCTGGACCTGATTTTGGACCGCGGAATTTGAAGTTTCAACCGCTGAGATGATTGTGATTATAGTTTTTCTGTCTGGACCTGATTCTTTAAAGGTTTAACAGTTGAGATGATTTTGATAATATTTGTTTGCTTGAACCTAATTTTGGACCGGATTGTTTAAAGGTTTAACCACCTGGATGGTTTTGATTATATTTTATTAGCCTGGACCATATTTTGAACGGGGCTCATTAGGTTTAGATCGAACAGAGCCTCGAGGAATGCAATATTTTTGAAAATTTCAAGGCTCGTAATATTTTTGAAATTCTTTCCATGGATCGAACGGATGGTGGCGGTGAAGGCTGTGGGTCTCTGTCTCGGTTGAGTTTGGGTAATTCATGTGTAAAAGATGCAGAAGCAGGGCTGGAACATGGCGAAGCAGCACGTTCTTTGACAGAGGAAGGCAATGGAAGTTCAGATGGTAATAACGGGGTATGCATGAGTGAAGAAGATTTGAAGATTAGTAAAGAGAATTGGGAATTTAGCACACACGATTGTAATGGACCTACTAGTGAGATTTCATTGGGGATTGGAGAAGGTGAAAATCATAGGCAAAACATTGAAGCTGAGTGTTGCAGTGAAAAGTTGTCTCAAAATGTTGTCACAGATAAATTGGCTGAAAGGTTTGGTAATAATCTGGGGGCAGAAAATGAAAATGGACCTAAGGAATTGGACGGTACCTCAAATATTCCTGCAGAAGAAATCAAAGCTGTCAATGGTTGGCATGAAGAAGAGATATCGGTAGCTTCTTGTTTTTCTTTAGTTTCTGGTTTGAAAGTGCTCAAAGATTGGAGAAGTTTAGATCCGGATCGTTGTGCCAGTGCTGCTGCCAAAGGATTTGCCATTGGAGCGGGTCTAAAGGGAGGGCTTGCTCTCTTTGGAGTATTGGCGAAGTTGCGACGACAGTCAGCCTCAACCAGGTGAAACTTTAAGACAATGAAAGCTTTGCTTCCTTGATACTTAATTCATTCATTGGGTTTAAGTGTATTGGAATGGTGGTGAGAAACTTACACTTATTTTTGTTAGAATGGCGGGGATCAAGACAAACAGTGATACAATATCTACAGCTTTGAAGGAAACTCTTCGATATGGTTTCTTCCTTGGAACATTTGCAGGCACATTTGCATCTGTGGATGAAGCCATTGCTGCTTTTGGAGGACGTACCAGGCACGGAATTCTTCCCCCCGTGCTTATCTATTTAAATTGAACTAATTTAATTAAAATTCCGAGCATTTTTATATATCCAAAGCAGTTTTATTGTATCAGTACAAGGTTATGCTCCCACAAAATGTACAGTCATCATACAGATCGAAATATCCATGATAGAGATAGGGCACAGTAGCATATCTATCCTATAAATATCTGTGATATGAGCTTTGTAAAATTAGAATCCAGTCTATTCTGTTAACAGAGCAGAGCATACTAATTCATCATCATCTATATATCTTTAACAGATGAAAGCATATAGTTCAGCACCATCTACATATCTTAACAGAGCGAGGCATTCTAATTTAGCACCATCTACATTCTGACATTATACAAACCAATAGAACCTCATTGAGCAAAACGGAGGCTTCCAATGTGCTATAACCATTGTGCTAATGATAACATATGCATTCACAGGCTTTTATGAAGCCAATTTACATAATGCGTGTGTTTTGACTGGTTCCTCTAGCCAACATTTGCTGTCATTTAGAAGGAAATTCAACTCCCGTCCGTGGTCTTTACTAAGATAGTACAAGAACATTCGATTATGGAAAGGAACTTTAGTTTCCATTGCTTTGGTTCCCATCATTTGTGCATAAGCTTGATGGTTTCCTGAAGTTCTAAAGCTGGGGAGATCATGCTTAGGTGATATATTGGCATCTTGCAGAGGAATTTATTGTTGAGCATGTAAAATTCTTAAATAAATTTGCCACTGAGTTTATCGTCTGATAGTTAAACTAATAGCATTTTGGCTTGTGCTTTATACAAATGCATACATACACAGCAGGTATAGTGGGGTACGGGTGTGAGCACGGAGCTTTCGTCCTCATTCCCGAGTGTGAAATTTGCCTCTGAGTTTACTGCCGGATACTTAAAATGATAGCACTTTAGCTTTTTGTTTTATACAAATGCGCACACACACATCAGGTATTATTATTCTTCCCGCACTAAATAAATCTATCTATAAGAGTTGTTTATATCACAACTCATATTACAATCACACACTCTAACTATTACAATATTATATTATCCTCTAGATAATATAATTCAACACACACATTATATTATAATGTTCACACTAGCTCAACATGAATATCTGTAACAGCACCTTCTTCTTTCTAACCTCAGTCCACCCAGATCTGAAGACCTTGCAACAAGCTCCTCTAAAGGAGACCTCGAGGAGGTCATGAAACCTGAGGGGTTGACATCCTTCCACTAAGCTGGCTGCTCCAGAAAATCCTCCCCTTCAATCAGAAGGGCATGGGAGAATACGAGTGGAGGACCCTTATACAAGGGAGCCAAAGACTTCCAACCCCAAAGACACAAAACTATCCCTAACAACAAGGGATGAATTGACCGAAGTCCTCAATTGTGAAGAGCCCTAATCTTTTGGGGATGGCCTTGCCAAGTTCACCTGGGGTGGGGAGGATGGTATCGGGGGCCCCACCACCATGGGAGCCAGGGCCTCCATCACTGAAGAATGATGAAAAACCTATCAGCAGGCTTGCCCTCTCAGGTGAAGAGCCTGGATCATTGGGAGATTGCGCCACCAAATGGTGCCATTCCTCAGCTCTGTGCCACCAAGGTGGTCGGGAAAATCCACCTTTTCACCTTTTTTTCAAAACCCCTTTGCTAATCCACCTTTTCACCTTTTTTGCAAAACCCCCTAGCTATCTCTGCTACCCTGTAGCCGCCAGATGCGCATGGGTGAAGTAGGCATGGCATCTGAAATCAACATGCTCATAATCAAGCTTCTGCTTCCAGACACTATCTTCAACCTTGAGCCAAACCTCCTCCGGCAACCCATTAGCGAAATCTACTTCAACACATATCCTGCAAAAGCAATGAGATGCCCTTGGACTGTATCGTGAGAGCAGAAGTGGAACTTTCCTAAGGTATTCCCAACAGAAAGCGGGTTGTTGGGATTCCAGAATCGCAAGGGAAGGTTTGGGTTTTGGGAGCCTGATCCACATAGGAACAAAAGAGATGGAATCCACTGAAGGATCAAAGGAGGGGATCCAGGGTTTCAGACAAAGACCGGTGCTACCCCAAAACTAGGCCCCAGCTTTGAGAATGAGATCACAACATGCTGCAAAATCACACTCCACGATGAAAAATCCCTGAGCACAAGGGTAGATGTAAATTCCATCAGAAAACAAAGGCTTCTAGGAAGCCAAGACCCACTCGTGCAGCTCGTACAACCTAGGACAGAGGCTGTTGAATTGGCAGATCAAACCACGTTCTTTATAAAAAAATTCTTGATCCATAGCGAGGATCTGAATCTTCTTTGTGTCTTACATCATAAAATGAGTGCCTGGAAACTGATCCCTAGAATTTTGCAGAAGGTTTAGAGAAGGAAGTTTCAAGGCATCCCTGAAAGACTGCTGAAAATGCTCTCGAGAAGACAACAGGATGGCAGGTGCAGGGACAGAAGAAGAGCCTGGAGGAGAAGAAGCAACTGAAGAAGGAATGAAAACCGGTTGAGGGATAGGCCCATCTGCAGCATGAGAGGAGAAAGGATGACGCGGGCTGCAGAGACGGAACAGAAGCACCTCGACCAGACCCAGAGATGGGCAACAGTTGCTGTGGGAGCATCACAAGTGGAAAAGAAGGTGGAGAAGAAATACAAACCGCATGAGAGTACAGGTAGGGCACCCAAGAAAGAGAGGTATTTCCAGCACCAGTCGTGCAGGGAAGAGATCCACCTGCAAGAAGAGTCTTGGAGCCCATGGAAAATAAATCACAAAGCCCAGATTTCAGCAGAGAGCTGACATGGACGGCCAGTGAGGTGCGATCCACAGTTAGTGCCGTTGCAGGAGCAGGCATCTGAAGGGCACTTCGGTGCTTCATTGCGGACAGTTGCTCTGGAATTCAGATGTTTAATGCATGGATGAAAATTACAAATAAAAAATCAGGAACATAAAGACTAGTGATTTCAAGCTTCTGCAATCCGTTATATTAAAGAGAAATACTTAGAGGAAAAATTGTACGGAAAATTATTGAATCTACACAATTTTTTCTTGAAGCATTTTCTGAGTTTTCTTTACATAAATACTTTACATTCATAAATCAAAAGACAAATATAAAACTGTAAGAATTTTATATATCTGAATGTTTTGTACCTCACATTCTCTCAAAGGAGATGAATGATTGTCTCTCTTCTCTATCTTACAAGATCTATGTGTGTATATATGTATAGTGATATTAAAAATGGCAAGGAAGCTGAACCAATATGACAGATGAAACCATTGTTCTTCTGCGCTTGTTCTTTAGTCCTTAGTCCTATAGCTTATATTGGATATGTAGTGCCGACTTGTGGCTTACATAATCTCTCTTCTTGTCATATGTTATTCATTTATGCTTTCATATGTTTAGTAGGTTGGCCTTGGTGTTGGCCATAGCATAGGAATGGTATATATAGGTGGTAGTAAGGAGTAGTTAATCATCATATTGAACACTTGAGTCTTATTGTATGGTTTGGAGGTTGCCCCCTCGAAGTGGCTAAGCTATTCTACTTGCATATTGTGATCATTTATCTACAATTTGGTGTTCTTTGGTGTTATATTGTTGTTGATATTCAGATTTATCCAAGTAATTTCATTACAAGTGGTATCAGAGCTTGATCTTGGTCAGAATTGCGTCAAAACCCTAATTGCGAAGACTTGGCTATATCTCCAAATCGGTAGCAATTTTTTTTGCAATTTTTTTGGGTTGTTGCAAAATCAGTCAAGTAAGATCCTCTCCAAATTTTAAGATATTTTTACTTGTTTTGCAAAAGTTATAACAATTTTAGGGTTTTTGATAAATTGGCTTCTATTGACAATTTGTGGAATTTTTCCAAGATTTCTTTACATTTTCAAAAAGAAGATAAAAAATTAGTTAGAGTTTGTTCTTTATGTTTCCATCATATTCGATAAATAAATTTACGAAATCCCAAACCCTAAATTTTGACCTTATCCCTAATCCTACTATTTTGAGGCCCATGGCGGGGCCTTCCACAAGATGAAAAATAGATCAACATCAGGCCAAGTAAAAGGTCAAGACAAGGATGAATAACTCCAAATAAGGAAGATGGAGTCAGAAGGGGTAACTACAGGATCAATCCTCAGGGTATCTAGGTTTCTCTGATCTACCATAGGGTTAATAACTATGGTGAGTATGATCTGAATCGAGCTTCAGCTCTACAGTCTAAGCTAGATGGCCTTAAACAAAGAAGATGTAGAAAATGAGATCACAAGATTGGATATTCTTTCAAGCAAATAGTACATGAATCCCATTCCAACCAATGGGTTCATCTTCTTCCAAATCAAGTCACAAGATCAATCATACTCATATCAACCAAGGAGGATCTTCTTAATGGACACACTAGCCAGGGTGGATCTCTCGAGCATGCCCAATCCAATGCAAATACTGCATAGGCATCGTAACATTGCCAAAAGTGGAAATGCATAAGTTTGATGGAAAGGATCCACTCAATTGGATTAACCAAATGGAGAATTTCTTTGATCTACATCAGATCCCATCAGGACAAAAGGTGACCATGGCATCCTTATATCTCGAACCTGACCAATTCGTCTGGTATCGTTGGTTATGTGATCAGAGGCAGAAGAATGGTCTCTGTGTCACATGGACAATTTTCACTAAAGAACTGCAATTGCACTATAGTTCTAGTGTGTCAGAGAATTACTTTAGCCAATTAGCAAAGTTATGGCAAACAGGATCAGTCAAGGATTATGTTCATCAATTCCAAAACCTATCCTTGCGTGTGGAGAATATTACAGAAGGGTATTTGAATGACCTATTTCTTGGGGGTCTTAAGGACCACATTGAGCATGAGGTGCACATGTTTAATCCACTTAAGGTTTCTGATTCTATTATCATGGCACATAGGGTAGAGGAAAATTTCATTTCCAGCAGAAGGCAAACTTTCACTAACATAAAAGACCATAGCACCTTGCCACCATCATACCCTTGGCCAGTTTGACTGACACCTCAACAAATTGAAGAAAAAAGAGCAAAAGGGTTATGTTTTAACTGTGACAACAAATATGGACTAGGTCATAAATGTGCTGAGAAGAAATTGTTTTACATTGAAGGGACTGGTGAGGAGGAAGAAGATGAGGAAACATCAAGTGATGAAGTGGAAAAACTAGAGGAAGAATCTGAAGAGCCCCAACCAACTATCTCATGTCATGCTCTATCTGGTATTAGCACTCCACAAACCCTTCAGGTCGTGGGTTACCTTAAGAAGCAGAAGGTGACAATATTGATTGATTTGGGGAGCACACATAATTTCATCAATAATAAGCTGACAACAAGGCTAAATTGTTTCATCTACCCAGCACACTTGAATTTCAAGTAATGATTGCAGATGGTGGCACAGTCCAATGTTCAAGGAAATGCCATAAAATTAGACTTATGATGGGTGACTACACAATGGAATCCACTATGTTTGTTATTCCCATGGGTGGAGCTGATATTGTCTTAGGTGTTCAGTGGCTCACAACTTTGGGCACCATAGAGCTAAATTTCCAGGAGTTGTTCATGCACTTTCATTTTGAGGGAAGACAGTTTGAACTTTGAGGACTACAGGCAAAAACTCCTCAGGTGGTTAGTTCTCACCAAATGCAGAAGATTCTTAAAAAGGGGGCTGAAGGATTTGTAGCACGATTGTTCTCCATGGAAGTTCAACCACCAATTATTGTAGTGCATCCTGATCTTCAGAAGGTTATTGATAAACATGCAATTGTCTTCAAGGATCCTAGAGGATTGCCTCCTGAAAGAGATCATGATCATGCCATTCAGTTAATTCCAGGAAGCCAACCCCCCAACATCAAGCCTTATAGATACCCATATGTGCAAAAGAGTGAGATTGAGAAGATGGTTGAGGAAATGTTGGAAATGGGTATTATTCGTCATAGTCAGAGTGCTTATTCTGCTCCAGTGGTGATGGTGCATCGCAAGGATGGAAGGTGGTGCATGTGTCCAGACTACAGAGAACTTAACAAGTACACTATCAAAGATAAGTTTCCTATTCCTGTCATTGATGATTTGTTAGATGAGTTTCATGGTGCAGTTTATTTTACAAAACTAGATCTTCATTCTGGGTATCACCAAATTAGAGTAAAGAAAGAGGATATTCATAAGACAACCTTCAGAACTCATCAAGGGCATTATGAATTTCTAGTGATGCCTTTTGGTCTTACTAATGCACCATCCACATTTCAGAGTTTGATGAATTATGTATTTCGACCATTCCTATGGAAGTTTGTCTTGGTATTTTTTGATGATATCCTCATCTACAACAAATCATGGGAGAAACATTTACATCATGTAAATACAATCTTGGAAGCCCTAGAGAAACATCAACTATATACCAAGCCTTTGAAGTGTTCTTTTGGGGTACAGGAAGTGGAATACTTGGGCCATATTGTCTCTCATGAAGGTGTTAAGGTGGACCCTCGCAAGATCAAGGCCATGGTGGAATGGGAAGTTCCAAGAACCCTCAAGCATTTACGAGGTTTCTTAGGGCTCACAAGGTACTATTGTAGATTTGTAAAGAACTATGGCAGTATAGTAACACCACTCACAACATTATTGAAGAAAGACTCCTTTCATTGGAATGAGGAAGCTTCTAGGGCATTTGAAAAATTGAAGGAGGCGATGTGCACCACCCCAGTATTGGCAACCCCAGATTTCTCCAAGACCTTCATAGTTGAATGTGATGCTTCAGGAAATGGGATTGGGGCAGTACTCATGCAAGAAGGACATCCCATAGCATTTGAGAGTCGACAACTAAAAGGAAAGAATTTGTTGAAGCCCACCTATGAGAAGGAAATGATGGCAATATTACATGTAGTCAAACAATGGAGACCATACTTGATGGGTAGACACTTCAAGGTAAAAACTGATCATGATAGTTTGAAATACTTCTTGGAGCAATGACTATCTTCAGAAGAGCAACAAAAATGGGTCACAAAGATGTTGGGTTATGACTTTGAGATTATTTATAAGAAAGGGAAGGAAAATGTGGTTGTTGATGCACTATCTAGGAAGGATGAGTCCACAGAAGCATTGTTATGTGCCATCTCTATACTAAAGGTAGATTGGGTAGATCAAGCAAGGGAAGAATATAAGAAAGATGTAGAGACCCATACTCTCATTCAAAATCTCCAGAAAGATCCAACCATATCTGAAAAATTTATATGGAAGGATGATACATTGTGGTACAAGGATAAGTTATATTTGTGTAAGAACTCTACACTTAAACACCATGTTCTTTCAGAGCTCCATTCTTCTCCACTAGGTGGCCATTCTGGGTTCTTGAAAACTTATCATAGAGTTAAACAAGATTTCTTTTGGGAGGGGTTGAAAGGAGATGTTCAAAAATTTGTGGCAGAATGTTTGGTGTGTCAATGTAATAAGGGTGAGATCATTAAGACACTGGGTCTCCTACAACCCTTGTCTATTCCTAGTGAGAGATGGGAAGAGGTATCTATGGATTTCATCACATGATTGCCTAAATCAGAAGGGAAAAGCGTCATCATGGTCGTAGTGGATAGACTTACCAAGTATGCTCATTTTTGTGCCTTGTCTCATCCTTTCACAGGCCATCTCTTTTATGGACACAATTCAAAAGCTCCATGGCACGCCCAAAATTATAGTAAGTGATTGCGATCCGATATTTACAAGCAATTTTTGGACTGATTTGTTCTCTTGTTTGGGTACCCAATTGGCCCAGAGTTCATCTTATCATCCCCAGTCAGATGGGAAAACTGAGGTGGTAAATAAATGTTTGGAGGGGTATCTTTGATGTTTTACTTTGGATAAACAAGAATGTTGGGTGCAATGGTTGCCACTTGTAGAATGGTGGTATAATACTTCATTTCATACTTCATCCAAAATGTCTCCATTTCTGGCACTTTACGGGTACCATCCTCCATCACTCATCTCTAGCTTGAAGGTCAAACCTAAGGTGAGAGCAATCGAAGATCACATTTAGCACCAACATGAGGTACTCTCTAGCCTTAGAGAGAATTTGGCAATGGCACAAAACCGCATGAAACAAGCTGATCAACACTGTAGTGAGTGACACTTTGAAGTGGGAGACTTTATTTTTGTACAATTGCAACCGTATAAGCAGTTGTCCTTAAAACAACAAAAGAAGGATAATAAGCTTGCACCTAAATACTATGGTCCTTACCAATTGTTGCAGAAAATTGGTAGTGTGGCATATAAGCTGGAGCTCCCTCAAGGAAGTAAAATACATCCAGTCTTCCATGTTTCTTGCTTGAAGAAAGTCATTGGGTAGCACATTTCAACCCAGTCAGTTCTTCATGAACTAGACGAGGAAGGATCATATTGGAACATGAAGGTATTCTGTAGACACGCACCAAAAGATTGAGGACCAGAGTCATTACCAAGTATCTGATCAAGTGGAAGAATATGAATATTGAGGATGCAACATGGGAAGATGAAGCATTTCTGTAGCAACATCCAGGGCTGGCCAACATTGGGGACAATGTTACTTTGAAGGGGAGGGGCATGCTACGCCCTTAGTCCTATAGCTTATA
The DNA here is from genome assembly GCA_019776745.2 of Taxus chinensis. NCBI lineage: Eukaryota > Viridiplantae > Streptophyta > Pinopsida > Cupressales > Taxaceae > Taxus > Taxus chinensis. The sequence goes on from CM034150.1 coordinate 97,520,861, forward strand.
TTGGATATGTAGTGCCAACTTGTGGCTTACATAATCTCTTTTCTTGTCATATGTTATTCATTTATGCTTTCATATGTTTAGTAGGTCGGCCTTGGTGTTGGCCATAGCATAGGAATGGTATATATAGGTGGTAGTAAGGAGTAGTTAATCATCATATTGAACACTTGAGTCTTATTGTATGGTTTGGAGGTTGCCCCCTCGAAGTGGCTAAGCTATTCTACTTGCATATTGTGATCATTTATCTACAATTTGGTGTTCTTTGGTGTTATATTGCTACTGATATTCAGATTTATCCAAGTAATTTCATTACACTTGGCCAACCAATGAAGGGGCATACAATTGATTGAGCAAGCCACAACTATCTAGAAGATTGGATCTTATGTTGTGACAGAACATGCAATTTGAGCTGTCACCTGTATCATAAGTACTAACTGTAACTAATGTTCTAACTCATAAGTTGATTGTGAGATATTCAAGGTTGAGGGAGGACTGATAGAGCTCCTTAAGAACTACCTTGAACACTTGCATTTTTATTGTTCCACCATGTATCCCTCGTAGCCTTTGTGATCGGCTTGAAAAGATAGCCTTTAGATGACTGTAGCATGTAATGTGTTTTGGAGTTGTAAGAAGCGTTGGTAATAGAGGAAACTCCAATTAAGGACTAGAGGGTAATGTTTCACCTGTTGGGTATCAAGTAGATTTCTATCCTTATTTGAAGGCCTTGGGGTGTAAATTAAAGTTGTTCATCCTTTGAGGGAATGGAAGGGCCATGGAAACATAAAGTAAGCTATTCCTTTTGGGATTTTGTTGACTGTGAAATGTTGTAGACCTTCAAGAGACCTAGCAAATAGATGTCTATCCCCCCGGACTCTTTGACCAGAAATTTCATGATGTTCCATCCTACCATCGCTTAGGGGTGGTTGGAATGTCTATCGTTACAAATGTCTAGGTGTTGCATTCCTCTAGGTCTTGAGAAGGATTTAATTCATAATAATATAGTATATTGCATTTAGTTGGATTGATCATGATATGTACATTGTTTTTTTGTTCACATTTCTTTTTGGTATGAAAAGAGTGGCAGCAAACACGTCATGTAACCAACAATGGTAATAGCTTAGAGGCAGTTTGGACCCCATAACGATGCATGAAAAGAAAAAGGGCAAAGAGAGGGGACAACATTAGAGAGTGCTGCCCAGTAGAATGTGGTGTGGGGAATTGACACCCGAATTCTTCATTCTGAATGGAAAATGAGTGATTTCAATCCCTTGAGGAGAGTAGAGGTTTGATGTGCCTCTTGCTTAAGTTAAAAATGGAAGAAAACTCTGGCAATGCAAGAATGTTGTGAAGATGAAAGGAAAGAGTTTTCAAATCTGGAGCAGGAATTGTTTGTAGCCGATTCTTGGACTAATGAGAGAAGGAAATGATCCTTAGAAAAGCACAAAAGAGTTTGTTTGGAGCAGGTAAGGAACCCACATCTGGAGAGTGGGAAAAGATACAGATGTGAATTTCTCCACATATACAAGATTTAAACCTGCAAGCTTACAGCTTATTCTGTTGAATATGTAATTTTCTTAGTCATGGTAGGTCTGTAAGCTCTGTCGAGAGAAGGTAGAATGTAATGCGCTTTTGTGAGAGAGGTCTCTACGATCTGTTGAAAGAAAGTAGTCTACTCCCCTGTGAATTGTGTTTTGTGACTGCTCTTATGTATGGATCTACAATACTTCACGGAATTTCATGTTATGTGGCTCCACCTGTGAAGTGAGATAGAAGTCATTAATGACACTCTATAATATTTACATGTATGAAGAATTCTGGTAGCTCTGGGTATATGAAGACAAGTTGTATGTTTGAGATTGAAGAAAAAATGATGTCTATTTTTCATTCAGATAAATGTATGTTGTGTGAGTTCCATGTTTGCTTCTTGTGTTGTGAATCCAGTTTGAACTTTGAAAACTAAGTTTAGTGATAATTGTATGAAATTACAACGGTTGGCAGAATCAGATTTTTTGCCGTAGTTATGCCTTTCCTGAAAATTTGTTAAAATTTCTGTTACATGTTTCACTTTAGGTTTAGATTAGCCAGCTATGTTTCATGCCATCTCATTATTAATCTGTAATCAACATGGTCATGCCAATGTCTGATTTACCAACATGGATTTAACATTTCTTATGTACTGTCGCAAGAAAAATTGCTACTGAAACTGGCACACATAATGCGGAAGTTTGATATGTGTTACTGCTCTTAGCTTGTTTCTACTTCTTCTATTAAAATTGCAATGTGAATATGCACACCCTCATGTCTGCACTGTTGTAAATCAGATTTCCGATCCTTAAGGCTTATATGTTACTACTAATGTGGGATTCTTCCCGTCCACAAATTCAATGGTGTAACAAAAGATGTATGCTGATGCATGAACTATTTGCAACTGATTTTAAATCTACTAGCTATTGTAAACTAAGAACTATGCTTGAAATCAATTGAACTTGTAATTGTCATGTTTGCTCAAGTGCTGGAAATGAAATTGGCATGCAAACAACAAACAATTGAGCAATTGAAGTACACAAAAGAACATCACACAACAAGAGGGACACAAGATATATCCTAATAAACCTAATGTGGAAAAACTCCAAGATGGAAATCGTGCTATGCCTCCTTATATACAAGCCAACTTTGCTCCCATGGAGCCTTGAAGATCATTGTGGGACTGATGCATCATCTACCATGCTCTGCTAAGCTTTTGCAGTTTGAAACTGAGTTGACCAGCTCAACTGGAATGCATACAACATTTCAAGGATTCACTCTAAATCATAGTTACCAAGTCTGGAAATCTGGATCTGTTTGGGAGGGTGAAAAATTCCGAAAATCTGGAAATTTTGAAAAAAGTTCGGAAAAATCCGGTCTGAAATATATACATATTAAATATGAGCTTAGTATTATAAATATACGAAATTGACAAATATGATGATTTTTTTTAATAAAGAAATGTAAAATGCTATAATATTTAATATTATTTGATGTATAATGTTGTTGGGTGTATGTTTTTTGCAAAAAAATACCTAACGAATTAAAAAACGAAAAAAATTAATAAAAAAAAAAATTGGGGCCGACCCAGACCGAAATTATTTGGGCTGGCTGAAAATCCCAGATCCATTTTCTGTGTTATAAGCTTGCAAGCTAGTAACTGGAGAAATACTTGCTTTGTTTTCTTTTGTCATTCTAAGCCCAAATTGACTCAAAGTTACCAGGCTGAATGATTTGCTGCTCTTCCCTTCCTCACCATTGCATTTGCAAGATCCCAATGGTCATACTTGTGTATACATTAATCCAAAAAATAAATAGAAATAGAATAAAATAATAATAGAATGATGAAATTGTATTATGGAGTGCTAAAAATAGAATAATAATTAAATAAAGCATTCTATTATGGGGCGCCAAAGATAGAATGGGCTGCATGACCATCAAGATCCTATTTTTAGGATGGAGAGAGGATAAAACAATTTTATTTTTAGGATGGGGTGCCAACATGGGAGAGAGGATAAAACAATTTTATATTGTTATTCCCATTTTTAGGAGGTGGCGCCACCTTTGGAGAGGGCCTTGGAAGCTATAAAGGCAGATTTGGGGTTTATTATTCATACATCTTGGAAATTCATTAATTATTTTCTTTGTCTGCAAGTAGCTTTCTCTTCTGCTTCTGTAATAAAAGACAAAAACCCTCATTTGCATATGGATTTGGGGACGAAAACCCTCACTTCTTAGCTGGACAATTCCATTCAGGGGTTGCAATCATCATTCAAGGTGCAAGTGTTCTGCCAGTTTAGCTCCAAGCAATTGTATTCAGACACTGGTATTGTTTTATTGTAGCTGGTTGGAAATAATTAAATAAAATATTGGTTTTTACGCATTATGGTTCGCTGTTTTTATTTATAAAAATTAGATAATCGCTACTGTTGTAAAAGTTAATTTTATCAATACTGGTGCCCTAGGATTTAACAGAAATAATCAAATGTGCTAGAAGTTTAGTTTTTTAGGGATATTACTGCTGTATCAGAGTGAATTTCCTCCCTGCTTATGGAAGGGAATTAAAAAAACGAGAAAACAAAAAAAAATAAAAAAATTGAAGCTCTGAACTTCATGCAGGGTAGTGACAGAGAAGTCAGGTACCTCCAAAGGGAGAAAAAGAAAGCTTCAGAATAGCCATAAGTCATGGGTAACAAGGATCCGAAGGAGGCAATCTTTGATAGGCTTGTTAAGGGACAAGACAAGTTAGCTAATATGATAGGTCAGTTAATCCAAGTTATGCAAGGCGCAAATATGCAAATGGGCTCCAAACGCTAAGGGAAGCTCTCCAGGAGTGAGCCATAACCAGCCTTATTAGAGGACAACCATTGGTTCTATTGTTAGGCCCTTCCAACCTAACTTCCTACATAGAGAGGAAGCAATTCGGGAGGCAAAAATTCAACCTACCATAACAGATGCTATTGCTGCTAGCTATGAGGAGTATAGGGTATAACAGATACTATTGCTGCTAGATTAGAGATGCCATATCTCTCACCAATTTTATTAATTTGAAGGAAAGTAGGGGTGGACCAAGAGTTGAACCTAGGCCACAAACTAATAAGAGAGACCTGTAACAAATTTTAGGGAAGTTGTCACTCCCTACTTTTGATGGATCTAATAAGAGTTCTTCCTTAGTGATGAGGAGAGAGGAAGAAATTGTGGGGCATGAACCAAAGAAAAAAAATCAAACTGCAAGCAGGTTTTGGGGTGGAGCTCCGAGAAGACCATGTTGAGGGGCATGAACATGAAAAAAGGGCTTTTCCAGTTGCTAATGTTGATTTTCAGTTTGTTGAAATTTTCAAAACAAAAACCTATGAGAAGCAAATTGACTGTGTTCATGACTTCAACAAGAATAATGAAAATGTTTTATTGACTTCTAATGTTTGCATGCGTCAACAAGATTCACTTGTTGAATGTGAAGAGTTCAAGGTGAAGAAGAATGTTGATCCTAACCCAGAAGTTATGAGTCACAAGGTTGGGGATGCTGAAGATATCTCAACCAAGCTTCATTCAGCAAAGGAAGGTGAACAAGTTGAGGACTGCCAAAGGTATGAAAGTGTTGTAGATTTGTTGTTTCCTACTTAGTCATTTCAGATGTGTGGTCATCATGGACAACATATTGGAAATGGTGATAGAGTGAAGAACACTTTGAGTGGCAAAGGGCGCATAGATCTGTTCATACAAGTTCCAAATTGTGTGAACACGAGAGTTTGGGATCCTAGTATTTGCAGAAGGGACTTGCAATTGCTTGAGGGCAAACAATTCTAGGAAGGGTGGACTGTAATGTCCCCTTTTCATAATTAATTAATTTTGGATAACCGAGGCCTATTTTTATTATTTTCCATAGGCAAAGAGGTAATTAAAGAGGGAAATAAATTAATTTAAGTTGTCCAAGGGTACTTTTATATTTTAATTGGAAAAATGACACTTAAATTATATTATTAATCCAAAAAAAAGAAATAGAATAAAATAATAATAGAATGATGAACTTTTAGTATGGGGTGCTAAAGATAGAAGAATAATTAATTAAAACATTCTATTACGGGGCACCAAAAATAGAATAAGTTGCATGAGCATCAAGATCCTATTTTTAGGATGGAGAGAGGATAAAGCAATTTTATATTGTTTATTCCTATTTTTAGGATAGCGTGCCAACATAAGAGAGGATAAAGCAATTTTATATTGTTATTCCCATTTTTAGGAGGTGGTGCCACCTTTGGAGAGGGCTTTGGAAGCTATAAAGGCAGATTTGGGGTTTATTATTCATACATCTTGGAAATTCATCAATTGCTTTCTTTGTCTACAAGTAGCCACCACTTCTGCTTCTGTAATAGAGGACGAAAACCCTCATTTGCATACGTATTTGGGGACGAAAACCCTCAATTCTCAGCTAGGCAGTTCCATTTAGGAGTTGTAGTGGTCTCATTCAGGGTGCTAGTGTTCCGCCAGTTCAGCTCCAGGCAATTGTATGTAGACACTAGTATTGTTTTATTGTAGCTGGTTGGAAATAATTAAATAAAAGATTATTTTTACGCATTATGGTTCATTGTTTTTATTTATAAAAATCAGATTATTGCTGTTGTAAAAATTAATTTTATTAATACTGCTGCCCTAGGATTTAACAGAAATATCCAGATTTGGAGAGGGCCTTGGAAGCTATAAAGGCAGATTTGGGGTTTCTTATTCATACATCTTGGAAATTTATCAATTATTTTCGTTGTCTACAAGTAGCTTCCGCTTCTGCTTCCATAGTAGAGGACAAAAACCCTCATTCGCATACGTATTTGGGGACGGAAAACCTCAATTCTCAGCTAGGCAATTCCATTCAGGAGTTGTAGTGGTCATTCAAGGTGCAAGTGCTCCGCTAGTTCAGCTCCAGGCAATTGTATTTAGACACTGGTATTGTTTTATTGTAGCTGGTTAGAAATAATTAAACAAAAGATTGTTTTTACGCATTATGGTTTTTTGTTTTTATTTATAAAAATCAGATTATCGCTGTTGTAAAAATTAATTTTATCAATACTGCTGCCCTAGGATTTAACAGAAATATCCAGATGTGCTAGAAGTTTATTTTTTCAGGGATATTACACATTGGATAAGATTATTAGATGAATGACACAGAAGAACCTGATAGGCAAACCACCTCAACAGTCAGAAGAAAAAACGTTCTGGCTTCCAATGACTAGAGAACTTTCCAGTGATGCCCTTCCTATTTCATGTCCCATTGATATTGAACCATTATGAGAGGCCTAGCAAGGTTCTGGCATAAGTCTTCTGAGTTTTCTAGGAGTTAGGACCAATGGCAATAAGCATGAACAATTATATGTGTATATGCCTCGAGGTTCATTTGAAGCTATGCACACGAATAAATTTCTCAGTTTCTTTGAATTTGTAAGTTCTTAGGTTGTTCAATACTTTTGATTGTGAATACAAATAAATACAAATTTGACAGTATCTGTAACATCAAGAGGGTTAGAAGGAACATATAAGATTTCAGTGACGAGAATCAGAAACTCAATAGATCCATTTATGGTAGGACTGTTGACCTATAATGGCCATTTCACTTTCTAGGGCTTTTCTTGACATCTTCCAAATGGATCCAAACTTAACATGAAAAAAGAATAAATTAGATGTATTAACCTAAAGGCTGTCATCCTCATGATTTCATTTATAGTTTTAACTTTTTTCCATTGTGGGTTTAATTTCTTTTGTGTTAACATTTTAGTAAGAGATGAGCGTCCATATTTTTCTGATACATCAATTCTCACCCCTTTTCTCACAAGTCCGCTGAAATTACCCCTTCTCAAATATTTGTTTTCATTCTTATTTCTTATCATGGATAAACTCTCTTAAAACTACTACTTGTGAGCAAGTGCATATAGACTGAGAAGAGTGTAATGTATATTTTGAAGATCAGAGTGGCTGTGTTTTGTTTGCGGAATGTGTAAACTGAAATTGTTATTTTAGAAATAAACGTGGCATGATAATAAGTATTTAATAAAAATAAAATCAATAAGCACATTTCAGAATGATGAGCAAAATTTGGCATATTAATCAGAAAATTTAACAAAACACATAGGGATGGATAATGCAATTGCATGCTCTGAGACCTCCCTTTATGTTTCATTTTTAAAAATTACAACCCTCAATGAGTGTCGACTAATAATGAATGGTATTTAAGACCATTGGAAAGTCATTCCAGGTAATTTTAATTTCCCATTTAATATAATACATAATTTACTTATTAAGATAAATATAGGCATTTTTTCAATTTCTGACATACTTTATAAGATAAATACAATTAATAAGTTTAATTAATATTATTAGTTTATTTGAATGTGTGTAAATCGAACTTCCCTTAAAGACAGAAGCAAAAATCAGTGTTTAGATTAAAAAATGAAGACGTCACTGCTGACTTACCTGCCAATACAGGGACAAGAATCTAAATAAAAGCATTATTACAGCAACTGGAATGAAAGACTTGCTTGGATTTGTTTACCATAATTTTGAATTTTGCAATATTCACGAGTCTGATCATCTTCCATTTAAAAACTAGACTATTGGTGGGGCTTATCATCCCAGTAAATATTCTAATCTATGGAACCACTAAAATGTATTTGCCCATCTTAACTCCTCTGTTGTGCAATTTACGTTGCTCTTTTCAATTGGATACAGTCGATGCTTAAAAATACTCAAATTCTGCATAAAAGCATTGCTGAGACTGCTTTACCTGCAAAGAGACTTCATATTCATTTGTAAATAGAAAATTTAGTAGTATTTTCTGTGTTATTCTTGTATTAAGTTTCTTTGATTTCCATGCATAGGACTGCAAGGTGGCGATCACTTCTCGCTGGGGGCATTGCAGGGCCTTCGATGCTTCTGACAGGCTTGAACACACAGCATACCAGTTTGGCTGTATATATTTTGATGCGAGCATCTGTCCTTGCAGCTCGATGTGGAATAAAAAGTGAAAAATTTGGCTCTCTATGTAGGCCCTTGACATGGACATATGGTGACATTTTTCTCATGTGCTTATCATCCTCCCAAATTCTGTATGAACTCCTCTCTCTGCTTTCTGCAATGACGTTTTTATTGCGTTTCTACAAAAATAGTATGGTATGCTTATTCTGTATTTATTCAATCTCTAATGATGTAGACTCATTAGATACAGTTTTGTTTTAAATCACTCTGGATGATATGTTTTATGAGTATAAGACAAAGTGTATGACCTGTCACTGCATCTCCACTTCAAGGCTGCTTCTTGATGGGGCCTGCAACAGATTTTGTATAGAAAGTACGGTACATGAGTTTTAAGAGATGTTCCCGTTTTCCCTATCAGAAAAAGGCACACATATCAGTACCCTTTATTCATTATGTACAGAGTCTCCTATGACTATCACTCTATCTCCATACATACATAGGATAATCTCATGCTCGAAAATAGATTATAACAAGTGGTAGTAGGTAAGTTAGGTGAGCACAGGCTGATTAAATGCAAGTACATGGCTAACTGAAAGACAAAGGTGATCACAGGATCACTTATTATGACATGTAACAATTTATGTGTGACATGATCCTAAATGTTCTAGATGACTAAAGGGTCCATTTTATGTCTCAGGGGACGACATGTCAAGATTACCCCTTTACACCAACATTTTAATTTTTTTAATAATGCTACCTCATACAATTTGGATAGGAGTTTGTGAAAGTGGAAGCATGTCAATGATAATAGTCTGCATATGATAATAATTCCTGTACACATTTAGATATACATCTCGTGCGTTCTATTGTACATGTTATCAGATGCACCCTACTTTGTTCCTGGACACGCATGTTCCACATATACAAGCTATAGGCCAAATACAAATCGATATCCAAATACAGCCCGAGTATAGTCAGGGGACATATGAGATATTGCCTGTTAAAAATCCAAGTGGTATCTGATAAAAATTCAGAAAAGAGAAGAAAAGGACTCAAGAATATGAAGAAGAAGCCTTACCATTTACAAGGAGGATACCTTTCTTCTCACTGATACAATTTATATGGGTGTCTGTATTTGTAGGGTTCTTGGTTGAGAATTTTCTGTTTCAATTTTTTATTTTTCATGGTTTTCTTTGCATTTATATTTTAATTTGTTATTTTTGATGTATCCTGACCATATCAAATCCAAGGTTTTTAAAAAAGTTGTATCAATGTTAGATGCCATACTTTTAGTTATTACTTGTATCTATATCACCATAACTTACATTGTTAGTATTTTTTTTGTTTAGTGAATAAATGACCAATTCACCTGGGTTTAACATGATAACATTAAAGAGTATGCCTAGTCTTCTCTACGGTTTAGTTGAGTGTATTGCCTTTTTCAACCACATGGTTGACAATTTGTTCGCCTTACGTAAATCCTTTTCATTATCACGTTGTTTAACTTTATGCACACTAATTTAACCTAATTTGAATTAAACCTTATTTCAGAGTAACTTACTGTAACAAATGATATTCAGATGATTAAATACAATAATGTGTAAGCAACAAGCATTCAAAGATGTAAAACCCTAAGCAAATGAGATAGGCAGGATGATTTAGCTGATTCTGTGCAACTTGGGAGTGATTGCGACAGTCTATGTACTGGATTTGGTTGGAAACAATGTCGAAATGGCTTGCCGAGGGTTTAGAACCCTAGGAATGTACAGGGAAGAAGCGCCTGCAGAAGGGCAAGAGCACCCCAGGCGCTAATGACTGATTACATCAAATCTAATAAAAACGATGCAAAATGGGGAGTCGGATTGACCTCGACGGTCACCAGAAGAGTGAACTTATGACTGAGCACTGCATTACATCTCAAACTCCATGTAGTTCTTTGTGTGTGTGTATTCGTGTATCGTGCCCTAGGTTGCCCTTGTGTAAGTCGCATGATGATAACAGGCTAGATCTAGGTTGTCCCGAATATGTAGAATGTGTGCGATGGAATAGATAAACTCCCCTCCTATGCAGTGTATGCAAACCAATGCAACCCTTGTCCCTTGTATGAATGTGTTAGATGTATGCTTTGTAATGTCCTTGTGCCTTTTGTGCAAGCTTAGGTGATAGACAATGCTTATAGTGCTTGCCCCTTTAATTGAAAGAAGTAACTAAGTATATATATGAATCCCTTGTTTGAATTTTGTAATTGACAGCTGAAAGGCCGACCCAAAGTACTAAAAGGTGACCAAGAAGCGAAAGGGACTCAAAAGAGTAAGAAGAAGAAAGAGAGGGATAGGAGCACCCAAGAGGGACAGGAGCGCTTGAGCCCTTCTGTCCTAATTGGGCGCTAGTGTTTGAGGCCATTAAAAGGTAAATTAATTAAGTGCTGACATAACTGTAGGATGTGCAAAGCCAAAAGGATGCTCAGTCAAGCTTAGAAATAGTAAAGTGCAAGATATAAAAGCAACCAAAAGCTAAGTCACCGCATTCGAATTCGTGTTCGAATTCGCCGAGTATAAAATTCATAAGAAATTCGTTGCTAAAAAAAATAGAGACAAAATTCGTGATTAAATTCGGCTAATAGAAATCCAGTTATAATTTTACAAATGTTGTTTTAATAAAATAATTATTTACATAAATATGTTAAAAAATTTAACCTATAAACTATTAACTTATTAACTTTTAAATTAATAGTTTATAGGTTAAAAACTTATTAACTTATTAACGTGAATAGTTTATTAACTTATTAGTTTATAGGTTAAAAAATTATTAACTTATTAACTTGAATAGTTGATTAACTTATTGACTTATTAACCTAAAACACAAAATAAACAGTTATAAACATTTATAAATCAAATTACAAACTAAAATTCAATAAAATCAAAACCTAAAAAATACTATAGCTTTTGCAGAAACGTGGAGTCCAATAGTGGTCGCAGAAGTCTCGGAAGGCTCGTGAAAGCTTGCAGAAGGCTCGTGGAAGACTTACACGACTCACAGAAGGCTTGCATGATTCACTGAAGGCTTACACGATTCGACGACACTGGCATTTACATTCGCGGCTCCCTTTTTTATAGTTTTTTTAACAGAAACCCTAACGAATTTAAGCGAAAATTTTAAATATATCTGCCCTCATGATTCGCGTTTTGAAGCAGCTTATAAAATTCGGCGAATAACAACGAATTTGAAATGCTCGGAAAACATTCGGCGAATTTTGGGGTTTTTTCATTAAATCCGCCGAATGCGGTGACATAGACCAAAAGGTCAAAAGGAGTTGTCAACCACTAGTTTTCTTGCTTAAGAATCATGTATACATTAGTATGCTTTAGGACCTAGAAATGTACCCTAGTGCATAAATTTTGTGTCTACACACACAGATGTGTATATATATTTTTCTATATGTATATGTGTGCTTGTGTTTTATATTTGTACGGATTTTTGCATTAGAATGAATTTTATGGTTCTTGAATGATTGTTGTCCCATTATTACCCATTATCCTTATCTTGTAACTTGGTCTATTGTTTTGACAACATATTTCTTTTCAATTATATTATTTTAAAGGAAAAATATGAAATACAGAAAAAAACATACTTTATCAGACTGCGATCGAGATAATTTCCAGATACAGGTAGCCATTTCAGTTTACATCAAATTATAAATTTAGTGGGCCTTAATAGCCAACACATTAAGGCCTTGATTCTTAAGGTTTTTCAAACTCTATGGAGTACCACTAAGACATTCAAAGCCGAAAATTATGCTACTTCTAGAACTGAAACAATAGAGACTGCTTAAACTATTAAATACTGTTCTAGAGGATCGGGAGACAATCCTATCACCGTGAACAAATACCTGCCCCTTGGAACAACATGATATCGAGTATGTCTTCAATAAGCACAGTCTCTGCAACTCCTCACAAAACTATAATACCATTTCCGTAAGTTATCCTCATTCACTCTCAATCTGGTAGATGATCTGCAGCTTCTGCAGCTTTCAGTTTTTCATTAGTCATAACCATTAATTGGGTGGACCAGCTGCAAGATCCACACAGTTATCCCGCCCCCTCAAAGCGTCCTTTTGAACACTATCAATGCCGTCATAGACCATTTGTTCAATAGCGTTCAAGATATCTGGAATTTTCTGTGTGGCTTAAGTTTTTCGAAAACCATACTCGTCCCTAAGAGAATATAGGATCCTGCCGTCATGTTTGTCTCTCTCCATTCCCATCAATCTAGTCTCAATGGTTTGAATTTTTGTTCGTTTTCCCTGAGACAGTCTCCAGTTCCATTAACATCTTCTGATTGGTTATTTTTTTCTTTCATGTCTCTAACCTGGCCGTTCACGGGGTTCAACTCAGCTAGAGATTTCATTTTCTTGCCACTCTAACAACAAATCCCCCTTCCTCCATAAATCTCTTAGCATTATTAGGTTGATAATTAAAAGGCGTACCCATTACCCTAGAGTCTCCAAGCTCATTAAAAATCCTAAAAAGAATGTACAGTACGAAAACAGAACTGGTAGTGCTCATCTTAAGAAAATGGGCTAAGCGAGCTGGGTTTGAAGTCGAAGCCGGGTGCAGTATGGGTTTTGCAACACCGAAGCCTTCACTTCAGACAAAATTTCCTTCCTCCAAGCAACCCGAATGTTCTTGATAGCCTCACAAACTTTCAGAGTTGTCTTATGCCGTGCTTTTGTATTTTTTCTGCTAAAGTTTTTTTTTTTATTGAAATCAAAAACAAGGATTACATCATGCCACAAGGGAGGGAGTCACCCATAAACGGTAAATGGGGAACACTCAAGAAAAGCAAACACAAAACTCGCCTAATGAGTAACTACACACAACACTACATTAAACTAAACAAGACAAGCAATAAAGACAACTGCAGGCAAACCCCGGACACAGAGGGCCTAGGACTTTCCCTTGTCATCATAGAGGCAGGTTCAATTCTTATCATTCCCCTTGTTCTCTTTCTTATCTTCTTTCTCATGAGACATCCAATGGTGATGTGTCTAGCAGTGCATTTGATGTCTTGGGATATACTAGTGAGATTCTGTCGCAGAGTTGAAAGGTCCATCCCAAACTTGTTCGTTGTATCCATGAAGGTCTCCAGGATTGTAGTTTTGTCATTCATCTTAATTACCTATTTCCAAGCATTTGAGGGTAATCACCATACTCGCTAGAGAGTTGTAGAGATCTTGCCATGATTGTTTTGCCATCGTTGACACGATCGATGTGGACATTTTTAAATGAGGCCAAAATCTCATTTACGGAGTCCATGAGTTCACTCTTTGAATGAAACATCTTTCTGCATGCAAAGAGCTCATTCTTGTTTATACAAAGGCTCTGCTGAATATATTTGATCACAGTATTGATATTGTGTGAAGATGTGGATCCTTCAGCATTATTCTCCTCCTGCAATAAACTACATGTATCATCTCTAAGAAGATATTTATTATGTAAGATTTTACACCATCCTTTGTGGGCCCACCAAACAAATTTTGGCAGAAGAGCTCTGTTCACCATTTCCAGATTCCGAATACCAACCCCTTCATCTTCTTTAGAGGTGCAAACCTTGTTCCAAGCCACCAAAGATAATTTCTTTTTATTCTGAGATCTTTGCCAAAAGAAATTTCTCCAAATCGAATCGATCTTTTAAATGATGCCTCTAGGGATTTTAGGAACAAACATCCAGTAGTTAGGGATTGCTTGGAGCACAAGTTTGATCACGACCGTTGTTCCTGCTGCTGACAACCATTTTCTTTTCCAAAGAGGGGGTTTGGCTCTGATTTTGTCAAGCAAAGAAATCCAAAGTGTTTTTTTTTGGAGGACCTTTGAAAAGAGGGATGCCCAAATCGATCTGTAGGAAGTCATCTTTCGCTATGCCCATTCCTACCTAGAAAATTCTGTTCTGGCTGATTGCGATTCAGAAAAAACATTTTAGATTTCTCCAGCTCCTTGTTAACTTTTTACCCCGAAGCATTTTCGTAGACATCTAAAGTATTTTTGTATTTTGATCAGAAGCCCTTCTCTCTTACTGCAATTGACAGAATGGATGATTTAATTGGCCATGATGATACCATCCAGAATCTGTCGACCTTCAATGAACCTTCCTTGTTCCTCCAAAATGATCATAGGCAGAAGTTTCTTTAATACGTTAGCAATAACTTTGGACGTCACTTTGTAGACCGTGTTGCAAAGAGCAATGGGTCTGAACTCTTCCGGTTTCCTGGCTTATTTCTTCTTAGGAATGAGATCTAAGAAGGTAGTGTGCATGCTTTTGAGGATCATCCGTGAGAACCTAGATTCTTCCACCATTTCAAGAAGCATTAAACCCATTATGTCCCAAAAATGTTGAACATGGCCAGAAACCCATTTGGGACAGGAGCCCTGTCGCCAGCCATGCCGAAAGTAGCATCTTTAACGTCTTCTAGGACAATGGGTTTAAGAAGATCCTTATTGTTAGAATCTGAAATAATATTAGGGATGTTGTCGGGTAAAGGTCTTTAGCCTCTTTATTAATCTCTTCCTTAGAAAGAGAGCCTTCAAAGTGCCTTATCAATGACTTCCTTATATCTTGAGGGTCCTCCTTCCCCCTGCCATTCTGATTTTCAATTTTCCCAATGAAGTATTTTTGTCTTATGATTTTGCTACTCGTGGAAAAATCTGGAGTTTCTATCTCCCTCATTGATTTTGGATTGGCCATTGAAGTGAGGGCTATAGGCCAGTGATCTGAGCCTCTCTCAGTGTGTACTTCTGCTTCTAGAACTTCATTGTGTCCCTAGTAGTTCATGGAAGCAAGAGATGTATCTATCCTTTCCATGTTAAGCTTCCCTACTTTTCCTCCTATTGTTCTAGATGTACCAACATTTCTTTGTTTTCACATCCCACAAATCAGCTCTATCAATGAATCTGATGAAATTGCTATCTTCTTGAGAATTAGAACACCCACCTGTCTTTTCCTTTAAGTCGGTTCTGGCATTGAAGTGTTAAAATATAGCGCTTTATATAGCATGTAAAACTGTTATGTAGTTGTGATACGGTTGGTAACTGTTCAACCGAAGTGTAACCACCTCCTATAATAAATTGGACCTGCATGTGTCATTTGAGCAGTGCAATTTGCTCTCTCTAATGCTTTCTTCTCTTTGCATATGCTAACATTGGTATCAGAGCGGTCAGTTCGCAGTTCGAGGAAGCCTTGTCAACAGGTACAAACTGGAAGTTTGTGGAAGCCCTAGTAGGGCATAAATCGAAAAAGGGAAAATCGTGGGTCGTGTATATGCAAGAGTTGTGAAGCCATTTGTGTCAGATCTAGACGTTAGGAGAAATCGTGGGCAAAGCAAAGAAAAAAGAGGACAATATAGTTGGTTTTGCACAAAATTGTGGGTTCTTGAAGGGGAGAAAGGAAACACGACACATGAACCTGTTGTGTTTGAGGAAAACATGGTACGTGGGTTCCTGGCTGTAGCAAGACCCAGTCGAAAAGCCAAAAATCGTGATTCGTGGGCAAACAAAGGCAAAGTCCAGTCGTGAAGGCATGTGTTGTGTCAACAGTGGTAAAGTTGTGGGTCGAAGAACAAATGAACAAGAAAAACGTGGTCGCAAAAGTCCCAGAAACCCAGTCTTTTAAAGGAATTCGTGGCTGGTGGCATCTTGTTTGTGGCTGGTGACATCAACAACATAATCCTGGAAGCGGAGGGCATTTGAATGCTAAGTCGTTGGAGCAGAAATCATGTGAAGAAAGGAGTTAATATTCTCGAAGGGTTCCAGGGCATATTTGTTTTACTTCATCAACAAAGTTATTCATTCGATTTGTTGGGAGTAATTAATTTTTAATATTATTTGCACGAATAAGTAATATTGTTTTATTATTGGTTTGGGCAAACTATTATTTTATTATTTCCACTACTTTGGAATAACAAAATGACATATTTCACACTTGACTTTGCCGGAGACACAAAAATTAGCGGGCACTAATTTCAATGTTTGGAGTCATGAGATTTTAACGGTCGCAGAGTTTCGTGATTGTGATAAAATAATCAAGGGTGATGAAAGTCGACCAACGACGAACTTTGAGGATTATGACAAATGTCATAAGAAAGCGTTATTGCTTCCCAAGTTGTCGGTGTCAGATGATATGATACCGGAAGTAAAGAATGCCACTGTGGCAAGCACATTGTGGGCTAGTCTAAGGGATAAATATCAGACGTCAGAAAAGAGTCGGGTTTTATACCTGAAAAATATGCTCTTTTCTGTAAAGTTACAAGAAGGGGGATCGTTGTCTGAGCACCTACTTCGGATGAAAGACCTCCGAGACCAATTATCTTCCATAAACAAAAAGGTGGACGCCCATGATATGGTGGCTCTGGTTTTGAACAACTTACCTTCTTCGTATGAGTCATTTGTGGAGGCACTCCATTTAATGGTTGAAAGTCAAACACTCACGTTTGACAAGGTAAGTTCCTACCTATTGCAAAAGGAGCGGAGACAACTTCAGGTAGAATCTAATTGTGACCATTCAGAGAGTACTCTTGTCACTCAGTCAAAGGGAAAGTGGAAACGTCAATCTAGTGAGTCTTCCACTCGGTATCAGGTCACATGCTATTACTATCACAAGGTTGGGCACCTCAAGAAGGATTGCTGGAAGTGGAAGTATGATCTTTTGCAGCAGAACAAAAAGCCATGTGATGACGAACATGTGGCAGCAGTTGCAGAAGAACGGGATTCGGATGACAGGCATGCTCTTTACGGTCTTACGACATCATGCTCGAATGACAGTGGTACCAGTTGTTGGATCATTGACTCTGGTGCGTCTGCACACTTTTCATGTCGTAGGGACTGGTATGTTTCATTTACTGCAAACTTTTTTTTTGAATCAGTAGTGCTAGTTGATGGAGAATCACTTGCAGTAGAAGGGATAGGAGAGATATGCATTGTATTGAATAATACTCATAAATTGTTGGTACAGAATGTTAGATATGTACCTTCTTTACAAAAGAATCTTCTATCTATTCGTCAATTGACTAAAAATCCCAATATTTCTATGGATTTATGTGGAAAGAAGTGTGTTGTCTCTGATGTGAAACAAAGACAAATAATTGCCCTTGGTATTGTGGAAGGTGGTCAGTATCGGCTTGTTGATCTGGCTGTGATCAACATGAATGCACGTGTGGAGGACAGCTCCACCATTCAGGAAGTGCAGGAGGCTGCAATGCCTTGCGAGAAAGCCATTCCTCACAAATCTGTTGACATCGATACAATCAACCTACATGCACCTATTGTGGAGGGAGTATCCAATATACTAGATGTACGGGAGACAGACATGCCTTGGGAGGATGGTTTTCCTCATTTTGAAGAACAATTTGTTGTGGACAAAGACTCCACTATTCCAAATGAATAGTTTGTTGTGCATGGTGAGATGGCATGCCCAACCACTCACTTAGAGGTCCTTGCTCGAAGGATAGTAGAGCATGAACAGTTTGCTCATTGTGTTGTGAAGGATCTTTCCCAACAGAGGGGGATAGATGAGCAAATAGATGAGGTGTTGATTCTCACTCCTACCACTACTGAGATGGAGACCACTGCTGAGACCGAGATGGTTATTTCTCCTACTATTGCAGAGTTGGTTCTAACTCCTACTGCATAGATGGTCACATTTCTCTTATTGAGAAAGTTGGATGAGCACTACACAGTGTTGCAAGGACATGATCGAGGTGACTTCGATTGCAGGATAACTGAGTCTCTGTACAGACTCCAACAGGCTACACAAGCCTGAAACAGATTTTTCAATCCACTTCTCCAAGGTTCTGATTTCAGCACTCTGGAGATGGGGCTGACACTCTCAGCCATTGGTGATTCATCACTAGTCAATGAATCATGTAACATAGAACCAATGGACTACTTGCCATATCTTTTGTTCATGGGATCAAATTTTTGTTTTGCGGTTCTTCTTCATTCGACAACCGCAACATAGTCATGGACTGCTGTTTTTAAAGTACAACCTATGGCACAATCTATAGATGTAATGACTAAACATATGGGCTTTAGGAAATTTGTAAAATTTTGGGACAAACTTTGTCTTGTTTCCGGTTTAGTCATTAAGAGGGGGTGTTAAAATATAGCGCTTTATATAGCATGTAAAACTGTTATGTAGTTGTGATACGGTTGATAACTGTTCAACCGAAGTGTAACCACCTCCTATAATAAATTGGACCTGCCTGTGTCATTTGAGCAGTGCAGTTTGCTCTCTCTAATTCTTTCTTCTCTTTGCATATGCTAACATGAAGTCCCCTCCCACAATCCATTTACTGGTCTGTCCTTGTCCATAATCTGAGAGATTTGAGATCGGGGGCAATAGCAGATGATAATAGGAGAAATTTCCTTAGGTTTTTTACAAACCACACATTCTATCCAATTCTGAGCAGTGGACTTGCATGTGATCTCCATCTCCTGATTCCACAGTATCATGAGACGACAGTTTCATTAGTGTCCTGAAGTCCCTTAATCTTCCCTTGGTTATGAGTCCACTTTGTAAATCTTCCCATCCATTAAGCTGAAATAATAAGGCCTGAGAGTGTCACCCTGTTACAGTGCTGCTTGAGCCATGAAGAGTTCTGAGGGAACTTGTTCAGGAGAACAGAAAAGGAGATAATTCCAGTGCAGGAATTCCATTGATTGATTGATAAATCCAAGCAATCATAATCTTTTTGTAGGAAGGTCTAGTTTACCCTGTTATATGCCATAGCTATGTCTAGCTTGATAAACACCGAGTTAGCTCTTGATCGAATCATTATGCAAATTTTCTTTTGAGCTATCACAAATCCATCAAGATTTTGTCTAACTTGGACGAGATACCCTGTTCTGGGGATATTATTGTTTCAAGGCATCTTTCAATCTTCAGACACGATTTTGATTATAATCTTATAATCCAGATTACATAAGACTAAAGGCATAAATTTATCAATATTATGGGAGTTCTTCAGTAAAAGAGTTGAGAGTGTCCTATTGAGAGCATTCAACATCTGTTTGGATGTGCGTTATTCCTAAAGCACTTCCAGAAGGCACTCCATTCTTCAAAAATGTTGGAAGAAATCTACGGGAATTCCATTCAGGCCCTAGGCATTTCTTTTTTTTCATCTCAAAGACAACTTCTAACTCCTTGCGAAGATCTGTCGAGTGAGAGAATCGCTTTGGTCTTTAGTGATTAGAGATGGATGTATTGAAGAATTTTCTCCTAGGAGAACAAGGAAGAGAAGTTACTGATTGTAGCACCCTGCATCTCAGGGAGAGATGAGAATTCATTGCCTATCTCGTATCTCAACCGCTTAGTGCGATTAGGGTACTTTTGGCCAAGGAAACTCTATGGAAGAAAGATGGAGTTCCTATCTACTTACTTTAGCCAATCAACCTAGGCACTAGTTCGTTTAAGTAAAGTATCTTCACCCAACTGATCTCTTATTAGGACTTCCTCTCAATATTCTTATCTATTTGACTCAATTTCTCTTCCACAAATGTTTTCTTCATGTGAAGGTTGCCAAAGTGAGATCTAGTCCATTCATTTAGTTTGTCCTTTATAATTTTTATTTCTCTGGAGAAGGAATACCTCAGTGAGAGATTCTTCATCCAGCCACATAAGCTCAAA
This sequence comes from Taxus chinensis, assembly GCA_019776745.2. NCBI lineage: Eukaryota > Viridiplantae > Streptophyta > Pinopsida > Cupressales > Taxaceae > Taxus > Taxus chinensis. Next base: position 97,541,018 of record CM034150.1, read on the forward strand.
TTGGAAGGGGACATTCTGTGGCTTTCTCATTGAGGGGATATCTAGAGATGGATGAATGAGTTGATCCCACTCCATTCAAAATGGATGATTGAAGGATTTTTCCTTGGACAAACTAGCTCTTACTGATCAGATGATAGAAACCTGTCATGCCTCTCATCTTTAAAGATTGTGCCAATCCTTCAGTTGGTACAAGTGTTTTTTCTTTTTGAGGTTACACATCTATTAATTGCAACTTGCAAGCTCTCTAAGTTCTCCTGAAGTAGCAAACAAGGCTGATCGAGTCTTCTCGGTCCACCTCTTTCTTCTGGTGAGGTTACTGCATTAAAATCCTCTGCCATGATCCATGGGGATTTTTCGTTCTCTTCTCTTATTTTTCATAACAACTTGCACCGGCCAATTCTATGCCACCTTCTCAAAGGAGCATACATATTACACATTAGTAAGCAGCATAGTTTCTCCTGTCTTCAACAGCTTACCTCTGGTTATCATGGTTCCATGGCTTCTTATTGAGAAGTTGTAGGCAATTTTTTGGGGATTCCACAAAATCCATTTCCCCCCTAATTGTTGTCCAAGGGATCCTAGGGCAACCAGTTCATTACCCTTCAAAACTCTACGTAATATTATGGTATATAATATTATATAATCGTTGGTGTTATTTAGGAAAGCTTTTGTCTTGTTGTTGGAACTTGAAGAGTTCCCGTAGGTAGTTGAACAGTCATGGAGAATATGAAGTGTAACAAAATGGCTTTATATTTGTATATCTTGTCATTTGTTTATGCCAAATAAGAATACTAAGTTTGATTTGCAGATTTCATTTAATTTTCATTCTCTTTTGCTCTGTCCATTATCCCTGTCCTGACATTGGTATCAGAGCCACAACTTGTTCAATTCTTTCTTCTCCTCCAATCTCCCCATAATTAAAATTCCCTTGTTTATTAATTTGCCCAGCCACACAACTGAGTCCAAGCTGTTGTAAATTATTTTTTATTTAATAGGCAATACGGCCTCTGTCCCTGCCACAACAACATATTTTCTCGAAGCTGGAAATGTGCATCTTTTAATCTGCAGGTCTGATAGTGCATGCAGCGCTGCCCATATCTTGCATATGTGTTGATATTTGCTGTGATAAGTGCCGATTAGATGGCTGATATCTTTAGCTGATTGGTCTCATAAACGGATTGCCTACCTCTCTGTCTCAACACTCTCAAAGAATTCATGGTTGGCACTTCTCCTGGCGGCCTGCGCGGTACATTTAATGTGCAATGTGCCCAAACAGTGCTTAAACAACCCTAACTCCAAGTGTGAATATTTTAAACTTTAAAGAAGTTTTTTTTTGGGGTTTTAAAAATTTATATGTTCATTTAAGCTTTTTGTGAATCAAACGCTTAGATATTTGGAGGATAGAAGACAAATGAGTATCCTTAGATGACTTTTCAGATGTAGCCGTTTTTAAAATTTATTTGGGGAGGCAAAAATTTTTCTTTTGGGAAAATTTAAGTATTTTTGTAGGAGTATATTTGTTAAAAGAAAAAGAAAATATTTTCCTTCTGGAAATTTTTATGACTTATTTCAAATATTAAAAATAAGTCATTTTTTTAGTGCAAGCAAATTTCTTTTTCAAAATCAAGCAAAGTTTCAATTTTTTTTTTTGAAAACCAAACAAATAGCAATGTTCGGTATAGTGGTGCCTTTGGTTTGCGCTTATGAGTAAAGTTATGTTAAACTATTGCATCCATTGCCTAATAGAGCTACAACAACGGTGTTTGTGGCTTCATCCCCTATAAATCGTCGGGGAGTAATAAGGAAACATTTATTTTTTATTTCACTTCCATCACACATTCACATTTGTCGTTCAACGTAAATTCTAAAAACATGAAAAATCGAGTACATAGGGAAGTTATGCCCACGTATGAGGTTTTTTTGTTAAGCGGGTGTTGTTGACAAAGTGAATCCTCTTTCACGTATTGATGGGTATATCGAAAGGGCGAGCATCTTCCATGTACCGATGAGTATATAGGAAGGGCAAGTATATCGTGAGATCATGTATATCGGTCGGTGGCATATTGAAAAGGGAACTTGTTGGAGTGATAATGAACCCCTCTATCTCTCTGGTACAAATGACTTAAATAAAATCAATTGTTGTCATAACTTTGACTGACAAAGATAGCTAGTTGGAGTGGTCTTGGCAAGTAGAGAAACGCCCTTATCTTCAATGATATATGGTTCGACATTCGCGACGGGGACACAACTAACACCGCTTACAAATATAAAAGAAACCAATATTTGGAAGCAAAAGAATTTTGAAAGCATCGGCCTTAATGAGGGCCTTAGTTGATGCAAAAATATTTTTTCACATTCAAGGGTATTATATTGCTTGGGAATCATTCATTAAGTTGAAGGACTTGTATGATTCTCACTCAGAGTTGCTGTTAAAATTGTTCAATCTTGAGTTGAAGAATGTTGATGTCATGAGTTAGGCCTCAAAAATCTTGCAATCAAGCACGATGTAGAAGCCACCAATGTAACAATTGACATATATATGACTGTTTTCATAAAGGCCCTTCTTCCTACTTACCCAACCTACTTGGAGTCCTTGTAAGCGGGCAATCAATTGAAGACTTGGCCGAAAGAGATAAGGCCTAAGGGAGAAAAATCGAGTCATCATGAGAGCATTTGTCATGCCAATCAAAAGGTAATTCTTTCAAGGTTCTTCCAAGGGTTCTTCCAAGGGTCCCCTTCCAAGGCCTCATTTTCAAAAAATGAAGTAAGTTAGAAAAACTAAGGGAGGAATAAGGGTCAAGAAAGCAAAAATAACAATAATAGTGGGCAAAAGCAAAATGAGAAACATCATTTATTTTGCAAACGATGTGGTAGAAAAGGGAGCCATGAGGCTCATGAATGCAAGGCTTCATGCGAGAACTATAGTCCGCTCAATTCACAAGTGAATATGTGCTCTCAAGTTAGTGAATTCAACATGGTTTGATGCTTGGTTCCTTGACACCGGTGCCGTTCAACATATGTCTTTTCAAAAGGACTTCTTTGAGGAGTTTTGTGAGGAACTTTGTGGCCTAGTATATCTAGCAAATAAACCAAGTTTACAACCAAAAGGAAAGGGTACACTCAAACTCAACTGTCCAGGGATTCCAGATTTCATTATTAAAAATGTCATCTACATTCCTCAATTGAAAAGAAACCTATTGTCTTTGGTGCTGATTCATCAACAAAGGCTCTCCATTGTATTGGACAACGGGAAAGTCACTATCAGAAGAAGTGACAATGCAGTTGTATTGACTGGATTTGAGGAAGGAAAATTAGTAAAACTCGGGGGCAAGCCATCAATTTCATGGAATTCTGCTCATCTCGTTGAAGATGGAATGTCCCCAAGTATGTTGTGGCATGCGAGATTTGGGCACTGCAATTATGACTGCATTCGTGTGTTGCAAAAGAATGGTGTAGCAGGATTGCCCACCCTTCCCGCAAAATATGAGAAGTGTGAAGCCTGCATTTTGGCTAAACATTCAAGAGGACCTTTTTCAGAAATTGAATTGGAAAGCCGACAAAAAGCTGCATTTGGTCCACTCTGATTTGTGTTCTCTTCCTATTTTGTTAGATGGTGGTTACAAGTACTTCATATTGCTCATTGACCACTACAGTAGAATGACATAGATCTATTTCCTCAAACAAAAGTTAGACACCTTCGAAACGTTTCAAAAGTTTCGAGCTATGGTGGAAAATGAATCTCAAACCTGCATTGGAACACTTAGGACCGGTAATGGTGGTGATTACACTTCAAAGGTGTTTGAATCCTATCTCAAGAAAAATGGGATCAAATACCATCTCACAATTCCTCTCACCCAACAAAATGGAGTAGTTGAGAGGATGAACAAAATCGCGTGAATGGGGTTCATGCAATAATATATTTCAAGGGGGTAAATCTACACTTTTGGGTAGAAGCAACATAAACAACAATATACTCCGAAACAGATCATCATCAACAACCCTTCAATTGAAGGTATGTGGTGCGGTCATTTTCCGTTAGTGCGTCATCTTAAGATTTTTGGGTCTCTTTTTACATATTGATTCCTAAGGAGAAAAGGAATAAGTTGGACCACAAGAGTTGCAAATGCATTCACTTGGGAACCTCCGAATCCTCCAAGGCATATAAGCTATACAATGAAAAAAGAAGAAGTTTCTTGTTGCAAGAGATGTGGTCTTTTGTGAAATTGTGAAGGACAAAGCCAACATTGATCTGCAATTGTGTCAACATGAGATATATGTAAAGTTTGATGTCTACAAGGAGAGTGATTTGAAAATTTCAAATAGTGAGGGAGGGACATGCAATTAAAAGCCATTTGATTTTATATTATCTCCTATAATGGAGATTGAAACTCCTGAAGAACAAAATGAAACTTCTTCAGAACATGAACATGTGGCACAAGAACAGAGGATAGAAAGTTAAGGAGCTTCAAATCATGACATTTAAGGCACCAAAACCACAAAGAAGATGCCTAAATGGGCAACATAGACATTGAAAGATGTCCGTCATGATGAAGTTGGGAAAACCAGCACATGAAGTGCACATGCAGTCGTGCAAGCATTATAAAATATCCTAGAAGAATTCAAAGCAAGATTGAATAGCTCACCTTGAATGGCTCTCCAAAAGAAGAACTCAATGTTGCGTTCAATTCATAATCAACCTCTTTCAAAAAAGCTAAAAAGGACGAGTCTTGGAGAAACGCCATGAGAGATGAGTATGGTGCATTGGTGAAAAATGGGACTTGGAAGTTGGTTGATCCTCCACTTGGCTGTAAACCAATTGGCTGCAAGTGGGTCTTTCACAACAAATACAATGCTAATGGCTCGCTTGACAAACATAAAGCAAGGATTGTCACAAAGGATTATGTTCAAAAGGAAGAAAAAGATTACAATGAGACCTTTGCACCTACAACAAAGCGGACTACTATTTAGACTTTGTTGGCTTTGGTAGCACAAAATAGATGGAAAGTTCATCAAATGGACGTAAAGGCTGCATTTCTCAATGGTGATCTAAAAAAAATAGTATACATGACTCAAAAGGGTTTGTAGTGAACACCCAAGAGCACAAAGTGTGCAAACTTGAAAAATTGGTGTATGACTTGAAACAAGGCCCACGCGCATGGTATGAAAAGCTTATTGAGCACCACTTAAACATGAATTTCAAGCGATTTGAGTTTGAATATGCAACTCTTTTTGTCAAAACAATTGTATTTTTGGTGGTGTATGTGGATGATCTGCTCATAACAGGGAATAATGAGAAATATATTGCAAAAATCAAAGGATAGTTGATGAAAGGGTTTGAAATGACAAATTTGGGCTATTGTGATTTGTCATTACTATTTGGTTATTAAAGCTAGGAAGCCGGTACGTACCCTGCAGGGCATGGGTACATGTACGGTACGTACCTGGTATGTGGTACGGGTACAGTACACTGGGGATATGCTTAGGGTACGTCTAGAAGTACCCAGGTATGTCTGGGTACTTCCCAGGAAGTACCCAAACGTACCCGGGTACTGCTGGACGTACCCAGCCGTACCCATAGTAAAAACAACAATTTTTAAATTTTTTTCTATCTTTTTTTTAATTTTTTTAATTTTTAATTTTGTTTGGGGGTCAATAAAGGTCAATAGATGGGATTACGTAAATGATTCAATTGTGGTAAAACTTCACAGAAGTACCTAAAACAATGGCTGAAACTGCAACAGTTGAGATGTGTTTGCGTAATGTAGGATCAAAAAACACAGTGACAACATCTCCACTAGCAAGTAAGACTAATGCAGGAATAATAAGAGAAACCCCAAAGTAATTTGAACTGCCAGATTTGAAGGGAGCTGGTAATAGCCGGAATTCCAGTCCAGTTATGTGATTTGTTATTATTTATGTTAATAATTGGACATTGCAACATTTGGAGTTTGAACAATGTACTTGTTCGAAGTTCAATCAATGAATATCACGACAAAATGCATTGAATTATTAATATGTTATTTGGCTATTTCACTTAATTAATAATTTGTTTACTCTATTAATGTATAAGGATGAATTTTTGCTTATTTGGCTATATTTTTAATATTTATATATATATTGTACGGCTGTACTCAAGTGCTGTACCGGCCCCCCCAAAAAAATTGCCATACCAGCGTACCGGATCCCTGTACCCGTACCGGCTACCTAGTATTAAAGTGCGTCAAAAATCAAAGTACATCTTCGTAACTCAACAAGTATATTGGTGAAAGTCTAAGCAAATTCGAAATGACAAATTGTAAGCCTCTCAGTACATCCATGGAACAAAATCTGAAATTGACATTGGAAGATACCACAAATTTGGTTGATTGGAAGTTTGATCTATGTGACCACAACTAGATCATATATTTCTTTTGCTATTGGTGTCTGTTTAGATTCATGTAACAACCTAGATAAAGTCCTTCGATATCTCAAAAGGAACACAATTTTGGGCTCAAATACTCTAGGGTAGGAGACTTCAAACTGGTTGGCTATTTAGATTCAGACTATGTTGGTGATTTTAAAGATGGGAAATTTATATCAGGGTTTCTAATGAATATGGGAACAACAATTGTCAGTTGGAGTGAAAGTAGAATACGTGGCTACTTCAGAGGCAACGAGAGAGATTTTTTGGCTCAGAAGAATTCTTTTAGACTTGCAGGGACAATAGGTTTCGTCAACACCATTGATGGTTGACAACACATCTGCAAATCAAATGGCAAAGAATCCTGTCTTTCACGACCGAACAAAGCACATCAATACAAAATTCCACTTGATTCGGCATCATGTGAAAGAAGGTAGTGTCAAATTGCTCCATTGCTCTATTGCAAAGCAACCAACAAACATCTTGACAAAAGTGATTGGAAAAGAAAATTTTGAAAAGCTCAGAGGTATGCTTGGTCTCATTGCAACCCCTGCAGATTAGGGGGGGATGTAATATTATTGTACATAATATTAGATAATCTTAGGTGTTATTTAGGAAAGCTTGTCTTATAGTTGGAATTTAAAGAATTCCTGTAGGTAGTTGTAAAGTCATGGATAATATGATATTAGATAATCTTAGGTGTTATTTAGGAAAGCTTTTGTCTTATAGTTGGAATTTGAAGAATTCCTGTAGGTAGTTGTACAGTCATGGAGAATACGAAATGTAACAGCCATTCCAATGGCTTTATATTTGCAAATCCCATTGTTTGTTTATGCTGAATAAGAATACCAAGTTTGGTTTGCAGATTCTATTTCATTTTCATTCTCTTTGGCATGGTCTATTATCCCTGGGCTGACACTCTATTATGCATTTGCAAACTCTCTTCGATAGTAAGCTGTCTCTCGGAGAAGCAAAAATTCTGGTTTAGCGTTCCTAATTACCCTTTTGATAATGTTTTGACAAGTTTTGCTGCCTAAACCCCTTATTTTCAATGAGAGACCAGTATTTTTTTTTAACTTTGGTTAAAATGATCCAAAGCCTTGTCTAGTACTAATTCCGTTAACTTTCCCCCACTGATTTCACCCTCCTGTGGTTAATTTCTTCCCACTTCACTCCTGTTTGGGTTTTTTAATCAGAGTTTGTCTTATTCCCTGTTGAATAATGATCTTGGCCGTCTCTTCTCCCTTAAGGTTTTGGGTTTTAGTTACTCTCATCTCCAAATCCTCCACTAGCAAGGCTGTGTCTGCTAATTGATACGTTAATTTATCACAATTTTTAAAAGCTTGAGCAGTTTCAACAACTGAATGGACTTGAAGACTTACCTGAATTCAAGTTATGGCTTATGCTTTTTTGATTTCTTGTGTCTTCACATCTTGGATTCCATCTTCTTGGGAGCATTCCTTGGCTATTTTACCCTCTGGCTGTCTTTGTTGTATCCTTGGGTAATTTCTTTGCCCCCTCTTCAACTTCATTTCATCTTTCTATGCGTCCTTCAAGAATTGCAAACATGTTCCTCTCTTCTTCCCTATTTCCGCTTCCTTGATTATCCCTCAGCTACCACCTAAGTCTCTACTTGGGTTATGAACTGATACAAAGCTATCCGACTTGCAGGCCGTTTGATATTGATCTGACTTTTGGTTACTCTTGTCAACCTGTGATTCAGGCACAAGTGGTTGTTCTTTGAAAGACAGTCTCTGACGAGGAACCCATATAAATGTTGTTCCCTACTCTAGAAATGTAGTGTCTTATAGTCCAGGGGCTGATCCCACACCATCTCATCCATTTTAATATTAATTGTCTTCTCTAGGGTTTTTTCCTCATCGATTTCCACTCACATTATTGCATAAGTTGTCAGTTTTCTGTCCTTAGTCAACCTTGACAATCCTACAAACGTTCCCAAGGCCGATCTTAAGCAGATCTTCCCGCCAATATTCTAGAGGAAGATTGAATAGCCTTATCCATATTGGAATTCTTGATGATAGCTCTTCTGTGAAGTCAAAATCTGCATGCCACAGTTTCATAAACCGTCCTGCCTAGTAATGGAATTTGGGGCCTCACTCGAAGGCTATTTTTCCATCTGCTGTCCTTGTGACTATTGCCAAGAAGTATCAATTGGCCGATAGGATCATTTCCAGATCTCCTTCCGGTTCTTTGTTTTCTGGTCCATCCCACAAAAAATCCTAGTTTGGTTCTGATTCCCATAAACTTGCAAATTAGGGCTTGATTCCTTAGATGCATAATGTCGTCTGCTAGGAGGCTCCCATCTTGAGATCACTTGAGGCTTATCCTCATTCTCTAGAGGCATCCATCGACCTTTTTTTATACAGTCTTAGCTCACTGCCTGGAAGATCAAACACAGCTTCAGTTGGGTCATCCTCCATAGGGTGTCAACGAGATACTGAACAACCTGCTTGCAATTCAGAACAGTGGGTGATGGTGTCTCCCATCCGAGTCTTCCATTGCAGACCTAATTTGATACCGACAAAACCCTTTGTAAGCACATTGCACTAGCCACCGTGCAGACTCCACCTCAGCTCTCTGCTGTTAGTTTAAACCATGCTTATTTATATTATTAGACATATAAAAAGATTTATGTACATTGAATATGACATAATATATCATGATAGTCATTTTGCAAAAGGTTTCTATTAGTGTATGCCAATTGATACATGATGCTTGAAATCATAAAAAATTATGTAGATTTGTGTTTTTCAGCTTTTTTCTTTTTGGAACAGCTTGTATGCATTTTCTTCACTGCAGGAATGTGTCCAGCTTAAAAATAACAATAGTTTGATCGAGGTGTATATGTATAAGGTCTACTCATTGGATAGATTTGACTCTCTTTTGTTTGACAGGTCATCTTATGTTTTAAATCAAGATAGCTTGCCTTCCACATACAGATCCTTCCTGAATAAGCATGGTGGGAAGGATTCTGTAATTTTGAGGGGATTACAAGAACTTGCATTTGGCAGGTCTTGGAAAAGCTTGACTGACATAGAGAAATTCTACAAGTCTAATGGTGTTGAGATCAAACTGGATCCTAACATGAAAATTCCATGTTCAGTATGTTTTCTCTGCCTTGTTTGTTCTTTGCGTATATGTTTTTATTCTAGTACATTGCCTTTGAATAATATTAAGTTGGTACAAAAATAATATTTATGTTCTGGTGAGCCATTAGCTGTTTCTATTTTCATCTTTTTAATTCTCTCCATGAAATATTTTTGGTTTCTATGCCTGTTTCTATAATTTTTGTCAAAAAATATGCAGGAAAAGAATAATGATATACCATAAGGGTTAGAAATTAGACTAGTTAATATAATGGTGACAAATGTATATTACTACACTTTTTTAATGGAAGTTCATAAGACTTATTTTTTTACTATTCTGTTAACTATTCTAACATCCTTCCTTAAGGGTCATATATGAAACCGTGGAAAATTTATCCCTCAATTTAATGAACTTCTCAATACAGAGGTTTGGTAAATGTATCTGCCGCTTGCTCCTGAGTTGGACTCAAACAAACAGAAAGGAAATGAATTTCTATGTGCCTGGTATGTACCATGTATATAGAAAACTCGATTCTTGACTAGTTTGTACACATCCCAATATCACAAATATACCTATAGGTTGCTAGTGATGTAACTGCAAATCAGTCAAGATCCTCTTTAGCCAAGTCACCTCACATGCAACCAAAACAGCAGCCTCGCACTCTGCTTCTGTCAAAGATAAAACGACAGTTTGTTGTGTCTTGCATAACCAAGATATTGCACCTCTCCCTGTTATCCCGTAAAATTGACAAGGGCAATTTTACGGATAACCATACCGAAATTTTGTTCCGATCCCTCGTTAGGGATCCCTTGCGTTCGGAACGTTGCAAAATCCCTTCCCGGGAAATCTGGTTTTCCGAACTTAGTCATTTTTGATCTTTTTGGCCGAGCAGCATATAATGACTATGCAACATCAAAAGTTGATGCACCCCCTTTTAAAACCTTTGGCGCACGCTTTCTTGTGTCAGCAGGCATTTTGGTATGCCTCTCTATGTTGAAGCCTTTCTTGCGTGCGCCAAGGCGCATGCGCCTTCCTATCAGCACAGAAAATTTGTTTTGCGCCTCTTTTCGGTGCGCCAAAGGCGCACATTTCCTCTTGTCAACACCACTTTCGGTGCGCCAATGGGCGCACATATCTTCGTGTTAACAAGCCTTTTGGTGCGCCAAAGGGCGCATGTTTCCTCATGTCGACAGCTTCTTTTGGTGCGCCACTTTAAAAGGTTGGTGGCGCATTTATTGCTAGCCCTCGCCTATAAATAGGCGCATCTGCGCTGTCATTGTCACCAGATACAATCACGTGACTATTTTCATTTTTTCTCTGAGCCTGTCAGCGCACCTGCCCTGTCGCTTTCGAATCACGTTTGTGGACCTGTTCTCGCGCTTTTTCTTCGTTTATATCCGGGTAAGTGGCCTTTTATCTTTCATGCGTTTTGTTTTTGTGGTTTTTGGCTGCTAGGTTGGTTCAGTATGGATTGAAAAGATGAAATCATGAACTTTGCTGTCCCTCCCCCTGCTATCTTTCCATTTCCTCCTCCTCTTTCCAGATCTGCTGGTAGAGGGAGTCTTGTCCTAAAAATAAGAGTATAGCTTGGAACCCCTTGGTTCAAGCTACCATCTTGCTATCAACCCAATGAAACTTGCAAAGAGAGTTTTGGCCTGATGTGGAAACCCTTTGAGAATCAAACCTTAAAAAGGAAAACTGCATTATTTTCCTTTGGCGCATTGGCATTCACCCATGCAACATCAAAAACAGTTGCACCCTTGGTGCACATCTGTCGCCCCCTGTTACACAATGAGCAGTCGCGCCAATGGCGCGCATTCCCTACCTGTTACATCATAAAAAGATGCGCCCCTCATGGCGCACTTCCCTCGCTTGCTGCAAATGCTTTCCATGCGCCCCTTGGCGCATCAAACTTGAGATGCAACATAAAGCAAATTCCTGCGCCCTTTGGCGCACCCAGCATCCATGTAACAGACCTGTCTCCTATGCGCCAAGTGCAAAGCCATAAAAGGCGCAGGCGCGTCCCTCATCGCAACAACATTATGTCATGCAGATCCTCCATGCGCCGCGCCAGTTCCCTTAAGCGCGCAAAATGCACATGTTACATAAACCCTATATGCGCCTTTGGCGCACCGATGTTCCGTGCAACATGAAAGATACATGTGCCATGGGCGCATCCTGTTCCCGTGTAACACAAAGATTCCGTGTGCCCTTTACAAAATGCATCCACATGGCGCAGGCGCACTTGTCCTTACAGCAACACAAAATGTCCCCTGCAGTGTCTGTGCGCCATGCGCCCTTCGGCGCTGATTTAACCCTTGCAACACCTTTTTCCTGTGCGCCTTACCTATTTAGCTCTGCAAATTGCAATATCCATGCGCCATGCGCCCTGAGGCCTTTAAATTGCTAACTCTTTCTTCTGTCAGCATTTCAATGGCAAATCAAACAGCTGACACGGCTTTCTCCGATTGGGTTTCACTTCTCATTCTTGCAGATCATCAGTTAAGATCAGAAGAACATATGTCAACATCAAGCAAGAGACCCACCAAATCCAAAGGCAAGGCCAAACTCACAGAGGAAGAAATGAAATATAAATATCAGAGGGTCAGAATGCCCGACTCCCAGGCCGAGTGTGATCTGGACATCAGAGATTCAGAGTTGGGGCATATTGATATGGAGGAATTCTGGGTCAGGACTCAGAAAGTTACAAGAAGTCCATGGATGGACAAGCTGATAGGCAGTGCCCTACACTTTGCTGGAGGAATCCCAGTCAGCGCCGTTAATAATGAATTCATGATGGTGGTTTCCTTATGCTATAACAAAGACACAAGATGTGTCGTAAATGAGAAGGGCGAGGTCATAATCAACCTCACTGCCTGCCACTTTGAAATAATACTCAGCATTCCTCATCACCGGCACTTTGTGGCCGTCAGCCAAGACGAGTGCATTAAGGCATGGGACGACAATGAAGATCAGTGTATGTAGCTGATGAACGAGGTCTATCTCAAAAATAAAAAGGTAGTGACCCGTTGGCCACAAATCATTCACCGCAGTGATTTTTCAGAGGAGCTCAGCGACACTATCACGTTCCTGAGCAGGGTGTTTGGGCTTCCTGACGCCCACTTTTTCCACAAATGGATGCTGCGGTACCTAGAGACAATGAACAAGAACATGCCCGATCAACGCTTTTGCTAGGCAGAAATAATAAGCAGCACGATCTCTGAGCAGCTACAACAATTTACCACAACTGGGAGATTCTACATGAATTCCTACGTTGTTTACGCTGCAGCTTCAGAGAGAGACTACCCAGCCCTGATGCGGAGTGGAGTTTGGCCTCAGGTCAAAATTTATGAATACTATCCAGAATTGAAGCTGGAAAATAGCATCCCTCAATTTACAAAGATCAACGATGCATTTTTCTACTTCATCATCTGCCTGTTGAGGCCAAATATGACTTACGGTCGCACGACCAAGAGCATAGTGACAGCCACTGAGAAATGGGGGGCCCTGTTCACCCAATTCCCCACATTCACATATCTGAGGGCAGCCAACTTCTTGGGAGAGCCAACTAGATTGCCAAGGTATGCTGGGCCCAAGTTGATTCTGCTGGAGCTGTCAAGACAGCTAGTCACCTACCATGAGAAGTGCCTCAAAAGAAAGAAGGGTGGAACTCCTTTCCCCCTCACAGTGGGTAGATATACATGTCTTACTCATCACAAGGCAAAAGACATGTTTGCAGAGCTGGAGCTGCTAAATCTGAAACATGACTTCCCAGCAAGGCCTACCTTCGACCCGAGAAATTGTCTTCCTAGGGCCAAGCTCGATCCAATCCACATCCCTCAGATCGAGGATGTTTACATTGACCTATATCATGAGGTGGAGCTTAGGAGGAAGGACCATTCTCGGTTGGCCTTGGCAGAAATCATCCAATACGGGGTAGCCATCGTCCCCAAAGGCTACCAAACTACCGAGGAGGAAGTAGATCAAGTATATCTTAACACAGGTGGGGACGATTGGCCTTTTGCGGCAATTGATAGAACCAAAGCTCCTCAGACAATTGAGGAAAGGGTCAAGGAAACTCTGCGCAGGACAGAGCATTGGTGCCGAATGAACGGGCTCATCTACCTCGGAGTCGATTTCACAACCTCTCCGTTGGGTAACGCACCTCCTAGATCAAAACAGCAGCCTAAAGGCAAAGGGTAAAAGTAAAGAGGGTGAATCCAGCACCACTCAAGAGGAAGCTCCTGAAAGTCCTCCTTCCGCTGCACCAGAACAAGTTATAACTCTGGCTTCTCCAGAGAAAGAAGCAGAAGAGGATGTTCCAATAGGCCCATCCACTCAGGATGTCGGCACTGCTACAACAATTGAGGTCCCTTCTGTCCCTTCTTCTTCTCCTCCTTCCCCTCCTCGAGTGACTCAAGTGACCATTCCTTTGGTCGTGTCCTCTCCCCCTTCTTCTACTGTTCCTCCCGCTTCTTCGTCCATCTTCTCTTCTCTCGCGGACCTGTCCCCCTCCATTTCTTCCCTCATCTCTGAGCTCCCTTCCCTTCCTATGTCTTCCTCTCCTGCAGTATCTGTTCCTCCCGTGAGCACTTCTTCGGCCTCCCTCTCGATGCCGCCTCCAAGTGTCTCCACGTTTTTCCCTTCTACTACTGCAGCTGCCCCCTTCTCTGTTTCCGGCCCTTCTCCCATAAGTCCAGCCTGGATCTCCCAGCACTTAAGTCAGCAGAAAAGGAAAGTTCCCATCACTCCGATGGACTTTTCCGTAATCCCGTCAAAAGGGGCAAAGAAGCAGAAGCCTGTCACACGCTTCTCTCAGAGTGCTTCGGGAGAGAGGGTAATGGAGATCGCATACCCCAATCCCCTCAAGGATAAAAAGGATCTGTCTCCGATAGATTATACAGTGACTCAAGTCACAATGGGAACATCTTCTGAGATCCTTCAAGGAGAAGCCCTATCTGCAGTCCACGCCCTCTGCAAGAAGCTTCAAGAAGCTAAAGAAGAGAAAAGGCTATTGAAAGAGCAAAACAAACATCTGCTCCAAGCCTTACAGAAGATGGGCAGTGCACCTCCCACAACTGCCGCCGAGACTCCTGAGCCTCTGAGCCAGGATAAAATTAATGAATATGCAAAGATCGGCGAGCAGGGCATGGCAGTTTCCGCTTGGAGGAGCCAGATCCTCAAAGACAGTGAAAAAGTGATCGCCAAGTTCTCTGATTTATATTTGAACATCAACAAGGCGAATAAAGAGCTCCAAGCGTTAGCAGGACCCATATCAGAAGAGCTGGACCATGCTAGGCTGCAGCATGAGACCTTTCAACAAATGTTCGACTGTTCAGTCGAAGATCTGGTCAAGTTCGGCGTCTTCGGTCATCCCAGAGCCCTCAATAAAGTCATTTCCACTCTGGACTACCGGATGGATCAACTGGAGTTTGTCCTTGAAAAGATCGATAAGGTAAAGGAAGAAGCCCTGGACGCGATGCACCAAATGGAACAAATCGTTCTCAACATGTCTCCAGGGTTGCTTACTCCTTCCTTCGCCTTAAGGAAAGTTGATGAAACCATCCAGATCTTCAAGGAGATCGTTTCACGAGGGCTGGGGCCAGAGGTCACTTTTGACGCAGAGTCCATCAATAACCTGCTGGCCTGTCGGGATTTCATCGGGTTCCTCATAGAAGCTGAAAAAGAATATTCCAAACTCCCAGAGAAGCTCATAGATGAGCGGGAGACTTGCGAGGTGATCAGTGAGCGACACAAGGATCCTTCCCAGGATCAACTAGAGCCCATGATCAGCAAGTTCATGGAATACCGCGCTCAATTCCACATCTCGTCACCTGAGCAGCAGCAGAAGCAGGCTACTCCCTTTCGGCCGCAGGATGACGATGATGAATAGTGGCTTCTTCTTCTTCTTCTTCTCTCTCTTCTTCGACTTTCTTTTTGTGAATATCTAAAGTATGTTGGCACAAATGATGACATCATCCATGTTGCACCATGGGATGATGTCATCCATCAAGTTGTCAAAAGTCAACATGACTTTGAGATATTTTGTAAATATCTTTGTAAATAGGTGGTTGGCTCCTTTTTGCCTTCTTTTCTCTCCTTCTTCTATAAATACCCCAATACTTGTTGTATTGTGCATGAGTGAATATCTTTCAGATGAAAAATAGAAGTGAGGAGAAAAGACTTTGAGCTTTTTGTAACAGAAATAATTATTAATACAATATTTAGACTTTGTGCTGAATACATGTGTTATTTGCATCAGATCTTTCTTATGTTAGATCTATGTGTTTATTCTGTTAAATCTACTTCTGTTTTATTGTCATTTATTCATCAGTATTGCTTTGCTCGTTTATGCAAGTAGGTTTGGCTCTGTTTACTACCAATCCCAAAACATAAACCCTCTGACCTTTCTGCTTTGGAATTCATTTCTTTTCTTCCTTCGGACCTGCTCTTTCTTCATCCTCTCTTTCATTCCTTTCTTTTCGCAGTCGGAAACACCCTACTGGGATGAGATCCCAAACCCCCGAAGGTAGAATATTGTGAGACTTGCACAGATTCCTGCTGGTAGAATAGCAATAAACCAGTTTCGCTTTGCTGACTCAAAGAGGGGCTATGCCCTGCACACTGTTGGCTCGTTTATCCATAGATCTGCCCAAGCGACAGATTTTCGGACCAACAGTTTTTGGCGACTCCGCTGGGGAACGAACAGATCTATCAGATCTATGATGGTGGTAGGATAGAAAATCAGAAAAATCAGAAAAATCGCTGCCTGTTTGCAAATCTGCACTTTTTGTTAAAAATCCAAAATTTTGCAAAAGTACTCCCAATCAAAAATTTTCTTCTGAGATCCATAGATCTGGCCTAGTTGGAGATCTTTAGTTCGCTGAGTTTTTATAAAATTTGTATTTTTCCGTAGATCTGAGTTTTTGACTGTTTACCAAAAGTTTTGAAACCCTTTGAAAAAGTCAAATTTAGATCCGAAAATCAGCTTGCTAATCTTCACTGTCATTTTATCCTCGCTGTTATTTGTCATTAACCGCAATCGGTTTTCAAAAGAGGATAGTTTTTAAATATTTAGAAAAGTACATGCTGCTGGTTTTTGTCAGAAAAACCAGAAAATCAGCAAGTACAACCAAAAATAAATTTTAAATCTGCACCACAGCGTTCCAGATCTGGAAGGTACGCTGGCAGGTGAGCCATTTACGCGTGGCAGGCGAGCTCGTGGAGAAGTCGATCCTACTTTCGATCGGCTTCAAAGGCACAATTTCAGTGTAGCACCGGCGCGCTTTTCATCACTAAGTTCAGCTGATCGGTCAACCAGAAGCGCCTCACCCCCACGGAAGAGCCGGTTTTCACAAGGAGCCTCTACATCCCTTTGCAGTGCTTTATTGCTCAGTGGAACCGCACTCCCAGCCCGCGTTCTTTTTCCAGCTGTCCAGATGGCGGTGCCATGGGGAAATGCTATGGGTCCTCTCGCATTACCACATCCTGTTCACGCGCTCCCTCACGGAAACCGAAAGAATTTTCCCAAATTCAACGGGAGCGGAAACCAAAGCACGGATTCGCACATATCTGCATTCATCATGTCATGCAGTATCTTGGATGTAACTCATGAGGATGTGTCGGTTCACCTTTTTCTGGAAACTCTACAAGGACCTGCAGCTGAATGGTTTCAGCATTTGCCGGCCGGATCTATTACCAGTTGGGCCACCTTGCGGGATGCTTTTGAAGACAGGTACAAGCCTTCAGAAGATGCATTTGCATTATTATCACAGATCACTCACCTGAAGAAGGAGGCCAATGAGACCATGCGCGATTTTATCGCCAGGTTCAATGCATTAATCAACCGTGTCCCTGTTGCCATGCTTCCAACACCGGAAAATCAGAAGTGTTTCTTCGTGAATGCTATGAGCTCGAAAGTAAGTTTCTTGCTCCTGCAAGAGCAAGTGGCTACCTTGATTCTTGCCCAGGCCGCTGCCATTCGAATTGAAGATAATTTGATAATATCTGGCGAATTGAAAAGGGAATCATCCAAGCCTAAATCTTCGGGCCCTTCTCCCACTACTTCGTCTGATCCGGTATTCAAAAGATGGCGAACGACTTGCTTGCATTAAAGAAGCAGTTGGCCCAAGCTTCTCCCAGTTCCTCATACCGGGATATTCCACGGAGGAACTTCGTTTCCAACAATGTTCCTCAAAGGCCGCGCTTACCCGCAACTGCTCCGCGGTTGGCGCTTGAGGCTCCTCCGGTCAACGCTCTAGCCGAAATTGAAGAAGAGGAACAAGATTATGAAGAACCTTCGTCTCAAGGCGAAGATGATCAAGACGTCGGTGAGCCGACTGGTGACTCTACTATCGGGTATATGGAATTTGATGAGGAAGAATCTGATGAAGAAGAGGGTACCCAGGGCTATGCGAGCGGACAATCATATGTTGTTTTTACCCGCTCGCAAGGAAAAGAAGCAGAGGTCGCTGCCCATGTGCAGAAGGAGAAGGTCGTGTCAAACGCGCCTCCAACCATTGCTAAAAGAGGTAATCCTCTTCCTACTCAACTCCCTGTTAAGTCTTTTACAAGGAAATCTTTTCCCCCCATCTCTCCTCCAAATCAGCCCTCTCATATTCCTATCAAGACCAGTAATCCTACTCCACCATCACGAAGTGAGGGACTCATTCCTTCACCAGCGCAACCCTTGGCCGCATTTGATATCATAGATCATGCTAAAAAGACCAAGATCCAAATGTCTGAAGCTGAGTACCTTCAGTCAAATCCCGAACAGCTTGTAAGATTGACTAAGTATATTCAAAGTCAAGCTGTTATATCTAATCAGGTTTCCCCAAAAGGAATCCTTTCCACTCCTCCTGAATCCCGCATAAATGTTGCCTCAACATCTGCATCAGGCAAGATAGAGCCTTTCTATCTCTCCCTCCTAATCAATGGTCACAAGTTGAGTAACTGCATAATTGATTCCGGAGCTTCTGATAACGTCATGCCGGCAAAAGTCACCCATGCTTTGGGCCTCACCCTTACCAAGCCTTTTGGCAGATGTTATTCCTTGGAAACCAAGCAGGTTCCGTTGATTGGTCAAATCAAAGACGCGCAATTTGCATTTGCGGCGTTCCCAGAGAAAAGAGTAAAGATGACCGTCCTCGTTGCCGACATTCCAGCAGCCTACGGAATTTTGCTGGGAAGAAGTTTTTGCAGCGAAGTTGGTGGGGAAATTCATATGGACTGGTCTAAGGCTAGAATCCCCGTCAAAGGTGTAATGCAGACATTGGAGCCAGAATCACAAAAGAAGTACTTGGTTACTAACTCTGAGGACCCCAAAGCTCAAATTCTTTTTGAATCATCAGGAATGGGGAACTATTTCTTGTCTACCGAGTCTGACAAAATGGTTGTTCTCGTTCAAGAAGAAGATCTTAATAAGATCTGGACCTTGCAGTTTGATGGCAGCTGCGCAACCAGTGGATGTGGCGCCGGAGCCGTGCTAATATCTCCCGAAGAGGAGGTTATTCCTCTCTCTTTCAAGTTGCAGTTTTTCAACACGAATAATACTGCTGAGTATGAATCTTTGCTACTTGGCATGCAAGCAGCAAAGGAAAGAGGGATCAAAAATCTGAAAGTGCAAGGTGATGCAGAGCTAGTTGTAAATCAAGTTAAAAGGATATATCAAGTGAAGAATGAAAGGCTCAGGCATTACCGTAACGCAGTATGGGACAGCATTGAAGAGTTTGATGCTTTTTCAATTGAATCCATTCCAAGAGCTCAAAATGACATGGCCGATTCATTGGCTGTTTCAGCATCCCTCATGCTCCCTCACCCAGGTTTGAAAACAAACAAATACACCATTGAGGTGGTTTTCCGCCCGAGCGTGCCAGACAATTCTCAGCATTGGCAAGTATTCAACGATGACAATCAACTCATTGCCTTTCTAGAGAAGGCGGAAAATTTTAAGGAATTACATTTTGAAGGATCCACTTCTATGTGCCGTGAATCAGTCACCGATCAAGAGGATGAATCCGAAGGGAACGACGGCATATGTCAGCTCAAAGGAAATAAAATTCCAAAGGGCCTGGTTTCTCTGGAACGGTTGTTCGACAGGCATGATCGTTTTGTGAAAAAGAAAAGGCGAGATGATCCTGACTCATCCCCAGAAACCGAACCGGTCAATTTAGGTTCGGTAGAACACCCGCAATTTGTGAACATTGGAAAATGTTGCACGCCTGAAGAGAAGTGGAAGTTTGTCAAACTGCTGAAGAAATACATGGATGTATTGGCATGGTCCTACGCCGATCTAAAGTCTTTTAAGCCAAAGGACGTCCAGCATGACATCCCGTTGAAAGAAGACGTCAAAGCCTTTCGCCAGAAGCAGAGGCATTATAATCCTAAGATCTCAGGTACTATCCAGGCTGAAATTCAGAAAATGCTGGATGCGAGAATCATCTTTCCTATCCATCACAGTACTTGGGTAGCAAATATTGTGCCAGTGTGCAAGAAGAACGGGGAAATACGCATATGCGTAGATTTTCGAAATTTGAATCAGGCTTCCTTGAAAGACAACTACCCACTTCCTATAATGGATCAAGTTCTGCAAGCAGTAACTGGATCAGAAATGTTGTCCATGCTTGATGGTTTTTCAGGCTACAATCAGATTGAAGTTTCACCTGAAGATCAATTTAAAACAACATTCACTACTCCCTGGGGTACATTTGCCTACAGCAGGATGCCTTTTGGCCTAACCAATGCTGGCGCCACTTTTCAGCGGGCCATGGACCTGGCATTCAAAGGTATGATGGGGAAGGTCATTGTCGTTTATCTGGATGACTTGATTGTGTTCTCTAAACAACGAAGTAATCATTGTGATCACCTAGAGCAAGTATTGGCCAAATGCCGAGAACATGGGATTTCCCTGAACCCGAAAAAGTCTATTTTTGGAGTCACGGAAGGAAAGTTGCTAGGGCATGTTGTTAGCAAAGAAGGAACGAAGATAGATACCGAAAGAGTTAAGGCTATTCAGAGCCTTACTCTGCCTACAAGTAAGACTGGCGTTCATTCTTTCTTCGGAAAGGTGAACTTTCTCAGGCGTTTTGTTCCCGACTTTGCTGAGAAGACTCGTCATATATTGGACATGATGAAGGGGTCACCAACTTTCCGGTGGAGCGAGGAAGGAAAAAGGTCGTTTGAAGAAATAAAAGCTTCCGTCGCTCACGCACCAGTCCTGGTATGTCCCGATTTCTCCAAGGACTTTATCATGTATAGTTATGCATCTGAGCATACTGTGTCTGCCATCTTGATGCAAAAGAATTCGGAGGATGTTGAATCTCCGATTGCGTTCATGAGCTCTCCCCTCAAGCCTCACGAACTAAAAATGTCTCAACTGGAAAAGCATGCCTTCGCCGTTGTCAAAGCAGTCAAAAATTTCAGGTATTACATTTTAAACTCTCATACGGTGGTGCTGGTTCCTGACACGGCAGTCAAATCAATTCTAACTCAACAGGAGTTAGGAAGCTTGCGAGGAAATTGGATTGCAAAGGTCCAGGAGTACGACCTGGATATAAAACCAACCAAGCTGGTAAGAGGCAAGGGCCTATGTCAGCTTATGGCTGAAAACAAAGATTCAGAAAGTCCCTGAGGAAAAGGATGATTGTACCAATGAAGCGCAAAGCCAGCTGGAGAAAGCCCATTCTCTGCCTCTGGTCTTATTTGTTGCAACCAGCGATGAGTGGTATTCCGACATTGCTTTCTTCCTCACCTACGGTGAATGTCCAGCTCACCTAACTGTAAAGGAGAAGCGCACTATAAAGCTCAGAGCAGCTAAATATGTCATCTGGGATGATGGCTTATACAAACGCGGGATAGATGGTGTCTTCTTGCGATGTGTCGACAAGCCACAACAGGTGAAGTTACTTGAAAGTTTTCATAATTCAGCCTGTGGAGGCCATTTCTCCTCTTCCGTGATGGCACACAAGATCATCCGAGCCAGGTACTATTGGCCGACGCTTTTCCAAGATACAGCCACCTGGGTAGCAAAATGTGAACCTTGCCAGCAGTTCGTCGGCAAGCCCAAGTTGGCTGCTTTTCCCCTCAGGCCGGTTGTTGTCAACGAACCATTCAGGCAGTGGGGAATTGATTTTATTGGTGCACTCAATCCCCAATCGAGTGCCAGACATAGTTATGTCCTTACAGCAATGGATTACTTCACCAAGTGGGTGGAAGCCATACCTGTCAAACATGCCACTTCTGAGGTTGTTTGCAGTTTCATTAAAGAAAATATCATTGTCAGGTTTGGCGTTCCAAACAAAATTGTTGCTGATAATGCTTCTAACTTCTCTTCACGGGAAGTTATTAGTTTTTGCTATGAATATGGGATAACTTTGGCTCACGCCTCAGATTATTACCCTCAGGGAAATGGTCAGGCAGAATCCAGTAACAAGAACTTGGTGACCATCATACGAAAACTAGTGGATGAAAATCAACGAATGTGGCACAAGTCTTTATACGACGCTTTGTGGGCAGATCGCATTACTCCCAAGAGGTCCCTCGGTATGTCACCTTTTCAAGTGTTATATGGCACTGATGCCGAGCTTCCCATTTCTGCTGAACTCCCTGCTCTGCGCTTGGCACGAGCAATTGAAGATGAAACTTTCCAAAATTCTCTTGAAAAGAGGATCATGTATCTGACAGAACTCGAAGAAAAGAGAGTAAGAGTGGTCGACAGGATCACCGAACATCAGAATCAAGTCAAGAGACTGTTCGATAAAAAAGCTAAGCAAAGGAATTTCCAGGTGGGGGACCTCGTCCTTCTGTGGGACAAGCGAAGAGAGCCAAAAGGCATGCACGGAAAGTTTGATTCCCTATGGAGAGGGCCTTTCAAGATCAAGCAGCTCAACGGAGAGAATAGTTTCTATCTCTCATATCTGGATGGAACCGAACTCCCGCTTCCCTACAGCGGGCAGCATCTGAAAATTTTCAGGAAGTAGAGCTTGCTCTCTTCTTTGTACAGTTTGCTTTAGTTGTGTGTTTGTTTTCGTCGTGTGTTTGCTTTCTGTTTGTTGTGTGTTTCCTTTGTTCTCCCTCTGGTCGCCCTTGTTTTTGACTCTGTTACCCAATGGATAGGCACATGAGATCTGGGATTCTCTACCCCCGAGTTTGCTCAGGGATAGTCCCCAGAAAGAGCCAGCTGTTATCCCGTAAAATTGACAAGGGCAATTTTACAGATAACCATACCGAAATTTTGTTCCGATCCCTCGTCGGGGATCCCTTGCGTTCGGAACGTTGCAAAATCCCTTCCCGGGAAATCTGGTTTTCCGAACTTAGTCATTTTTGGTCTTTTTGGCCGGGCGCATAGAATGACTATGCAACATCAACTTTTGATGCGCCCCCTTTAAAGCCTTTGGCGCATGTTTTCTTGTGTCAACAGGCATTTTGGTGTGCCTCTCTATGTTGAGGCTTCCCTGCGTGCGCCAAGGCGCATGCGCCTTCCTGTCGACATATCTTTTGTTGCGCCGCTTTTTGGTGCGCCAAAGGCACACATTTTCTTCTGTCAACACCACTTCCGGTGCACCATAGGCGCACATATCTTCATGTTGACAAGTCTTTCGGTGCGCCAAAGGGCGCATGTTTTCTCATGTCGACAGCTCATTTGGTGTGCCCCTTTAAAAAGTTGGTGGCGCATTTATTGCTGCCTCGCCTATATATAGGCGCGTCTGCACTGTCATTGTCACCTGAGCAAACACGTGATTTTTCTCTCTGAGCTTGTCAGCACACCTGCCTTGTCGCTTTCGATCACGTTGTGGACTCGTTCTCACGCTTTTTCGTTGTTTATATCCGGGTAAGTGGCCTTCTGCCTTTCGTGCATTTTGTTTTTGTGGTTTTTGGCTGCTAGGTTGGTTCAGTATGGAAGAAAGATAAAATTCATGAATTTGCTTCCTCCCCCCTGTTGTCTTTCCACATTTCTCCTCCTCTTTCCAGATCTGCTGGTAGAGGAAGCTCTGTCCTAAAAAATAATAGCTTGAAAACCCTTTTGGTATAGCACCTCTTCATATCCCACAATGAAACTTGCAAAGAGAGCTTAGCCATATGTGGAAACCCCTCTGGGAAAAATCTGAACCTAAAAGAAAAAGGAAAACTGTATTTTCCTTTGGCGCATTGGCATTCCATGCAACATCAAAAACATTCGCGCCCTTGGCGCACCTTTCGCCCCTGTTACACAATGAGCAGCCGCGCCAATGGCGCGCATTCCCTGCCTGCTACATCATAAAAAGATGCGCCCTCATGGCGCACTTCCCTCGCATGCTGCAAATGCTTCCCATGCACCCCTTGGCGCATCAAACTTGGATGCAACATAAAGAATTCCTGCGCCCTTTGGCGCACCCAGCATCCATGTAACAGCCCTTTCATATGCGCCAAGTGCAAAGCTATAAAAGGCGCAGGCGCGTCCCTCATCGCAGCAACATTGTGTCATGCGGACCCTCCATGCGCCGCGCCAGTTCCCTTAAGCGCGCAAAATGCACATGTTACATAAACCCTATATGCACCCTTTGGCGCACCGATGTTCCGTGCAACATGAAAGATACATGCGCCACGGGCGCATCCTGTTCCCGTGTAACACAAAGATTCCGTGCACCCTTTATAAAATGCATCCACATGGCGCAGGCGCACTTGTCCTTACAGCAACACAAATGCATCCTACAGTGTCTATGCGCCATGCGCCCTTTGGCGCAATTTAACCCTTGCAACAGCCCTTTTCCTGTGCGCCTTACCTATTTAGCTCTGCAAACTGCAATATCCATGCGCCATGCGCCCCGAGGCCTTTAAATTGCTAACTCTTTCTTCTGTCAGCATTTCAATGGAAAATCAAACAGCTGACACGGCTTTCTCCGATTGGGTTTCACGTCTTATTCTTGCAGATCAGCAGCTAAGATCAGAAGAACATATGTCAACATCAAGCAAGAGACCCACCAAATCCAAAGGCAAGGCCAAGCTCACAGAGGAAGAAATGAAATATAAATATCAGAGGGTCAGAATGCCCGACTCCCAGGCCGAGTGTGACCTGGACATCAGAGACTCAGAGTTGGGTCATATTGATATGGAGGAATTCTGGGTCAGGACTCAGAAGGTCACAAGAAGTCCATGGATGGACAAGCTGATAGGCAGTGCCCTGCACTTCGCTGGAGGAATCCCAGTCAGTGCCGTTAACAATGAATTCATGATGGTGGTTGCCCGGTGTTACAACAAAGACACAAGATGTGTCGTAAATGAGAAGGGCGAGGTCGTAATCAACCTCACTGCCCGCCACTTTGAGATAATACTCGGCATTCCTCATCACCGGCACTTTGTGGCCGTCAGCCAAGACGATTGCATTAAGGCCTGGGACGACAATGAAGATTAATGCATGCATCTGATGAACGAGGTATATCTGAAGAACAAAAAAGTAGTGACCCGTTGGACACAAATCATTCACCGCAGTGATTTTTCAGAGGAGCTCAGTGACACCATCACATTCCTGAGTAGGGTGTTTGGGCTTCCTGATGCCCACTTTTTCCATAAATGGATGTTGCGGTACTTAGAGACTATGAACAAGAATGTGCCCGATCAACGCTTTTGCTGGGCAGAAATAATAAGCAGCACAATCTCTGAGCAGCTACAACAATTTACCACAACTGGGAGATTCTACATGAATTCCTATGTTGTTTACGCTGCAGCTTCAGAAAGGGACTACCCAGCCCTGATGCGGAGTGGGGTTTGGCCCCAGGTCAAAATTTATGAATACTATCCAGAATTGAAGCTGGAAAATAGCATCCCTCAATTTACAAAGATCAACGATGCATTTTTCTACTTCATCATCTACCTGTTGAGGCCAAATATGACTTACGGTCGCACGACCAAGAGCATAGTGACAGCCACTGAGAAATGGGGGGCCCTGTTCACCCAATTCCCCACATTCACTTATCTGAGGGCAGCTAACTTCTTGGGAGAGCCAACTAGATTGCCAAGGTATGCTGGACCAAAGTTGATTCTGCTGGAGCTGTCAAGACAGCTAATCACCTACCATGAAAAGTGCCAAAAAAGAAAGAAGGGTGGAACTCCTTTCCCCCTCACAGTGGGTAGATATACATGTCTAACTCACCACAAGGCAAAAGACATGTTTGCAGAGCTGGAGCTGCTCAATCTGAAACATGACTTCCCAGCAAGGCCTACCTTCGACCCGAGAAATTGTCTTCCTAGGGCCAAGCTCGATCCAATCCACATCCCTCAGATCGAGGATATTTACATTGACCTATATCATGAGGTGGAGCTTAGGAGGAAGGACCATTCTCGGTTGGCCTTGGCAGAAATCATCCAATACGGGGTAGCCATCATCCCCAAAGGCTACCAAACTACCGAGGAGGAAGTAGATCAAGTATATCTTAATACAGGTGGGGACGATTGGCCTTTTGCGGCAATTGATAGAACCAAAGCTCCTCAAACAATTGAGGAAAGGGTCAAGGAAACTCTGCGCAGAACAGAGCATTGGTGCCGAATGAACGGGCTCATCTACCTCGGAGTCGATTTCACAACCTCTCCGTTGGGTAACGCATCTCCTAGATCAAAACAGCAGCCTAAAGGCAAAGGTAAAAGCAAAGAGGGTGAATCCAGCACCACTCAAGAGGAAGCTCCTGAAAGTCCTCCTTCCGCTGCACCAGAACAAGTTGTAACTCTGGCTTCTCCAGAGAAAGAAGCAGAAGAGGATGTTCCAATAGGCCCATCCACTCAGGATGTCGGCACTGCTACAACAATTGAGGTCCCTTCTGTCCCTTCTTCTTCTCCTCCTTCCCCTCCTCGAGTGACTCAAGCGACCATTCCTTTGGTCGTGTCCTCTCCCCCTTCTTCTACTGTTCCTCCCGCTTCTTCGTCCATCTTCTCTTCTCTCGCGGACCTGTCCCCCTCCATTTCTTCCCTCATCTCTGAGCTCCCTTCCCTTCCTATGTCTTCCTCTCCTGCAGTATCTGTTCCTCCCGTGAGCACTTCTTCGGCCTCCCTCTCAATGCCGCCTCCAAGTGTCTCCACTTTTTTCCCTTCTACTACTGCAGCTGCCCCCTTCTCTGTTTCTGGCCCTTCTCCCATAAGTCCAGCCTGGATCTCCCAGCACTTAAGTCAGCAGAAAAGGAAAGTTCCCATCGCTCCGATGGACTTTTCCGTAATCCCGTCCAAAGGGGCAAAGAAGCAGAAGCCTGTCACACGCTTCTCTCAGAGTGCTTCGGGAGAGAGGGTGATGGAGATCGCATACCCTAATCCCCTCAAGGATAAAAAGGATCTGTCTCCGACAGATTATACAGTGACTCAAGTCACAATGGGTACATCTTCTGAGAGCCTTCAAGGAGAAGCCTTATCTGCAGTCGACGCCCTCTGCAAGAAGCTTCAAGAAGCTAAAGAAGAGAAAAGGCTATTGAAAGAGCAAAACAAACATCTGCTCCAAGCCTTACAGAAGATGGGCAGTGCACCTCCCACAACTGCCGCCGAGACTCCTGAGCCTCTGAGCCAGGATAAAATTAATGAATATGAAAAGGCGAGATGAAAGAGCAAAATAAACATCTGCTCCAAGCCTTACAGAAGATGGGCAGTGCACCTCCCACAACTGCCGCCGAGACTTTGAGCCTCTGAGCCAGGATAAAATTAATGAATATGCAAAGATCGGCGAGCAGGGCATGGCAGTTTCCGCTTGGAGGAGCCAGATCCTCAAAGACAGTGAAAAAGTGATCGCCAAGTTCTCTGGTTTGTATTTGAACATCAACAAGGTGAATAAAGAGCTCCAAGCACTAGCAGGACCCATATCAGAAGAGCTGGACCATGCTAGGCTGCAGCATGAGACCTTTCAACAAATGTTCGACTGTTCAGTCGAAGATCTGGTCAAGTTCGGTGTCTTCGGTCATCCCAGAGCCCTCAACAAAGTCATTTCCACTCTAGACTACCGGATGGATCAACTGGAGTTTGTCCTTGAAAAGATCGATAAGGTAAAGGAGGAAGCCCTGGACGCGATGCACCAAATGGAACAAATCGTTCTCAACATGTCTCCAGGGTTGCTTACTCCTTCCTTCGCCTTAAGGAAAGTTGATGAAACCATCCAGATCTTTAAAGAGATCGTGTCACGAGGGCTGGGGCCAGAGGTCTCTTTTGACGCAGAGTCCATTAATAACCTGCTGGCCTGTCGGGATTTCATCGGGTTCCTCATAGAAGCTGAAAAAGAATATTCCAAACTCCCAGAGAAGCTCATAGATGAGCGGGAGACTTGCGAGGCGATCAGTGAGCGACACAAGGATCCTTCCCAGGATCAACTAGGGCCCATGATCAGCAAGTTCATGGAATACCGCGCTCAATTCCACATCTCGTCACCTGAGCAGCAGCAGAAGCAGGCTACTCCCTTTCGGCCGCAGGATGACGATGATGAATAGTGGCTTCTTCTTCTTCTTCTTCTCTCTCTTCTTCGACTTTCTTTCTGTGAATATCTGAAGTATGTTGGCACAAATGATGACATCATCCATGTTGCACCATGGGATGATGTCATCCATCAAGTTGTCAAAAGTCAACATGACTTTGAGATATTTTGTATATTTTGTAAATATCTTTGTAAATAGGTGGTTGGCTCCTTTTTGCCTTCTTTTCTCTCCTTCTTCTATAAATACCTCAATACTTGTTGTATTGTGGATGAGTGAATATCTTTCAGATGAAAAATAGAAGTGAGGAGAAAAGACTTTGAGCTTTTTGTAACAGAAATAATTATTAATACAATATTTAGACTTTGTGCTGAATACATGTGTTATTTGCATCAGATCTTTCTTATGTCAGATCTATGTGTTTATTCTGTTAAATCTGCTTCTGTTTTATTGTCATTTATTCATCAGTATTGCTTTGCTCGTTTATGCAAGTAGGTTTGGCTCTGTTTACTACCAATCCCAAAACATAAACCTTCTGACCTTTCTGCTTTGGAATTCATTTCTTTTCTTCCTTCGGACCTGCTCTTTCTTCATCTTCTCTTTCATTCCTTTCTTTTCGCAGTCGGAAACACCCTACTGGGATGAGATCCCAAACCCCCGAAGGTAGAATATTATGAGACTTGCACAGATTCTTGCTGGTAGAATAGTAATAAACCAGTTTCACTTTGCTGACTCAAAGAGGGGCTATGCCCTGCACACTGTTGGCTCGTTTATCCATAGATCTGCCCAAGCGACAGATTTGGCTATCACTTCTAGACCAGCTTCCATCATGGTCATCACTGGCTTACAATTCGCCATCTTGAATTTCTCAAGTAGATTCCTTGCATAATTTTGCTAAAAAATAAACGCACCTCTATCTGTTTGCAAGAATTCAACCCCCAAATAATAGTATCCAAGACCCAAGTCCGTCTTGTTAAGAGAAAAGTAGGGATCTGATTTTCACCTTGCTGTGACACCACTGGTCCTTTTCTGGCCATGATTACCCACTTAAACAATAAGAGTTACTATATCAACCACCAAATTTTGATGTAAAAATTGGGATTAGGACTTCTCTTCAACCCAGAATTAATCAAAAAATGATCAATTTATGTGTATAATAATACTCTTGGCACTTGCTTCAGCCCATAGAGTGCTTTCACCACCTGCACACAAGATTTTCATTGCCAGCAACAACACAACTTTCTAGCTGCATCATGTACACCAACTCCATTAAATCACTGTTAAAAAGTCACTTTTGATATCCCTCGGAATCACTTTCCAACGAAACTAAGAAGTAATGAAGGCCACTAACCTGATTCTCTCCACACTCAGAAAATGGAGAAAGAAAGGCTTGCCTTTCTCTCAATAAGAACCTAATATGGGTTCAAAAAAGTTTAGTGTAACTCTGCTACATTGATAAAAGAATGTCAGGCATTGGAACTTGGTATGTAGACTACATTAGAGAGTTGAAAGTAGAAAGAAGGAAAACAACAGATCATTTGCGGGAAAAAAAAAGGGTCTGTGCATGCTTAAATAGTGCAAATGGATTCATAAGAAATACAAGGAGGTTACAGATCAGACTGCACGTACAGGTTGCTAAAGAGAGTTTTTTGTGAAGCCACATTATGCCAATGAAGATTTAAGTCAACAAATAGTTAGAGATTTCTTTTGCTTTAAAATATTTGTTTCCTGTCAAACTGTTCTACTTTGTTGTGAGGATTCTTTTTACTCGGTGTCATGGGGGGATCATTCATTTGGTTTCCTTCGCAAAATGTAATAATTTCATGGTATGACTATTTTGCAGATTGTGCATGGAAACCAATCCTGTGCTGCACATGCAATTTCATTCCTTGTTCAGGCTTATTTAAGAGCATTGCCAGTATATCTTCCAGTTTATTTTATACCAGCTCTTATTGTTCATAGGAAAGGGCTTCTAAAAGAGTAAGTAATAGAATCATTCTCTCTTTTGTATCACCCTCGCAACCAGTTATTTTACTTTCGGATTGCATTTGAGTGATTTTGGGCACTTTTAAAAATCATCTGAAAAAGAGACCGCATATTTTGATTGTCACTAAATTATAAACTTAAAAGTAGTCAAATCTGAAGGGCAGTAGATGGAATATTTTCTTGTACAAAATGGCAATTAAGACAAGCAAAGGCATCGAATTTGATTTGTTTGCATGCTCTGGTCACAATATGATCAGAGGCAACTAGTTGTAAAGAAGGGTAGTAATTGAATTGAATTTTTTAATTTTTCCGTCTCAGAATAGTGTAAATTACAAAAAGTTTTGTAAATGCTTTCTTGGATATTTTCCACAATTATATTCAACAGCCTCCACTTCTTGCAACCATCCTTAATTCGTTTGATTTTGTCGATTTTAATGCAGACATTTATGACATACATGCTCACTAAGAGCGATCAATTGCATCGCTTATATCTTTCAAGCCACCCCTTGTGTCAATTCCCAGTTTACTACTAAGGTGTCATTTCTGAAGTATTTTATGAATGGTAGATGTCTCTTAAGTT
The DNA here is from genome assembly GCA_019776745.2 of Taxus chinensis. Lineage (NCBI taxonomy): Eukaryota > Viridiplantae > Streptophyta > Pinopsida > Cupressales > Taxaceae > Taxus > Taxus chinensis. Next base: position 97,571,502 of record CM034150.1, read on the forward strand.
ACCATATATATTACACACACACACATTTGTTTTCCAAGGGTCTTACTGCCTTTTCATATCAGGTGCTATGATTTCTTGTATGGTATAAGTCATTAAAGCTCTTGAATTTTAAGGGGTTTTTTTACTGTCCTTATAGGCCTCGTAGCATTCTGGGAAAAAGCTTGTTCGGTACTGCAAGATCAAGCTTATTTCTGTCTGCATATTGCTCTTCAGCTTGGTATGTTGTAATTCCTCACTTGTCACACTAGTTTTAATGGTTCAAATTGATTTATCTTGCATAAAATGAGATCTTGGGTTTCTAACTTTGAGTTTTCCATGTTAATATTTGTGGATGCTAATTCATATTCTTAGTATTGTGCCCGACTTTTGAAATTTACTTGCTCCCTTATGCTATTTATCAATTAATTTGGTCATTTCATATTTTTTCTTCCCTTTAGTAAAAATCTGTCTTTATGCCACATTTTATGTTACAGCATGGCCCTTTCCAATGCCTGCCCAAAATGTCAAAATTCAGAGACATTTAAAAAAAACATAAGTAAAAAACCAGTGTGTTTTAATGCAGAGAAGGATCATTGATATGTCAAGTCTTTAGATGGGCAATCCTTGATGTTCTTTGTTGTTAAAGCTCACAATTCTGGACTCCAGATAACTATTAAGTATTACTCTGACTGTCTTTAATTTCAGAAACAAAGATGATGCACACTAGCCAAATAATCAAGCTATTCTTCAATATGGCTCAATAACATAACTTGGCCCAATAACAAGGGCTTTAGCAGGACTTTGTCCAATAGCAGGGTTAATGTGATCCAATAGCAGGACTTGGCCAAATAGCACGGCTAACTTATTATCACCCAAATATAGGGATCACCAATAACAAATTTCTTAGGCATTATTCAGTTCAGGAAAGTATGGCAGCGATCAATCTTTTGTTATGGTCAGTATTAATGAGCATTTATTAGAATCAATTTATTACAATCAACTGTAATCAGCATCCATCAAATACCAACAACACTCATATAGCATTTATGCCGATCATAACAATCAAACATCATTTATGGCAATTAATTCAGCATTCATAGCAATCAAACATCATTTATGGCAATCAATTCAGCATCCATACCAAGCAAACTACATTTAGATATAACCAGCTACATTAATTTTTTGTCAAAGAAGTCAGTATATAGAAAAAATCGTTTGCTGATTCCATTGTCCTATTTGTTGATGTTAGTAGTTTTTTAGGTTACAGAGGGCAAGAGCTAATTTTTTTGGTGTCACCCTGCAATTCATTGATATGAGAAGACACTAATTCCTAGGCAGCCCTCTTTATTTGAATTCTCTTTACTGACTTCCGGACAGAAATTCAATTATTAATTGAAAATGAGCCATCTAAATTGTGTTTATATATTTTTCATCAATGCTACTTGTGGCGATGTCAGCTAGGTGCAAGTGGTAGAAATGGGGCTAGTGAATTCAATATTTGGATTTCTTCAAATCAAGTTCAGGCGTTTATATGTTGTTGGAAAATGTTCAGCACACAAGTTAACATGGAATTACTTTTATTCCCAAATTATTTTTAATAGACTTCACTTTTTGGTGGCATTTATCTCTATTTACATGGCTTGCTAGAGTATCGTTGTAAAAGTCATTTAAAGTCTTATTTTTGGGAGGGTCGTTATTAGGTACTACTATTGCTATTTTGTCTTATAAACTATGTCCTAGTACAAAGTCGTTTTCCAATAGGAGTTGATGACAGTTTAATTTTTTTATGATCCATTCTTTTGAATTTTGTTTTACTGTCAAGATTTGTGTAAACCAGAGATTGGATATCTGCTACAAAATCTCTTTTCTTGGTTTATAGACCGATGTATGTTTATATTCGTTAGAATATAGTGATCATCTATATTGTCTGCGACATACTCCTTTTGGGAATACTATAGTAGTGGTTTACAATATGTATGTGCTTCAAATCTGTTGTTCTTAAGGTAGTTTTTGAACATTTTGGTTGTGTGGATTATTGCTTATACTTAGTCAAATATTTGGTATATTTATTCAGCATCGTGGATTTCTCTTCTTTTTATACGTAGGCTATTATTTTCTTGTACTTGGAAAGCCTTGATCCCATTGTGTAAATGGTTTGGTCGGATTTGGTAGTAATAGGATAGGAGCTTCAGCCAATCATTTCTCAAGGGCATCAAAAGGCTTGTGTTTGAATATCTTTTTATTTTCCTTCGTAATTATTGTATGGGTAAAGCCATCTTGGAGAAACCATGAACAAATCTTTTCGTAAAGCTAGCAATTCTTAGGAATCTTCATATGCTTATATGTGTTCTCTAATCCCAAATTACTCTAATGTTCTTCAAATTTACTCCTATCACACCTTTGTCAGAGATCACATGTTGTAGATTGTCAATTTTGTTTGTGAAGAAATCACATCTAGATTGCACCTTTGTCAGGGATCACGTGTCCTAGATGCTCAATTTTGTTTGTGAGGAAATCACATCTAGAAAGTTAATGTAGAGCTATGTAGCTTTAGTACTAATTCTAGGCATTTCTTGTGTTTATCCTAGTGTTACATGGGGACATGTCCCCGAGGTCCTAATGCTGTCGCATATGTATTAGGGACAGAGGGATGGGGACAAAATTTTCCCCTCACTCCCCTCGCCCACCTCCTACCCATGCATCCCTACAAAATGGAAAAGAAATTAGGGACGTCCATGGGACATTTTGGAGACGCTGTGTGTTATCCCGTAAAATTGACAAGGGCAATTTTACTGATAACCATACCGAAAATTTTGTTCCGATCCCTCGTCGGGGATCCCTTGCGTTCGGAACGTTACAAAATCCCTTTCCGGGAAATCTGGTTTTTCGAACTTAGTCATTTTTTGGTCTTTTTAACCGGGCACATAGAATGACTATGCAACATCAACTTTTGATGCACCCCCTTCCAAGCCTTTGGCACATGTCTTCTTGTGTCAGCAGGTGTTTTGGTGCACCTCTTCTATGTTAAGGCTTCCCTGTATGTGCCGAGGCGCATGCGCCTTCCTGTCGACAGATCTTTTGTTGCGCCGCTTTTTTGGTGCGCCAAAGGCGCACATTATCCTTCTGTCAGCACCACTTCCGGTGCACCATAGGCGCACATATCTTCGTGCTGACAATTCTTTCGGTGTGCCAAAGGGCGCATGTTTTCTCATGTCGACAGCTCATTTGGTGCGCCCTTTTAAAAAGTTGGTGGCGCATTTATTGCTGCCTCACCTATAAATAGGCGCGTCTGCGCTGTCATTATCACCGATGTAAAACACATGATTTTTCTCTGAGCTTGTCAGCGCACCAGCCCCGTCACTTTCGACTTGATTTGTGGACCCGTTCTCACGCTTTTTCATCGTTTATATCAGGGGTAAGTGGCCTTCTGTCTTTCATGCGTTTTGTTTTTGTAGTTTTTTGGCTGCTAGGTGGGTTCAGTATGGATTGAAAAGAATAGATTATGAGTTTGCTTCCCCCCCCTTACTGCCTTTCCACATTTCCTCCTCTTTCCAGATCTGCTGGAAGAGGAAGCTCTGTCCTAAAAAATGATAGCTTGAAAACCCTTTTGGTATAGCACCTCTTCATATCCTACAATGAACCTTGTTATAAAAGCTAAGTCATATGTGGAAACACCTCTGAGAGAGATCAAGATCTAAAAAGAAAACTATTTTCTCCTTTGGCGCTTGAGCTCGCCATGCAAAAAGAAAAGTTGCGCCCTGTGCATTGTTCCTTTGAAAGATACACACGCCAATGCGCACTTTCCCCGCTTGTTACATCATAAAAAGATGCGCCCTCATGGCGCACTTCCCTCGCATGCTGCAAATGCTTCCCATGCGCCCCTTGGCGCATCAAACTTGGATGCAACATAAAGAATTCCTGCGCCCTTTGGCGCACCCTGCGCCCATGTAACAGCCCTTTCATATGCGCCAAGTGTTAAAGCTATAAAGGCGCAGGCGCGTTCCTCATCGCAGCAACATCATGTTGTGCAGACCCTCCATGCGCCGCGCCAAGTTCCCTTAAGCGGGCCAATGAAGTTCACATGTTACATGAAACCATATATGCGCCTTTGGCGCATCCTGTTCCCGTGCAACACAAAGATTACATGCGCCCTTTACAAAATACATCCAAATGGCGCAGGCGCACTTGTCCTTACAGCAACACAAAATGCACCATGCAGTGTCTATGCGCCATGCGCCCTTTGGCGCTAATTTATCTCCTGCAACACCCTTTTCCTGTGCGCCTTACCTATTTAGCTCTGCAATCTGCAATATCTGTGCGCCATGCACCCCGAGGCCTCAAAATTGCTAACTCTTTCTTCTGTCAGCATTTCAATGGAAAATCAAGCAGCTGACACGGCTTTCTTCGATTGGGTTTCACGTCTTATTCTTGCAGATCAGCAATTAAACTCAGAAGAACATATGTCAACATCAAGCAAGAGGCCTACCAAATCCAAAGGCAAGGCCAAGCTCACAGAGGAAGAAATGAAGTATAAATATCAGAGGGTCAGAATGCCCGACTCCCAGGCCGAGTGTGACCTGGACATCAGAGACTCAGAGTTGGGTCATATTGATTTGGAGGAATTCTGGGTCAGGACTCAGAAGGTCACAAGAAGTCCATGGATGGACAAGCTGATAGGCAGTGCCCTGCACTTCGCTGGAGGAATCCCAGTCAGCGCTGTTAACAATGAATTCATGATGGTGGTTGCCCGGTGCTACAACAAAGACACAAGGTGTGTCGTAAATGAAAAGGGCGAGGTCGTAATCAACCTCACCGCCCGCCACTTTGAGATAATACTCGGCATTCCTCATCACCGGCACTTTGTGGCCGTCAGCTGAGACGAGTGTATCAAGGCATAGGATGACAATGAAGATCAGTGCATGCAACTGATGAACGAAGTCTATCTGAAGAATAAGAAAGGTAGTGACCCGTTGGCCACAAATCATTCACCGCAGTGATTTTTCAGAGGAGCTCAGTGACACCATCACGTTCCTGAGCAGGGTGTTTGGGCTTCCTGACGCCCACTTTTTCCACAAATGGATGCTGCGGTACTTAGAAACCATGAACAAAAATGTGCCTGATCAACGCTTTCGAATGGGCAGAAATTATAAGCAGCACGATATCAGAACAGCTGCAACAATTCCCTACAACTGGGAGATTCTACATGAATTCCTATGTTGTTTACGCTGCAGCTTCAGAGAGGGACTATCCAGCCCTGATGCGGAGTGGGGTTTGGCCCCAGGTCAAAATATATGAATACTATCCAGAATTGAAGCTGGAAAATAGCATCCCTCAATTTACCAAGATCAACGATGCATTTTTCTACTTCATCATCTACCTATTGAGGCCAAATATGACTTACGGTCGCACGACCAAGAGCATAGTGACAGCCACTGAGAAATGGGGGGCCCTGTTCACCCAATTCCCCACATTCACCTATCTGAGGGCAGCTAACTTCTTGGGAGAGCCAACTAGACTGCCAAGGTATGCTGGACCCAAGTTGATTCTGCTAGAGCTGTCAAGACAGCTAATCACCTACCATGAGAAGTGCCTCAAAAGAAAGAAGGGTGGAACTCCTTTCCCCCTCACAGTGGGTAGATATACATGTCTTTCTCATCACAAGGCAAAAGACATGTTTGCAGAGCTGGAGCTGCTCAATTTGAAACATGACTTCCCAGCAAGACCCACCTTCGACCCGAGGAATTGTCTGCCGAGGGCTAAGCTCGATCCAATCCACATCCCTCAGATCGAGGATATCTACATCGACCTATATCATGAGGTGGAACTCAGGAGGAAGGACCATTCTCGTTTGGCATTGGCAGAAATCATCCAATACGGGGTAGCCATCATCCCCAAAGGCTACCAAACTACTGAGGAGGAAGTGGATCAAGTATATCTTGATACAGGTGGGGACGATTGGCCTTTTGCGGTGATTGATAGAAACAAAGCACCTCAGACAATTGAGGAAAGGGTCAAGGAAACTCTGCGCAGAACAGAGCATTGGTGCCGAATGAACGGACTCATCTACCTCGGGGTCGATTTCACAACCTCTCCGTTGGGTAACGCACCTCCTAGATCAAAACAGCAGCCTAAAGGCAAAGGAAAAGGCAAAGAGGGTGAATCCAGCACCACTCAAGAGGAAGCTCCTGAAAGTCCTCCTTCCGCTGCACCAGAACAAGTTGTAACTCTGGCTTCTGCAGAGAAAAGAAGCGGAAGAAGATGTTCCAATAGGCCCATCCACTCAGGATGTCGGCACTGCTACAACAACCGAGGTCCCTTCTGTCCCTTCTTCTTCTCCTCCTTCCCCTCCTCGAGTGACTCAAGCGACCATTCCTTTGGTCGTGTCCTCTCCCCCTTCTTCTACTGTTCCTCCCGCTTCTTCGTCCATCTTCTCTTCTCTTACGGATCTGTCCCCCTCCATTTCTTCCCTCATCTCTGAGCTCCCTTCCCTTCCTATGTCTTCCTCTCCTGCAGTATCTCTTCCTCCCGTGAGCACTTCTTCGGCCTCCCTCTCGATGCCGCCTCCAAGTGTCTCCACTTTTTTCCCTTCTACTACTGCAGCTGTCCCCTTCTCTGTTTCTGGCCCTTCTCCCATAAGTCCAGCCTGGATCTCCCAGCACTTAAGTCAGCAGAAAAGGAAAGTTCCCATCGCTCCGATGGACTTTTCCGTAATCCCGTCCAAAGGGGCAAAGAGACAGAAGCCTGTCACACGCTTCTCTCAGAGTGCTTCGGGAGAGAGGGTGATGGAGATCGCATACCCTAATCCCCTCAAGGATAAAAAGGATCTGTCTCCGACAGATTATACAGTGACTCAAGTCACAATGGGTACATCTTCTGAGAGCCTTCAGGGAGAGGCCCTATCTGCAGTCGACGCCCTCTGCAAGAAGCTTCAAGAAACAAAAGAAGAGAAAAGGCTATTGAAAGAGCAAAACAAACATCTGCTCCAAGCCTTACAGAAGATGGGCAGTGCACCTCCCGCTACTGCCGCCGAGACTCCTGAGCCTCTGAGCCAGGATAAAATTAATGAATATGCAAAGATCGGCGAGCAGGGCATGGCAGTTTCCGCTTGGAGGAGCCAGATCCTCAAAGACAGTGAAAAAGTGATCGCCGAGTTCTCTGGTTTATATTTGAACATCAACAAGGCGAATAAAGAGCTCCAAGCGTTAGCAGGACCCATATCAGAAGAGCTGGACCATGCTAGGCTGCAGCATGAGACCTTTCAACAAATGTTCGACTGTTCAGTCGAAGATCTGGTCAAGTTCGGTGTCTTCGGCCATCCCAGGGCCCTCAATAAAGTCATTTCCACTCTAGACTACCGGATGGATCAACTGGAGTTTGTCCTTGAAAAGATCGATAAGGTAAAGGAAGAAGCCCTGGACGCGATGCACCAAATGGAACAAATCGTTCTCAACATGTCTCCAGGGTTGCTTACTCCTTCCTTCGCCTTAAGAAAAGTTGAGGAAACCATCCAGATCTTCAAAGAGATCGTGTCACGAGGGCTGGGGCCAGAGGTCTCTTTTGACGCAGAGTCCATCAATAACCTGCTGGCCTGTCGGGACTTCATCGGGTTCCTCATAGAAGCAGAGAAAGAATATTCCAAACTCCCAGAGAAGCTCATAGACGAGCGGGAGACTTGCGAGGCGATCAGTGAGTGACACAAGGATCCTTCCCAGGATCAACTAGGGCCCATGATCAGCAAGTTCATGGAATACCGCGCTCAATTCCACATCTCGTCACCTGAGCAGCAGCAAAAGCAGGCTACTCCCTTTCGGCCGCAGGATGACGATGATGAATAGTGGCTTCTTCTTCTTCTCTCTCTTCTTCGACTTTCTTTTTGTAAATATCTAAAGTATGTTGGCACAAAAGATGACATCATCCATGTTGCACCATGGGATGATGTCATCCATCAAGTTGTCAAAAGTCAACATGACTTTGAGATATTTTGTAAATATCTTTGTAAATAGGTGGTTGGCTCCTTTTTGCCTTCTTTTCTCTCCTTCTTCTATAAATACCCCAATACTTGTTGTGGTGTGGATGAGTGAATATCTTTCAGATGAAAAATAGAAGTGAGGAGAAAAGACTTTGAGCTTTTTGTAACAGAAAGAATTATTAATACAATATTTAGACTTTGTGCTGAATACATGTGTTATTTGCATTGGATCTTTCTTACGTTAGATCTGTGTGTTTGTTCTGTTGAATTTACTTCTGTTTTATTGTCATTTATTCATCAGTATTGCTTTGCTCATTTATGTAAGTAGGTTTGGCTCTGTTTACTACCAATCCCAAAACATAAACCCTTTGACCTTTCTGCTTTGGAATTCATTTCTTTTCTCCCTTCGGACCTGCTCTTCCTTCATCCTCTCTTTCATTCCTTTCTTTTCGCAGTTGGAAACACCCTACTGGGATGAGATCCCAAACCCCCGAAGGCGGAATATTGTGAGACTTGCACAGATTCCTGCTGGTAGAATAGCAATAAACCAGTTTCGCTTTGCTGACTCAAAGAGGGGCTATGCCCTGCACACTGTTGGCTCGTCTATCCATAGATCTGCCCAAGCGACAGATTTTCGGACCAACAGTTTTTGGCGACTCTACTGGGGAACGAACAGATCTATCAGATCTATGATGGTGGTAGGATAGAAAATCAGAGAAATCAGAAAAATCACTGCCTGTTTGCAAACTTGAACTTTTTGTTAAAAATCTAAAATTTTGCAAAGATGCTCCAAATTGAAAAAATTTTCTTTTGAGATCCATAGATCTGGCCTAGCTGAAGATCTTTAGTTCGCTGAGTTTTTATAAAAGACCTGTATTTTGCCGTAGATCTGAGTTTTTGACTGTTTACAAAAAATTTCAAACTCTTTGAAAAAGTCAGATTTAGATCCGAAAATCAGCTTACTAATCTTCTCTGTCATTTTATCCTCACTGTTATTTGTCATTAACCGCAATCGGTTTTCAAAAGAGGATATTTTTTAAATATTTAAAAAAGTACATGCTGCTGGTTTTTGTTAGAAAAACCAGAAAATCTGCAAGTACAACCAAAAATAAATTTTGAATCTGCACCACAGCGTTCCAGATCTGGAAGGTACGCTGGCAGGTGAGCCATTTACGCGTGGCAGGCGAGCTCGTGGAGAAGTCAATCCTACTTTCGATCGGCTTCAAAGGCACAATTTCAGTGTAGCACCGGCGCGCTTTTCATCACTAAGTTCAGCTGATCGGTCAACTAGAAGCGCCTCACCCCCACGGAAGAGCCGGTTTTCACAAGGAGCCTCTACATCCCTTTGCAGTGCTTTATTGCTCAGTGGAACCGCACTCCCAGCCCGCGTTCTTTTTCCAGCTGTCCAGATGGCGGTGCCATGGGGAAATGCTATGGGTCCTCTCGCATTACCACATCCTGTTCACGCGCTCCCTCACGGAAACCGAAAGAATTTTCCCAAATTCGACGGGAGCGGAAACCAAAGCACGGATTCGCACATATCTACATTCATCATGTCGTGCAGTATCTTGGATGTAACTCATGAAGATGTGTCGGTTCACCTTTTTCTGGAAACTCTACAAGGACCTGCAGCTGAATGGTTTCAGCATTTGCCGGCCGGATCTATTACCAGTTGGGCCACCTTGCGGGATGCTTTTGAAGACAGGTACAAGCCTTCAGAAGATGCATTTGCATTATTATCACAGATCACTCACCTGAAGAAGGAGGCCAATGAGACCATGCGCGATTTTATCGCCAGGTTCAATGCATTAATCAACCGTGTCCCTGTTGCCATGCTTCCAACACCAGAAAATCAGAAGTGTTTCTTCGTGAATGCCATGAGCTCAAAAGTAAGTTTCTTACTCCTGCAAGAGCGAGTGGCTACCTTGATTCTCACCCAGGCCGCTGCCATTCGAATAGAAGATAATTTGATAATATCTGGCGAATTGAAAAAGGAATCATCCAAGCCTAAATCTTCGGACCCTTCTCCCACTACTTCGTCTGATCCGGTATTTCAAAAGATGGCGAACGACTTACTTGCATTAAAAAAGTAGTTGGCCCAAGCTTCTCCCAGTTCCTCATACCGGGATATTCCACAGAGGAACTTCGTTTCCAACAATGTTCCTCAAAGGCCGCGCTTACCCGCAACTGCTCCGCGGTTGGCGCTTGAGGCTCCTCCGGTCAACGCTCTAGCCGAAATCGAAGAAGAGGAACAAGATTATGAAGAACCTTCGTCTCAAGGCGAAGATGATCAAGATGTCGGTGAGCCGACTGGCGACTCTACTATCAGGTATATGGAATTTGATGAGGAAGAATCTGATGAAGAAGAGGGTACCCAGGGCTATGCGAGCGGACAATCATATGTTGTTTTTACCCGCTCGCAAGGAAAAGAAGCAGAGGTCGCTGCCCATGTGCAGAAGGAGAAGGTCGTGTCAAACGCGCCTCCAACCATTGCTAAAAGAGGTAATCCTCTTCCTACTCAGCTCCCTGTTAAGTCTTTTACAAGGAAATCTTTTCCCCCCATCTCTCCTCCAAATCAGCCCTCTCATATTCCTATCAAGACCAGTAATCCTACTCCACCATCATGAAGTGAGGGACTCATTCCTTCACCAGCACAACCCTTGGCTGCATTTGATATCATAGATCACGCTAAAAAGACCAAGATCCAAATGTCTGAAGCCGAGTACCTTCAGTCAAATCCCGAACAGCTTGTAAGATTGACTAAGTATATTCAACGTCAAGCTGTTATATCAAATCAGGTTTCCCCAAAAGGAATCCTTTCCACTCCTCCTGAATCCCACATAAATGTTGCCTCAACATCTGCATCAGGTAAGATAGAACCTTTCTATCTCTCCCTCCTAATCAATGGTCACAAATTGAGTAACTGCATAATTGATTCGGGAGCTTCTGATAACGTCATGCCGGCAAAAGTCACCCATGCTTTGGGCCTCACCCTTACCAAGCCTTTTGGCAGATGTTATTCCTTGGAAACCAAGCAGGTTCCGTTGATTGGTCAAATCAAAGACGCGTAATTTGCATTTGCGGCATTCCCAGAGAAGAGAGTAAAGATGACCGTCCTCGTTGCTGACATTCCAGCAGCCTACGGAATTTTGCTGGGAAGAAGTTTTTGCAGTGAAGTTGGTGGAGAAATTCATATGGACTGGTCTAAAACTAGAATTCCCGTCAAAGGTGTAATGCAGACATTGGAGCCGGAATCACAAAAGAAGTACTTGGTTACTAGCTCTGAGGACCCCAAAGCTCAAATTCTTTTTGAATCATCAGGGATGGGGAACTATTTCTTGTCTACCGAGTCTGACAAAATGGTTGTTCTCGCTCAAGAAGAAGATCTTAATAAGATCTGGACTTTGCAGTTTGATGGCAGCTGCGCAACCAGTGGATGTGGCGCCGGAGCCGTGCTAATATCTCCCGAAGAGGAGATTATTCCTCTCTCTTTCAAGTTGCAGTTTTTTAATACGAATAACACTGCTGAGTATGAATCTTTGTTACTCGGCATGCAGGCAGCAAGAGAGAGAGGGATCAAAAATCTGAAAGTGCAAGGTGATGCAGAGCTAGTTGTGAATCAAGTTAAAAGGATATATCAAGTGAAGAATGAAAGGCTCAGGCATTACCGTAATGCAGCATGGGACAGCATTGAAGAGTTTGATGCTTTTTCAATTGAATCCATTCCAAGAGCTCAAAATGACATGGCCGATTCATTGGCTGTTTCAGCATCCCTCATGCTCCCTCACCCAGGTTTGAAAACAAACAAATACACCATTGAGGTGGTTTTCCACCCGAGCGTGCCAGACAATTCTCAGCATTGGCAAGTGTTCAACGATGACAATCAACTCATTGCCTTTCTAGAGAAGGCGGAAAATTTTAAGGAATTGCATTTCGAAGGATCCACTTCTATGTGCCGTGAATCAGTCACCGATCAAGACAATGAATCCGAAGGGAACGACGGCATATGTCAGCTCAAAGGAAATAAAATTCCAAAGGGCTTGGTTTCTCTGGAACGGTTGTTCGACAGGCATGATCGTTTTGTGAAAAAGAAAAGGCAAGATGATCCTGACTCATCCCCAGAAACTGAACCGGTCAATTTAGGTTCGGTAGAACACCCGCAGTTTGTGAACATTGGAAAATGTTGCACGCCAGAAGAGAAGCGGAAGTTTGTCAAACTGCTGAAGAAATACATGGATGTATTGGCATGGTCCTACGCCGATCTAAAGTCTTTTAAGCCAAAGGACGTCCAACATGACATCCCATTGAAAGAAGACGTTAAAGCCTTTCGCCAGAAGCAGAGGCATTATAATCCTAAGATCTCAGGTACTATCCAGGCTGAAATTCAGAAAATGCTGGATGCGAGAATCATTTTTCCTATCCATCACAGTACTTGGGTAGCAAATATTGTGCCAGTGTGCAAGAAGAATGGTGAAATACGCATATGCGTAGATTTTCGAAACCTGAATCAGGCTTCCTTGAAAGACAACTACCCCCTTCCTATAATGGATCAAGTTCTACAAGCAGTCACTGGATCGGAAATGCTGTCCATGCTTGATGGTTTTTCAGGCTACAATCAGATTGAAGTTTCACCTGAAGATCAATTTAAAACAGCATTCACTACTCCCTGGGGTACATTTGCCTATAGCAGGATGCCTTTTGGCCTAACCAATGCTGGCGCCACTTTTCAGCGGGCCATGGACCTGGCATTCAAAGGTATGATGGGGAAGGTCATTGTCGTTTATCTGGATGACTTGACTGTGTTCTCTAAACAACGAAGTAATCATTGTGATCACCTAGAGCAAGTATTGGCCAGATGCCGAGAACATGGGATTTCCCTGAACCCAAAAAAGTCCGTTTTTGGAGTCACGGAAGGAAAGTTGCTAGGGCACGTTGTTAGCAAGGAAGGAACGAAGATAGATACCGAAAGAGTCAAGGCTATTCAGAGCCTTACTCTACCTACAAGTAAGACTGGCGTTCATTCTTTCTTCGGAAAGGTGAACTTTCTCAGGCGTTTTGTTCCCGACTTTGCTGAGAAGACTCGTCATATATTGGACATGATGAAGGGGTCACCAACTTTCCGGTGGAGCGAGGAAGGAAAAAGGTCATTTGAAGAGATAAAAGCTTCCGTCGCTCACGCACCAGTCCTGGTATGTCCCGATTTCTCCAAGGACTTTATCATGTATAGTTATGCATCTGAGCATACTGTGTCTGCCATCTTGATGCAAAAGAATTCGGAGGATGTTGAATCTCCGATTGCGTTCATGAGCTCTCCCCTCAAGCCTCACGAACTAAAAATGTCTCAATTGGAAAAGCATGCCTTCGCCGTTGTCAAAGCAGTAAAAAATTTCAGGTATTACATTCTAAATTCTCATACAGTGGTGCTGGTTCCTGACACGGCAGTCAAATCAATTCTAACTCAACAGGAGTTAGGAAGCTTGCGAGGAAATTGGATTGCAAAGGTCCAGGAGTACGACCTGGATATAAAACCAACCAAGCTGGTAAGAGGCAAGGGCCTATGTCAGCTTATGGCTGAAAACAAAGATTCAGAAAGTCCTGAGGAAAAGGATGATTGTACCAATGAAGCACAAAGCCAGTTGGAGAAAGCCCATTCTCTGCCTCTGGTCCTATTTGTTGCAACCAGCGATGAGTGGTATTCCGATATTGCTTTCTTCCTCACCTACGGCGAATGTCCAGCTCACCTAACTACAAAGGAGAAGCGCACTATAAAGCTCAGAGCAGCTAAATATGTCATCTGGGATGACGGTTTATACAAACGCGGGATAGATGGTGTCTTCTTGCGATGTGTCGACAAGCCACAACAGGTGAAGTTGCTTGAAAGTTTTCATAATTCAGCCTGTGGAGGCCATTTCTCCTCTTCCGTGACGGCACACAAGATCATCCGAGCCAGGTACTATTGGCCGACGCTTTTCCAAGATACAGCTACCTAGGTAGCAAAATGTGAACCTTGCCAGCAGTTCGTCGGCAAGCCCAAGTTGGCTACTTTTCCCCTCAGGCCGGTCGTTGTCAACGAACCATTCAGGCAGTGGGGAATTGATTTTATCGGTGCACTCAATCCCCAATCGAGTGCCAGACATAGTTATGTCCTTACAGCAATGGATTACTTCACCAAGTGGGTGGAAGCCATACCTGTCAAACATGCCACTTCTGAGGTTGTTTGCAGTTTCATCAAAGAAAACATCATTGTCAGGTTTGGCGTCCCAAACAAAATTGTTGCTGATAATGCTTCTAACTTCTCCTCATGAGAAATTATTAGTTTTTGCTATGAATATGGGATAACTTTGGCTCACGCCTCAGATTATTACCCTCAGGGTAATGGTCAGGCGGAATCCAGTAACAAGAACTTGGTGACCATCATACGAAAACTAGTGGATGAGAATCAACGAATGTGGCACAAGTCCTTATACGACGCTTTGTGGGCAGATCGCATTACTCCCAAGAGGTCCCTCGGTATGTCACCTTTTCAAGTGTTATATGGCACTGATGCCGAGCTTCCCATTTCTGCTGAACTCCCTGCTCTGCGCTTGGCACGAGCTATTGAAGATGAAACTTTCCAAAATTCTCTTGAAAAGAGGATCATGTATCTGACAGAGCTCGAAGAAAAGAGAGTAAGAGTGGTCGACAGGATCACCGAACATCAGAATCAAGTCAAGAGACTGTTCGATAAAAAAGCTAAGCAAAGGAATTTCCAGGTGGGAGACCTCGTCCTTCTGTGGGACAAGCGAAGAGAGCCAAAAGGCATGCACGGAAAGTTTGATTCCCTATGGAGAGGACCTTTCAAGATAAAGCAGCTCAACGGAGAGAATAGTTTCTATCTCTCATATCTGGATGGAACCGAACTCCCGCTTCCCTATAGCGGGCAGCATCTGAAAATTTTCAGGAAGTAGAGCTTGCTCTCTTCTTTGTACAGTTTGCTTTAGTTGTGTGTTTGTTTTCGTCGTGTGTTTGCTTTCTGTTTGTTGCGTGTTTCCTTTGTTCTCCCTCCGGTCGCCCTTGTTTTTGACTCTGTTACCCAATGGATAGGCACATGAGATCTGGGATTCTCTACCCCCGAGTTTGCTCAGGGATAGTCCCCAGAAAGAGCCAGCTGTTATCCCGTAAAATTGACAAGGGAAATTTTACTGATAACCATACCGAAAATTTTGTTCCGATCCCTCGTCGGGGATCCCTTGCATTCGGAACGTTGCAAAATCCCTTTCTGGGAAATCTGGTTTTCCGAACTTAGTCATTTTTGGTCTTTTTGGCCGGGCGCATAGAATGACTATGCAACATCAACTTTTGATGCGCCCCCTTTAAAACCTTTGGCGCATGTTTTCTTGTGTCAACAGGCGTTTTGGTGTGCCTCTCTATGTTGAGGCTTCCCTGCGTGCGCCAAGGCGCATGCGCCTTCCTGTCAACATATCTTTTGTTGCGCCTCTTTTTGGTGCGCCAAAGGCGCACATATTCCTCTGTTAACACCACTTCCAGTGCACCATAGGCGCACATATCTTCGTGTTGACATGTGCGCCAAAGGGCGCATGTTTTCTCATGTCGACCTCTTTTGGTGCGCCCATTTAAAAGTTGGTGGCACATTTATTGCTACCTCACCTATATATAGGCGCGTCTGCGCTGTCATTGTCACCAGAGCAAATCACGTGACTATTTTCATTATTTTCTCTGACCCTGTCAGCGCACCTGCCTTGTCACTTTCGAATCACGTTGTGGACCCGTTCTCACGCTTTTTCATCGTTTATATCCGGGTAAGTGGCCTTCTGTCTTTCGTGCGTTTTGTTTTTGTGGTTTTTGGCTGCTAGGTTGGTTCAGTATGGATTGAAAAGATTAATTCATGAATTTGCTTCCCCCCCTGTTGTCTTTCCACATTTTCCTCCTCCTCTTTCCATATCTGCTGGTAGAGGAAGCTCTTGTCCTAAAAAATAATAGCTTGAAACCCCTTTTGGTATTAAACCTCTTCATATCACCCAATGAAACTTGCAAAGAGAGCTAAGCCATATGTGGAAACCCTCTCTGAGAAAAATCTGAACCTAAAAGAAAACTGTATTTTCCTTTGGCGCATTGAGCAACCATGCAACATTAAAAATAGTTGCGCCCTTGGCGCATCTGTCGCCCCTGTTACACAATGAGCATCGCGCCAATGGCGCGCATTCCCTGCCTGCTACATCATGAAAAGTTGTGCCCTCATGGCGCACTTCCCTCGCATGCTGCAAATGCTTTCCGTGCGCCCTCTTAGCACATCAAACTTGAGTGCAACATTGCAAATTCTTGCACCCTTTGGCGCACCCAGCATCCATGTAACATCTCTTTCATATGCGCCAAGTGCAAAGCTATACAAGGCGCAGGCGCGTCCCTCATCGCAGCAACATCATGTCATGCAGACCCTCCATGCGCCGCGCCAAGTTCCCTTAAGCACGCCAAAAGCACATGTTACACAAACCATTATATGCACCCTTTGGCGCACCGAATGTTCCATGCAACATGAAAATACATGCGCCTCGGGCGCATCCTGTTCCCGTGCAACATAAAGATTTCGTGCGCCCTTTACAAAATACATCCACATGGCGCAGGCGCACTTGTCCTTACAGCAACACAAAATGCATTATGCAGTGTCTATGCGCCATGCGCCCTTTGGCACTGATTTATCTCCTGCAACACCCTATTCCTGTGCGCCTTACCTATTTAGCTCTGTAAATCTGCAATATCCATGCGCCATGCGCCCCGAGGCCTCAAAATTGCTAACTCTTTCTTCTGTCACCATTTCAATGGAAAATCAAGCAGCTGACACGGCTTTCTTCGATTGGGTTTCACGTCTTATTCTTGCAGATCAACAATTAAGCTCAGAAGAACATATGTCAACATCAAGCAAGAGGCCTACCAAATCCAAAGGCAAGGCCAAGCTCACAGAGGAAGAAATGAAGTATAAATATCAGAGGGTCAGAATGCCTGACTCCCAGGCCGAGTGTGACCTGGACATCAGAGACTCAGAGTTGGGTCATATTGATATGGAGGAGTTCTGGGTCAGGACTCAGAAGGTCACAAGAAGTCCATGGATGGACAAGCTGATAGGCAGTGCCCTGCACTTCGCTGGAGGAATCCCAGTCAGCGCCGTTAACAATGAATTCATGATGGTGGTTTCCCGGTGCTACAACAAAGACACAAGGTGTGTCGTAAATGAGAAGGGCGAGGTCGTAATCAACCTCACTGCCCGCCACTTTGAGATAATACTCGGCATTCCTCATCACCGGCACTTTGTGGCCGTCAGCCAAGAAGATTGCATCAAGGCATGGGATGACAATGAAGATCAGTGCATGCAGCTGATGAATGAAGTCTATCTGAAGAACAAAAAGGTAGTGACCCGTTGGCCACAAATCATTCACCGCAGTGATTTTTCAGAGGAGCTCAGTGACACCATCACGTTCCTAAGCAGGGTGTTTGGGCTTCCTGACGCCCACTTTTTCCACAAATGGATGCTGCGGTACCTTAGAAACCATGAACAAAAATGTGCCCGATCAACGCTTTTGCTGGGTAGAAATTATAAGCAGCACAATCTCTGAACAGCTGCAACAATTTACCACAACTGGGAGATTCTACATGAATTCCTATGTTGTTTACGCTGCAGCTTCAGAGAGAGACTACCCAGCTCTGATGCGGAGTGGGGTTTGGCCCCAGGTCAAAATATATGAATACTATCCAGAATTGAAGCTGGAAAATAGCATCCCTCAATTTACAAAGATCAACGATGCATTTTTCTACTTCATCATCTGCCTGTTGAGGCCAAATATGACTTACGGTCGCACGACCAAGAGCATAGTGACAGCCACTGAGAAATGGGGGGCCCTGTTCACCCAATTCCCCACATTCACTTATCTGAGGGCAGCTAACTTCTTGGGAGAGCCAACTAGACTGCCAAGGTATGCTGGACCCAAGTTGATTCTGCTGGAGCTATCAAGACAGCTAGTCACCTATCATGAAAAGTGCCTCAAAAGAAAGAAGGGTGGAACTCCTTTCCCCCTCACAGTGGGTAGATATACATGTCTAACTCACCACAAGGCAAAAGACATGTTTGCAGAGCTGGAGCTACTCAATCTGAAACATGACTTCCCAGCAAGGCCTACCTTTGACCCGAGAAATTGTCTTCCTAGAGCCAAGCGCGATCCAATCCACATCCCTCAGGTCGAGGATATTTACATCGACCTATATCATGAGGTGGAGCTTAGGAGGAAGGACCATTCTCATTTGGCCTTGGTAGAAATCATCCAATACGGGGTAGCCATCATCCCCAAAGGCTACCAAACTACTGAGGAGGAAGTAGATCAAGTATATCTTAACACAGGTGGGGACGATTGGCCTTTTGCGGCAATTGATAGAACCAAAGCTCCTCAGACAATTGAGGAAAGGGTCAAGGAAACTCTGCGCAGAACAGAGCATTGGTGCCGAATGAACGGGCTCATCTACCTCGGAGTTGATTTCACAACCTCTCCGTTGGGTAACGCACCTCCTAGATCAAAACAACAGCCTAAAGGCAAAGGAAAAGGCAAAGAGGGTGAATCCAGCACCACTCAGGAAGAAGCTCCTGAAAGTCCTCCTTCCGCTGCACCAAAACAAGTTGTAACTCTAGCTTCTCCAGAGAAAGGAACGGAAGAAGATGTTCCAATAGGCCCATCCACTCAGGATGTCGACACTGCTGCAACTACCGAGGTCCCTTCTGTTTCCCTTCTTCTTCTCCTCCTTCCCCTCCTCGAGTAACTCAAACGACCATTCCTTTGGTCGTGCCCTCTCCCCCTTCTTCTACTGTTCCTCCCGCTTCTTCGTCCATCTTCTCTTCTCTCGCGGACCTGTCCCCCTCCATTTCTTCCCTCATCTCTAAGCTCCCTTCCCTTCCTATGTCTTCCTCTCCTGCAGTATCTGTTCCTCCCGTGAGCACTTCTCCGGCCTCCCTCTCGATGCTGCCTCCAAGTGTCTCCACGTTGTTCCCTTCTACTACTGCAGCTGCCCCCCTCTCTTTTTCCGGCCCTTCTCCTATAAGTCCAACCTGGATCTCCCAGCACTTAAGTCAGCAGAAAAGGAAAGTTCCCATCACTCCGATGGACTTTTCCGTAATCCCGTCCAAAGGGGCAAAGAGACAGAAGCCTGTCACACGCTTCTCTCAGAGTGCTTCGGGAGAAAGGGTGATGGAGATCGCATACCCTAATCCCCTCAAGGATAAAAAGGATCTGTCTCTGACAGATTATACAGTGACTCAAGTCACAATGGGTACATCTTCTGAGAGCCTTCAAGGAGAAGCCTTATCTGCAGTCGACACCCTCTGCAAGAAGCTTCAAGAAGCTAAAGAAGAGAAAAGGCTATTGAAAGAGCAAAACAAACATCTGCTCCAAGCCTTACAGAAGATGGGCAGTGCACCTCCCGCTACTGCCACTGAGACTCCTGAGCCTCTGAGCCAGGATAAAATTAATGAATATGCAAAGATCGGCGAGCAGGGCATGGCAGTTTCCGCTTGGAGGAGCCAGATCCTCAAGGACAGTGAACGAGTAATCGCCAAGTTCTCTGATTTATATCTAAACATCAAAAAGGTGAATAAAGAGCTCCAAGCGTTAGCAGGACCCATATCAGAAGAGCTGGACCATGCTAGGCTGCAGCATGAGACCTTTCAACAAATGTTCAACTGTTTAGTCGAAGATCTGGTTCAAGTTCGGCATCTTCGGCCATCCCAGGGCCCTCAATAAAGTCATTTCCACTCTGGACTACCGGATGGATCAACTGGAATTTGTCCTTGAAAAGATTGATAAGGTGAAGGAAGAAGCCCTGGACGCGATGCACCAAATGGAACAAATCGTTCTCAACATGTCTCCAGGGCTGCTTACTCCTTCCTTCGCCTTAAGAAAAGTTGAGGAAACCACCCAGATCTTCAAAGAGATCGTGTCACGAGGGCGTGGGCTAGAGGTCTCTTTTGACGCAGAGTCCATCAATAACCTGCTGGCCTGTCGGGACTTCATCGAGTTCCTCATAGAAGCGGAAAAAGAATATTCCAAACTCCCAGAGAAGCTCATAGACGAGTGGGAGACTTACGAGGTGATCAGCGAGCGACACAAGGATCCTTCCCAGGATCAACTAGGGCCCATGATCAGCAAGTTCATGGAATACCGCACTCAATTCCACATCTCGTCACCTAAGCAGCAAAAGTAGGCTACTCCCTTTCGGACGCAGGATGACGATGATGAATAGTGGATTCTTCTTCTTCTCTCTCTTCTTCGACTTTCTTTTTGTAAATATCTGAAGTATGTTGGCACAAACGATGACATCATCCATGTTGCACCATGGGATGATGTCATCCATCAAGTTGTCAAAAGTCAACATGACTTTGAGATATTTTGTAAATATCTTTGTAAATAGGTGGTTGGCTCCTTTTTGCCTGCTTTTCTCTCCTTCTTCTATAAATACCCCAATACTTGTTGTATTGTGGGGGAGTGAATATCTTTTAGATGAAAAATAGAAGTGAGGAGAAAAGACTTTGAGCTTTTTGTAACAGAAATAATTATTAATACAATATTTAGACTTTGTGCTGAATACATGTGTTATTTGCATCAGATATTTCTTATGTCGGATCTATGTGTTTATTCTGTTAAATCTGCTTTTGTTTTATTGTCATTTATTCATCAGTATTGCTTTGCTCGTTTATGCAAGTAAGTTTGGCTCTGTTTACTACCAATCCCAAAACATAAACCTTCTGACCTTTCTGCTTTGGAATTCATTTCTTTTCTTCCTTCGGACCTGTTCTTTCTTCATCTTCTCTTTCAATTCCTTTCTTTTCACAGTCGGAAACACCCTACTGGGATGAGATCCCAAACCCCTGAAGGTGGAATATTGTGAGACTTACACAGATTCCTGCTGGTAGAATAGCAATAAACCAGTTTCGCTTTGCTGACTCAAAGAGGGGCTATGCCTTGCACACTGTTGGCTCGTCTATCTATAGATCTGCCCAAGCGACAGATTTTCGCGCCAACACTGTGACATCCCCAATGTATATATTTTAAATATTATATTTTATATATATTATTAAATATTTTAATGGCAATCCCCAATATCCAGGAAAAATTTTGCTGTCCGGAAGCCCTGTCCATGAGATGTAGGTAACTATGGTTGATCGTCTTGTTTGCTAAAGATTAGTATGTCATTTCATTTTTAAAGGTTATTGTGATAATTTTAAGTATGGGTAGAAATGTTGTCTAACATTCTCTTGAAGATTGCTTGTGTTGGTCAGCCCAAAGATTTTGTAATCATCACTTGTATATATAGACAAAGGTTGTGCCTCATCTAGTTTCAGTTTTTCAAGATCCCATTGGGGATCTTGAGGCGACTTGTGCTACAGTGATAAGGTGATAATTTGGTATATTGTGCATGCCATCCATATATTGTGTTCTCTTGTGTGTTTCTATCCATTTCACAACTTTACTATAATTGGCATATATCCAAAGCCTATTTCATCTACATGATTTGTTATATCCACCACCAAATAATGAATCAACCCCTAATTTATGACTTCCCAAGTATAATATGTATACTGTGTTGTAGTACATATGTCCCGACTCCTAACATTGCCACGGATTTCGCCCAGTTTAAAGTCCATATTTGTTCGTAATTATTAATTTCTTATTGAAAATGTGTCATTTTCTCGCTGTTAAAAAGCTTAAGCATCAAATCCATATGGCCTTCCTGCCACTAAACATAGAGAAAGATTTACCAATTTTCGCTTTGTAGATGACATTTTGCAATTATCCATTCTTATCAGGGCAGAAATCCAGTGACTGAAGGAGTCATTAGACAAATATCAACTGTCCTCAGGATGGCAGATCAACAGAGACAAATCACGCCTCTTTTTCAACGTTCCCCCAAAAGCAGAAGCAGGAGATCCTTTGTATTCTTAAACTCTTTTATCCACTGAAGGTAAATTACCCATAAAATATCTCAGTATTCCGCTGCATGTCAAATCTCCAAAGACCCTTTTGGATGCCACAATTAATCAGCTCAACCAAAAACTTTAACATTGGACAAAAAGGGGGTTGTCACTTATAGGTTCTAGTCAGTTGCAGTAGTTGGTTCCCCAGCATCTTCCAATCTATATGCTTAGCCTCCTACCTATGCCTAATATGGTTGTGGATCAAATGAAACACATTCAGCTGAATTTCTTATGGAAAGGAACAGATAGCGGCTTCAAGTATCACTTCATATCCTGGTCCCAAATGTGTAACTTCAAAAAATATGAAGGCTTGAATATCCATGACATAATGTCTTTCAAAAATAGAGAGGGCTTTTTATGGAAGGCTTCTTCGAGGATACCATGCATACAATACAAGAAATTTTCCAAGATCAGTTGCTGGGTGTCACCAATACTATTTAGAGTCATTCCTCTCTCCAATTAGAGTCATTACTCCTCGCACAAGTGTTCTCCAAACCTTTGATCTACATCTCAGCTGGAAACTGGGCAAGTGCCAGATCAAAATCTTTACTGTCCTGGAACATCAACTGGCATAAAAGAAAAAAAAATCCAGATGGGATAGTCATAAAAATAATCAAGCTTGGTCTTCAATTTGAATTCCAAAAATAAGATTGACTGTCTGCTTGCGCAATGCAAATCTGGAGGCTGAAGTAATCCCCATTTCTCACCCACTCGGAATTGTTGATAACTTAAATCATAGAGAATTCTAAAAACATGCCACCAACTACATGAACACAACTTTCATGCCACAAAAACTGGGAAATAAACACGTCATAGATTGTTCTTTACGGGGACCTCCAACTGCCTAAGACAGGCAAACCATCCCCTAATAAATCTCAATGGTGAAAATTGCACACTCAATCCAATCTATTTACCAGGTATCGAATTATTTTCCAAACTTTAGGATACCGGAAGTATTTTCCACGTGGCATAGTTATTACCAATCATGAGAACCAAATTTGTTTCTAACTAATGAACTGGTTTAATAAAATGTGCACTTATAGAAATAATACAATTGATGACAAGGGAAAACAATCAAATTTATAAAGATCAAAAACTGTAATTCAAAAGAGAAAATAGTGCAAAGTATGCTCCTGCATATACCAGGGATAGAGTAATATTTCTCTAGCAAAATTAATACAAGACATTATGAGTACACATGTACATATTACAAATGACACATCGGTCTTCAATAACATAAACAATGAGGCTCTAAATGGTCTATAGAGTGGAGACTACCTATATAACTACAAGCATACTATATGTTTAAAAGCCGGTCAATTAGTGAAACTCAAACAAAAATTAATAAGAATGTTATCCTCGGCCAATTTATTATTTGTACAAGCGTCAAACATGATCCTTTGGCTTTTACACATCTTACTTATTAGGGAGATTTGCAGTTGTTGAAACCCTAACTACAAGCTAGTGTATTAGGGCTTGTTCGGTAAGTTTGTAGTGATTCATCCTACGAAAGCGGTCAAGGTTCGAGTCCTCGGTTACTGCGAACTCTGCTAGATGACTTTCCACGACGTATTTCTCAGAGGTCTAAGATCACTACTCTTGGTAGCAGCAATGGGATTTGTTGGTTCAGCTTTTGCCTACTTCTATTAAGTCCAGGTTCGTGAATGTATTGCATGAAGATGGGATCAATTTAACTACTTGTTGTTCCCATCTTTGAGCGATTCCTGTATAACTATCATTTTAGGGTTCCACGCCGTATTTCAAACAGTTGCAGTTAAAAGCTAAAATTGTGATTCCAATGTTTTAAGGCAGAACTTGCCCTTATACAAAGATTTACAGATCGGTCCTCTTCGGGATCAAATCGTTCATTTTTTGAACTGGTCCCGAATTTGAGCGATTTGATGTTCTAAAACCATGCTGATTCATTGGTTTCAAGTGGCTAACGGATACAAGCCAAAGCTAAATTCTTAATGAATCAGTCGAGACCCCTCTGCACAGTTAATCAGAACCGGTACGGTGTCTAAAACGCTTTACAATGTAATTCCGCCACATTTCAGCACCTAACAATTGTTGCTAAGGTCGCAATTTACAAAATTCTGCGAATTGTGAGACCTTTATTTGTGGCTCACGAGTCAAGTCGTATCAGATATGGCTAATTATGTTTTAAAAGTAAAAATTTATGTAAACAGGGGAATCTGCAACATAAAGGATGTATAGGCCCCAATATGTGTGTTAACTATCAAAAAAATATGGAAAGTATTACCTATATATTCTTCTAGTGAGCTTTTGCTAAGAGTATATGGTAGAATATGGCTTTGCTATTTTGCCACCTTCTCCCAACTCCAGCTAGTTTGAAGAAGACCTAAGAAGCATGGGTACCCCCTCACTCTGCATACTCTTCTTGGTATGTATTGGGTACGGGTACGATACCAGTACGTCCCAGGTACATCTAGGTATGACCCAAGTACATCCTGGATGTACTTGGGATGTAACCAGGAGGTACCTTGTCAAAAACATAATATATATATATATATACATGCATATATATATATATATATATATATATACATACATATTTATGTAATGTCCCCAATTCCGAGTAGATGGGCTACGATTCTTTTCATCCGTCTTAGCCTTGGTCATCCCAAGGGGCTAGTAACGTTGATGGTTATTGGGTATGGTTTGCACCTTTATTTCACTTATAGGTCATGTTTCGACGTTGGACACATACTTTGAGGTGACTTAAGATGAAATAAGGTTGTGTGATGCTCCCCTATGGTACTTTATTATTCTAATTCTTGCGTTGGGATAACTTAAGCGTACTTTTGGTCATAATGGTGATAAAGTAACTTAAGTTATTTTATTATTATGTGGGTTTTCCCCCAAAGAGGTCGATTAGGATTCTTTTGGGCCCTTTGTTGAAATGAAAAGTTATAAAAGGAAGCATTTGGGGCGAAAATGGGCATTTCAGATATTGGAGCCATTGTTGGTTGCACACTTTTTGCTTGTGGAGTAAGATCCCACAAGAACCCTAGCTTCGGTGGTGAGAGATCCACTCCTAGCTAACAGAGCAGTCTTCGGTGGTGAAAGATCCATCCCTAGTTTACTAATTTGGAGCTTTATTCAAATCAGATTTTCAGATCAGAATTTTTAGAGAATTTCAAGGGTTTGCTCAGTGCTGGAGAAAGATCATTTGGTCCATACTTCAGCCATCTACAGATCAAATTATTTGTAGCGTTTAAGGCAAGCTTGGCGAATTCCCAGGAGGAGTTTCATTCAGTTTGGGCTTTATTTATTTTCAGATCTACTTACTTAGGGTTTTGCAGCAGTGTTTTCTAAGGGTTTTGGTTGGAGTTTTTCAGTTTTCTAGGTTGGATCTGATTCATTATAATTTAAATACATTGTTGTCTGAATTTCATAATTTATAAAGATCATTTCAGCTCCTTGTGAATTTTTGGAATTTTTAGGCAGTTTCAGTAGTTAAAATAAATAAATAAAATCAGATCTGAGAGATAAAAATTATTTCTCTTGTTTATTGTTCTACATATTTTTCTAAGTTATTTGAAGCTCTTGGGTAGTGTTAGAAATTATTTTTCTGGAAAATACAAAAAATTCTTTATTTTTGCATATTGCTGTCCTAAAAATCAGAATTTCAGTTCACTGTTATTTTTATATATTTTGTGAATTTCAAGTGATATCCCACAAGGGATATTTCAGTGGTATCAGAACCGACTTTCCTCTAGCCTGTGGGGTGGTGACCGCAAAAAGAAGGGCAGAAAATGGGTGATAGTCAAGATTTCAATGTGGATTTGATGAAGAAATTTTCACCAATATGGTTAAACAAAAAGAGACAACAAATCTCTATTTGAGCCAACTCACAGAAAAATTATCACAGAGCAGATTTGAGACTTAGGCGGATAGAGGAGAAAATAGTAATATGGGGCAGCTGGCTCAAAGAGGTGAAAGTGGAAATTCAGGGCAGCGATCTCCCCACTCTTGTACCAAGTCTTTGGGACTTCAAGAGCCCTCTTTCTTGAAGGATCCTGAAGCTTCACAGGTGGGGCAACTAGCAGAAGTATTTGATGAGGAATCTTGTTGGGAGAAGTACCAATCTTTGAGTGAGGGTTTGCAGGAGAATGTGCCATTCCCAGAGTATTGTAGGATGAAGATTGGTAGC
Organism: Taxus chinensis; assembly: GCA_019776745.2. Classification (NCBI taxonomy): domain Eukaryota; kingdom Viridiplantae; phylum Streptophyta; class Pinopsida; order Cupressales; family Taxaceae; genus Taxus; species Taxus chinensis. Next base: position 97,597,635 of record CM034150.1, read on the forward strand.
AAGCCCAAGAGAGACCATCAGACGCAGGTGCCTAAGTTACAGAGGAGATTGGGACAAATTTACATTCCATACTTTGATGGTTCTAAGAAGTGTATAACGCAATCATGGATTCAGAAGTTGAAGACATATTTTGACTTGAATCCCATGTGCGAAGAGGATGCAATTAAGTTTGCAATCCTACATCTTGAGGGAGATGCACATGACTGGTGGCATCATGGTCTTATTACACAGGGGCACATGCATATTGATACATATGCAGAGTTTACACAAAGATTGATGAGTAGGTTTGAAAGGAGGGATCCTGACAGTTTCTTTAGAGAGTTGACTCACTTGAGGCAGACAGGTTCTTTGGAGATTTTCAGAGGCTTTCGGTTATAGTTCCTGATGTTTCAGAGATGAGATTGACTTCTCTCTTCATAGCTAGTTTGGCAGATGCACTAGCAAGGTTTGTGAAGGCATTTGAGCCTTCTTCATTGCATTATGCTATTAGGAGAGCCTGAGATTTGGAGTTAGCCACTCCAAAGTCGAGGTTTCCATCTCAAGTTCAGCAAAAGGAACCTCCATCTAGACTGGATGAGCTTTAGCAGAAGGAGCCTCACCTAGGCAGGATGTGGCTAAGAAGCCATTCACTTCCCGAGAGCTTAGAGATGAGTTGAGGCGAAAGAAACTATGTTTTGATTGTCGTAAACCTTGGGATCTAGGGCAATGATTGCATAGGGAAATGAAAGGCCCAATTCATTGAGGTCTTTGAAGAGAGTGAGGGTGACAGAGACAAAGAGTTAGAGACCCACAAGATGGATGTTGGAGATGGAGTTGCATTGGACAGTGCTGATGTGGAGCAGGAGGATGATACTTTTCCTTGGGAGATTATAGCTACATTGTCTAGTACTCCAATGTACAAGGCATTCAAGGTTCATGGAGTTAAATAGGGTCAGTGTGTTGTGGTACTCATTGACAGTGGGGCTACCCACAACTTCATTGATGCATCCTTAGTTGAGAGGCAAGGTCTACAGACAGAAGACTTTGAGGGCTTCAACATTGTTGTAGCCAATGGAGAGTATATGAGATGCACACGGAGAGTTCCACTGGTGAGCATCACTATGGGTAACTACACAGTTATTGATGATTTCTACATTGTTGATATGGGTGTGACCAGTAGTGTTGCACATGAGACAATTACAGAAATTGGGGTTGAGGGTTAAGATCACTGCAGTTTATCAGTTATGAATTGGTTATCTACAAGAGATCCTAGAGTTGGTTACATTGATAGATTGGAGATCTCATTTGCTTGTTGAGTACTCCCAAAAACAGACACACTTGTGAGATTCTGGATGGTCACATTACAGGATGACAACTATAGATTGAGATCTTCTATCACTTGTGTCAGATTTTATGGTTGAAGGATGGAGATACTGCGACATGTGCATTATTTTTTCCATGACTGGACACTTGAACTTCGATGAGACCTGGTTTCATATGGGAGAGGTTTAGTATGGCATGGGTTGAGTTAGTATATCCTCAACTTTATACAGGGATGTGCAGTTTGTTGTCATGACAAATCAGGGTATACAGGTTCATCATTGCCTGAGTCAACATGGGATAGCACTCCTATGTATTTTACTGCTTCTATGCACGGTGAGCACTTCACCCATGTGCTAGTCAGTGGAGAGACAAAGTTGACTCAGTTACCTTGTTATTCAATAGGTTCACATTCATCACAAGAGTTGGACTATGTAGAGTTGATATTGTCGGTTGACCGTTTATTGGAGTCTTGGGATTTTTCCCCCATGAGACACATTGAGACACATTATGAGGAGCCTTTCTCTCACACAAGTGGGGGTCATGTGGGAGAGTTGGCACACTTTGTGCTTATACGAGTTGTTTCACAGGTTGATCCAGAGGATGCCATAGGGGTCAGAGGGGACTTTCGTAACCATGGGTTGACTAGAGAGGCAATGCGTGATCACGTGATGACAACTTCACATTGGCAGGGACTTGACAGATTGGCAGTTTCAGTGTGGGTACTGTTATCAACGAATCACAACACCCTTCGATTTGCACAAGTGTGTGTGCTTGAGCTCATGATGTGACTAGGTAACATGGGTACTATCTCCAAGTTGTGGGACTTGCTACTTGAGATAGACCTCCAGAGAAAGCTGGTTCTTCTTCCTAATCCTAGTGCAAACTGACTTTATTGAGATGAAGCTACTATCTCTATTCTACAATTTCCAAGGGACCAGGGAGAGAGAAATAACATGCAAATGAAAGAAAACTACACTACAAAGGTGATGCACCAAAAGAAGGGAATGAGAACAATTTCTAATGTGTGAAAATGGAAGTAAAATGTAGATCAGAGAGGGTGATGACAATTCTCCACAATCTAATAACAACATTCACAACACATTTTTATGCATACACAATAATAATAGGTCCCTGCAAGAGTATAGAGTAGACACAAACATTTGCAATAACATTAGAGAGGCAAGGAGAATGTAACAAACTCATCAAGGGAAGATACATCCATAAACTTGAATCTATTGCTTCATTAATATGCACAGTCCAAACTATTACAAAGGAAAGCCCTAGATCACCGTGCAAGGAGTCCACTACAAAGGCCTACAACACATTGGCTTCACAAAACCAAAATGACAGAGTTTTGCTACTCAAACTACCCCCCTTTTACAATGAGCCGAGTATTCCAATTTATAGAGTTTTGGAAGAGATAGAGAGAAAGGGATGTAAATCCCGAAATCCACTTTTCAACCAATTGCAAGTCATAATGAATGAGTGTGGTTGGTGATTTTTGCATCCTGCAAGAAGCAATCTCAAGGTGTCCCATAACCTGCAGCAGTAGGTGAACAAATGAACAGTCCATGCTCATTAAATGTCTCTCAAACCACTGATAAAATCATTGTTCAAAACCTGGCACATTTTCCTCAAAATCATCATCAAAACTTCATCAATTTCTGCATTTGTTGATTGTTGTGCATGGTCTTCAAAGTCACTAATTCCAACGAGACCAATTTTGTGAAGATCCATTGACAATTGCAAAAGTTATGGCCTTCTGAGTGTGAGCAGCTATTTTGGGTTTGCCAGGCATTTCTAGCACTTTATGGGACTGAGCATTTAATTTTTTGGAGCTGGAGATGTTTCTTTTCTTTTCACCCGCCTACCCTTACTAAAAATAAGAAATCTAGTTTTTGTGGCGTAGAAGATGTTGAGAGCTTTCCAAAAAGTCCGATTTTGTCAAAATTGGAGCTCCGGGTCAAAAGTTATGCTCGTTTGAACTTCGAGGGTTAGGCGTTCCACGCAGGCTCTCACAATCTGCATCACACCACCTTCCTTTGTATTGCGGGTATTGTGGGTTTTCGGGGAACTCGCGGCACTGGGGTACAAGGGCCGCCTGGGCCGCTAACTCCCACCTTACCCGCATCCAGCTTATTGCGGACGTTTTGGCTTTTACGGGCCCATGACGCACTTAGGCCACTTGGACCGCTTGACCCTGCCATCGCTGCACTATATAGACTTCCGGCCATTTCGGCCTTCCCGCGTACTCACATCCCAACTCGCCCATGACATTTGGGCCATCCAAATCCGCCTTCGCCGCAATACACTAGACCCGTTCCATTCCTTTTTTGCAGATCGAATCAACATTTCGGGGAACTCGTGGCCCGATGGAACTTGGACTGCCTGGGATTGTGAAACTTCCGCCTTATCTGCATTTCAAAGAGTCCATTTTCAATTCCTTTGCAGATCGGATAAATCAGCATTTCGAGGAACTCTCGACCCGATGGAACTTGGACCGCCTGAGACGTCAGGACCCGATTTACCTGCAATACACTCCTTAGTATTTTGGACCCAAGTCGAGGACAAGGAACCCTAGTTCCATCCGCAGTTGTTCCACCCGCAGCCTCTAGACCTGTAATGTATTTAAATAAGCCTTTTCTCCATTTTTCCAATTTTTTTGCAAATTTCCGCTAACTCAGATTTTTCTTGAAAAGGGGAGTTATAGAAAATCGAAGGGGAGCCCCCCAAAATCCAAATTTCTTGTTTTCACCATTCTGCCTCTCTAAGTCCAAAGCAATTATGTAAGTTAGCGAAATTCACCTTGGGGTAAATTTTGGATAACAGGTACTAGTGGAGAGTTGGTGTGGGCATCATACTACTTCAAGGGCAACATTGTTCTCTACTCTACATTGGGAGCATGATGACTACATGAGGTGTCTTGGTTACTTTGGATCACACCGATCTTTGGTTGACTGCAGGGTGAGGTAGAGAAACTTATTTTATGGTATTCAGCTTTTGTTGCATGACAGGATAATGCTTGGGGTCAAGCATTTCTCGGGAGGGGAGGACTGTAATGTCCCCAATTTCGAGTAGATGGCCTAGGATTCTTTTCATCTGTCTTAGCCTTGGTCATGCCCAAGGGGCTAGTGACGTTGATGGTTATTGGATATGGTTTACACCTTCATTTCACTTATAGGTTATGTTTCGACATTGGACACATACTTTGAGGTGACTTAAGTGAAATAAGGTTGTGTGATGCTCCCCTATGGTATTTTATTATTCTAATTTTGCGTTGAGATAACTTAAGTGTACTGTTGGGCATAGTGGTGATAAAGTAACTTAAGTTATTTTATTATTATGTGGATTTTTCCCTAAGGAGGTCAATTAGGATTCTTTTGGGCCCTTTGTTATAATGAAAATTTATAAAAGGAAGCGCTTGGGGGAGAAAGGGGCATTCATATATACACACACATTTTCAAATATTGGAGTCATTGTTGGTTGCACACTTTTTGCTTGTGGAGTAAGATCCCGCAGGAACCCTAGCTTCGGTGGTGAAAGATCCACTCCTAGCTAGCAGAGCACTCTTCGGTGATGAAAGATCCATCCCTAGTTTACTAATTTGGAGCTTCATTCAAATCAGATTTTCAGAATCAGAATTTTCAGAGAATTTTAAGGGTTTGCTCAGTGCCGAAGAGAGATCATTTGGTCCATACTTCAGCCATTTGCATCGTATGAGGCAAGCTTGGTGAATTTCCAGGAGGAGTTTCATTTAGTTTGGGCTTTATTTATTTTTAGATCTACTTTCTTAGGGTTTTACAGCAGTGTTTTCTAAGGTTTCTGGTTAGAGTTTTTCATTTTTTCAGGTTGGATCTGATTCGTTATAATTTAAATGTATTGTTGTCCAAATTTCAGAATTTATAAAGATCATTTCAGCTCCTTGTGAATTTTTGGAATTTTTAGGCAGTTTCAGCAGTTAAAATAAATAAATAAAATCAGATCTGAGAGATAAAAATTATCTCTCTTGTTTATTGTTCTACATATTTTTCTAAGTTATTGGAAGCTTCTGGGTAGTGTTAGAAATTATTATTTTGGAAAATGCAAATTTTTCTTTGTTTCTGCACATTACTGTCCTAAAAATCAGAATTTCAGTTCGCTGTTATTTTTATATATTTTGTGAATTTTAAGTGATATCCCACAAGGGATATGTCAATATATATTTTTGTTTATATTGTGGAATTCTTTGTAAATACTTCTCTTCATAAACTAATATTTGAAATTTAATATTTTCTTCATAAATAGTTCTTTTCATAAACTACTGAATATTTAATTGATTCTAAGCTTCCAAATTACTGAACTTGTAAGTATTTGGGAGTCCTTTTGTTTGAAGGTGGGGCCAAAACAATGTTCACGGGGCCGTGTTAGTAGTTTCCAGAATAAGTTGGCTTCATATAAAGGGAATGAATATCAAGGGATGGAAAAATTGAGCTTATCCAATCAGTTTTATAGCCTATTCCTATTTAGCTGATGTCTTTATTACTTGTTCGCGAAGGTATTAAAAAAAATTAGTCAGAATCATGATTTTTTTAATGCGAAATGGAATAGGTGATAATGAGAAGAATGCTTTGATGAAATGGCAGGAAATAAAAAACCAACATCCAAAGGAAGATCTATAGTAAATAATCTCTCTTGTAAATAATTCTTAATCTAAAGATCTATTGGTTTTGAAGAAAATCTAGATGATATATTCTAGATTATTTGTCGTGATATTGCCACATGATTAGTGAAAATCTTAAATTTTAAGCATGTTGAATGTTTTGAACCTTGATCCTACTATATTTTTCAAGTTTTGTATTTCTTATGGACTAAAAAATGAGTAAAATGATTGTGTGTGTATGGACGTACCGTACCCGAGGGTTTTTGAAAACCAATGTACCCGTACCTGTATCCGAGCAACCTAGAAGAAGACACGATACAAATAGGAGAGACTACACTCTTAAATGGAATTCTTTCAATTCATGCACATTATCACAGTAGGTTTCATGATGTGGTACACCTGGAAAGAACAAACGCATACATTTTTGACAATTTCCACCAAGAGGTCTCTAATGTTGTCAAACATAATTCAAATCAAAGGCACTATTCTATCTCAAAAAAGCCACGATAAAGGCTTTCAGTTCAGCCAATGCTCAACTGCCAAGTAGCACACAATAGGAATATTCCTTTTCACTTCCAGTATCTTTGAGATCGGTGAAAGCAAGGTTGGGCCCCTCTACCATTGGTGACTTATAAAATTAAATTTCAACGGGGCTTCCACACATAATCTTGGTCTAGAAAGTATTGGTGGAATAGTCGGAAACAATGCAGGGGAACCTCTCCTTGGTTTCACAAAAGGTATTGGGAACCAAACCAACAACTATGCAGACCATCTTGCGCTGCAAGCAGGTATTCAGTTGGTTAGAGAACATGTCTTTCTATTTATTTTTGTTGAAGGTGACTCCAAAATCATTGTTTGCCAGATTCATGCACCTTTAGCAAACCACCCCACACTCAATACCAAGCTTCTACCCACAGCTCGAAAAGTTCAAATTTTATCTCCCAATTGACGAATTAACAAATGTGGTTTCCCAAATTCTAGAAGAGATTTTAAGCATGCACACCATCCATTTTTCTCATCAAAAGTGACGCACCAATGGAGTGGTTGTTAGTCTTGCAAATTATGATATCACAGTGGACTAGAAAGTTAGAAACGCGAGATGGTGATTTTCAGAGAAAGTGCTGGAATGGCATTCAAACAAAGGCGGACTTAGAGATACCACTGTTTCTTGCTCCTAGCCATGGTTAATCTCCATTATAGGTCCAAGTGGTTTTGGTGTTTCTCTTTCAAAAGTATTAAATATGGGTAACTACAGTATAATCTTCACCTATTTTTTAATTCCTATATTTAATGCATTGCTCATGGTTCTCGTATCCTCATATATCAAAGGCATTGCACATGGAAGGCTCTCCTGTCTTGCTACCAATTCAGTTAACCACCTTTAGTCACCTGTCTATCCCACCCCTCAACTATCTACCACATATCAATGTATTTGGCCCTGCTAGATATTATACTAAATAAATCACAACTAGGAACTTACACAAATATCATCTTCTCTATTAGTCCCATCACGACCATGCTAACCACCCTTGACAACCATTCTTACATATTTAAAATATTTAAGGACCCATTTCTAATTTTGAGCCTCCACTTGAAACGCGGAATTTATCTTAACCAAACACACAAAATGGTTTTATCATGCCTTACCCCCATTTACCGCATTGCGCTCATCAATATGCAGTAGCACTCGTTCACACATGGTACCTGTCCTTCTGCTACACAGTACTCTGTTCATGTGGCTCCCTCAATGGCCAGCTAATTTCGACATAGCCCTTACTAGGATACCAATGTCTGACCCACGCTATTTGCTTTCAGTCTCTTTAGCATTCATTGCAAACCTATCTGCAGGGTTAGTAAGTGTAGCACTATGTCCATCTTTTATGATTGGATCAAACAACAAGCAACATCTTTCAACACTGCATTTACAATGCCATTAACAATTACCTAGGATCAAAGGATGAAGCACACTAACGTTTTATATTAAATGAAAGTAATGTTCTTGGTCAAATCCAAGCAAATCCTAGCTAGTCTACGGCAAAAGTGTCCTTGACAGTTGAAATTAGTAAGTGTGGGATTGATGTTCGTAAGGTTTCTCCTATTCTTAAGACTGCAATATTTTTTCAGTGCAAAATGCTTCCACATCAAGAATTCCATCCATACCAAATCCTAGAAAAGTTTCTTGGTAATACAAACAGTTGCTTGTCTCTTCATGCTATGGCCGCAAGTGCTCTCAAATCGCATTCTCAATCTTCGAGCATTCGTTTCGGCTCTTCTAACCAATTTTTTGGTGAGACTGGTGCAGCATACAGATTATGGTTTGAAATATGGTTTTAAAGAGATCTAGGACTGCATGACAATGCACCATAAAGTTTGGAATCAAGGGTCAAAGGCCACAACAAAATAAAAGATCATTAACAGCCATGCTGAAGACCACCCCCATCAATCTTGAAGTCTAGCTTTCCTCCTCTGTTCAACAACAAAGGAAAGACAAGAGTTCCATAGTCATTGAGGATGAAGCTATTGAAGGAAGTGCCTGTAAATTAATCCATCAAATCCGAGCAAGCTCTATCCTTGATCCATAGAGATTAGGAAACCAAATCTACTTCATCATCCAACCAGAGCAAACTTGGTTTCAGTGACTAGCAAGGCTTCAAGATGAGTATTTCTTACAGGGTGACAAAACCTCCACATCATGCAAAACAGCAGTGGCGGCTATGAGACCACTAATCTGCATGCATTGGCAGTTTTGTTTGCTGTCACCATGCATGTATGGTAATGACAGGGGATGTTGTCCCTTTAGTTCCACGACATTTAGGGATCCTTTGGTGCACGTAAGGACATCCCTGAGCATGACAAACAGGAGGCACAAGTTCAAAGATAGGGTCATTTGGAGTGTGAGTGATAGAATTGGTGTTCAGTTGGTTGTAGAAGAAATATGAGAAAGGAGCAAAGAGGAATTAAGTGAGCAAGATAGCATGTTGATGTACTTGTTCTGTTGATCTTTTTGTAACCTGTTTTTGGCCATAAGAAGATTGGGAAGTTGTGCAATTGCCACTTTCAACATATTTTTCCCCACTTTCGGGTTTTCCAAACCAAAATCCTTGTGTCCTCGTTGTTTTTCATGGTTTGTGCTTACTGTTTGTGTCGTTTTACATTCATAATTCAGTTCTGTAAGAGATGTTTACATATCATAACAGCACCACACTAAATTTCAAGTTCATCAAACATTCCAAACTTTCATTTTCAAGTAAATTCAGAGAAGAACAATCATTCTGTGATTTTGCAAATTCTATTAAGCCATAGTGCTAGGAGCTTACAAATTAGTCTGGTATCAGAGCTTATTAGATTGGTATTGTGGATAGTATAGACTGATTTATATGAATCAGAATGTGAAAGAAATGGCAAAAGAGCTCAAAAGAGATTTACGACATTAGAATCATGCATGAAAAGCATGATGAAGTCCCAAGATACCATCACCAAACAACAAGATCCCACTAGGTGCACAAAATATATGGACATGGTGGATCATGTTCTAGCCAAGAAGTTTTTGCATAGGAGAGGAAGAACCCCGTGAGAAAGAAGAGTCCATGGATGAACATTAGCAGCCTCCAAATGAAAAAGGTAAGGCTAAGGTCAAAAAACATCCGGTCATACTCCTTTCAAAGTTGAAACCAAAGTTGAGATTAGAACTTTTTGAAGGACAAGTAGATGTTGAATTGATAGACAAATGGAGATGTATTTTAGAGTGCCTAAGGTTGTAGAGGTGAATTTTTTTTTTTCACATCTCGAAATGGAATGTCACGCCCTAATTTGGTGGAAAGATTATCTATTATCTTCTGAAAAGAAGAATAAGCTAGTTGTAGCTAGGTGGGATGAATTCAAAGCATTGTTATGTAAGAATTTTTGTCCTATTGGACACAAAACTGATTAGAAAATTGAGTGGCAATATTTGAGGCAAGGAAGTGGTCAAAGTGTGCAGGACTATACCATGGAATTCCGAAGACAAGTCATGTTGATGAGCTTGGACTTGGAGGATGAAAACAACTCGACCAAGTTCTTGGGAGGTCTTTATACACTGCAAGTAAGTTCAAGGACCTTGACGAGGCATGTGTGCAAACATAGTACATTGAGGAAGAGAAAGGACAAGGAGAGGGAGAACCCTTGAGGCATAATTAGGTCATAAATCAAGAAACAGCAAAATCATCCTCATAAAAAGGGTAAATGGAAAGGCAAGAGGAATGCCAATGCCACCAATTTACATAATTGTAAGGATCCAAAGAACCATTATAGGCATTATGTTATAGATGGACATATTAGCACTAAGCGTTGGAAGTTGCATCCCAAGAATCATTCCTAGGAAGACTCCAAGAAGTCTATCACATCTTTGAGAGAAAAATCAGAGGCGGAGATAGAGAACAATTCCGATGTTGATGAGAAGGTGGGTTGCACCATTACCAACACAAACATCAAGGAAGGAGAGAGAGAGAGGAAATGAGTATGTCGTTTCAAATTAAGATCCAGATAAAAAAAACCAAGGTAAATACACTTTTTTATATTGGTTCTCAATTCAATTGGAATTATTATGAAGTTGTTAAGAAGCTTGGTTTGCAAACATAAGATCATCCAAATCCACACCCATTGGGTTCGGTGAAGAAGGGTGTAGAGGTTCAACTAAGAAATGTAGTTTCAGATTTGTTATTAACCCACAATTTATTGATGAAGTAGAAGCAAATATAATTCCTTTTGATGCATTTGATGTGTTGTTTAGAAGTCCTTATTTGTATCTTAGGGGTGTTATTTTTGCAAGGAAGAATAAAAAATACAAATGAGTCAAGGATGGGATCAACTACATATTCAAGGCACATCAAAGCAAAACCCAAGCTTGCCTTGGTAAGTGCCAACCAAGCAAAGAGATTCATCCAAGTAAATAAGCAATTTTGTTTACTTATTTTGGAGGATAAGCTAGAAGATGGGTTAGAAATTCTTGAAAGTGATTATGCTAAAAAATGATTAGAAGATTTGGATGGATTGCTGCATTCTTTTCAAGAAGTGTTCCAAACTCCTAAAGGCTTGCTTCCAAAGAGGAAATTAGAGCATGGGGTTCAATTGCTGCCCGAACTCCTTTACCTAGCATTGGTCTACACAAGCAATTACTTTTAGAGAGCAATTAAATGAAGAAACAACTTCAAGAGCTGTTTGAACAAGGGATGATATGTTCGTCCCATGACTATTTATATGCTGTAAATTGATTTAGTAGAATGTGTGTTTTGATTTGCATGTAAGAAGACAATAAAAGTAAGAAATTTTGGACAGGTTTCAGGTTTGGTCGATAAAATTTTGAGACATTCACCCACATACATGCATATACATGTGAAACATTAAAACAATATAAACACAGATATGATAAAGGTAGAATTACTAAGCTCAAATGTGAGAGCATTATGAGGAATTACTCTTCCACACTGAATTCTCTAACACTAGCTCTTTATGCTTTAATAAAAACAAGCAGACTCGATTATCAGGGTTGAAGAGTAGATTACTTGTAGAGAACATGTTTTTTAAATTAATAATTGCTTCGATCTATTAGTACTAGAAGCCCATCATGTTAATAACTTGATTACTACTCTTCACTATAAAGATAATAAACATTATCAAATAATTAAATATTACAAGTCCATCTTAATCACATAAAATAGTGTATGATTAATTAAATACACTAACGTCCCCTCTTAAGATGAACTTCATTGAAGGTGTATAACGCAAAACTGTATGAGTGGAGCTTATGGATTCACTTCTTGATCACTAAAAACGATAGATGCTTAGTTAACTAGTCACTTACACTGTCTCATGTCGAAAATACAATAGAATTCATCGAATAACTGCGTGTAGTAGATGCATGTATCACACCATATACCCCTCCGTACAACTAAAATATCTGTATGAGTGGAGCCTTTAGATCCACTTTTCAATCACTGAATAACTACAGATGCTGGGGCTATCAGTTGGTTAGATTATCTCGTGTCAAAATACAAAAAATATCTTCTAGTGAATGTGCTGAAAAATACATGTCCAAAGAACTTTGAATATCTTGAAAACCATAGTGAATCAGATATCCTAGAAGAAGAGAAAAATGCTTAGAAAGTCCTAGTCTACTTTCCTACAAAAAATCAACACTACCTAGATTTTGGTCGTATGAATTTTGAGATCTCCAAAAGTACCATATGACGACCAATTTAGACTTTGAAAATAAGGGAAGTCTGATGTATATACTATAGACCTATATCTACCTTTCGGTAAAATTTCAGTTCAAATAGAGTACTTTGATTTTGGTGCGGTTCCCAAGGCAGCCCAAAACTTCTATTTAGAGGCTAATTCATCATCTAACACAAGGACAATTTTCTGTTCAGCCTGAGATCTACCTTATGGTAAAATCTCAGCTCAATTGGAGAACTTCGATTTTTTTAAAGTAGCCCAACACTACCTAAATTGTACATTGTATGAGGTGAAGCTTTGATTGCTCTGATACTGAGTAGGAATTATGGACAGGTTCTAGGATATTTGTGCTAACCTTAAGACAAACACCCACATGCATGAGTATACCCTTTTTTTAATTTTTAATTTTTGTTGTTGTCAAGGTAGGATTACTACCATAATATTAAGAACAAATGTGAGCAAGGGCCAATGGCCCTCCTCATAGGAGTATTATAGTGAATTTCTTTTCCACACTGAATTTTCTCTAACACTAGCTCTCTATGCTTTTATAGTAAAAGATAGAGCCTATTAGTAGGGTTGGAGAGTAGATTACTTGTAGAGCAATTCTTCTTAAAGATAGACTTTAAAGTGCTTTTCTATTAATATAATCTAATAATAGTTGCTTGAGTCTATTAATGGTGTTAGTCAATCAAGTCAATAACTTAATTGCTACTCTTCTTTATGAATAGAATAAGTGTTATCTAATAATTAAATATTACAAGTGCATTTGAATCACATACAATGGTGTATGGTTAATTAAATAACAATAAAAGGGCATGAAGCAATTGAACTATTTTTTCCTAATGTTTCGGTACATTTTGGGTTTTCCAATTCATTGTTTTCGACATAGAATCCAAATTTTTGTGAAGTTCTGGACCACCTTGTGGAGTAAGATGGATGCCAAGGTCCAAAGAAGCACAAATTTTCACCCTCAATCAAGTCAATAGCCAAGCGGAAGTTGTAAATAAGAATTTGGTACGATAAATAGGAAATTGGTTTTGGACGAGTCTTTGGCATATATCCAACACTCATACAATCGAGTAATATACATATGCACAAACAAGTCAACTTTTGCAGTATGTTTGGTCACTTGCCTACTAATCCACTTTGATGTTGTAATGGGACAAGAAGAAGTGGAAGGACTATATTCAGAAATGATTATAGCAAAAATGTTCATTAAGAGGGTTAGACAAATCCATGTCAAAGTTAAAGAACAACTGGAGAAGTCTCGAGCCCAGTAGAAGATTAGACATGATCAACATCAAAGGGAGCATATGCCCAAAGTGGGAGATAAGGTATGGATGTACTTAAGCAAGGAAAGACATCGAGAGCAAGCTAGAAAACTCAAATCTTTGAGCTATGAACCATTCATCATCTTGGAGCCAGTTGGAGAGAATGCTTCCAAGCTCGACCTTTCCTATTTCATGAGGATGTATTCAATAGTAAACTGTGAAAAATCACACCTATATGAGCCATCCATGTTGGATGGAGAAGAAGGGCAATTGCTACCCTTTATAAAAGACTATCTTAGATGCGCAAGGAGAGTTGGAGGAATATGTAGTGTTGCAACAAAAACATAGAGAAATTTGCAAGGGACCAAATGGATCTTGGTAGGTTGGCCTCAAGGGGAAGGAATTGCCTACTAATCCACTCGATGTTGTAATGAGACAAGAAGAAGTGGAAGGACTATATTTAAAAGTGATTAGAGCTAAAGCGTTCATTAAGAGCGTTAGATAAATTTATCTCAAAGTTAAAGAACAACTGGAGAAGTCTCAAGCCAAGTAGAAGGCTAGACATGACCAACATCAAAGAGAGCATACACTCAAAGTAGGAGATAAGGTATGGATGTACTCAAACAAGGAGAAAAATCAAGAACAAGCTTGGAAACTCAAAGCTTTGAGCTATGGACCATTCATCATCTTGGAGTCAGTTGGAAAGAGTGCTTTGAAGCTTGACCTTTCCTATTTCATGAGGATGTACTCTACAGTAAACTGTGAGAATTCACACCTATCTAAGCCATCCGTGTTGGATGGAGAAGAAGGGCAATTGTTACCCTCTATAGAAGACTTTGTCTTAGATGCACAAGGAGAGGTGGAGGAAGATGTAGTGTTGTAACAAAAACATAGAGAGATTCACAAAGGACCACAGGGATCTTGGCAAGTTGGCTTCAAGGAGAAAGTGGGAGAGTTGTACCCACATCTCCTTCCCCATTAATGCAAGGGCATCTGAGTCGACAAGCAATCTTGCATCAATAAAAAACAAGAGTCAACATTTGTGCATATGTGTTTGTAACTTGTTAACTTGTCAACATCATTGCACATGTTGAAGATGATAAGAATAGGCTCAAAAGCATCTCAAGACTCCAACACTCCAAGAATATCATGTGCTAGAGGCTTTATTGATTTGACCAAGGTCAAATTGACCTTTTCTTAAGTAGATAAGACTGCAGGTTAATGCAAACCGATGATTAATATCATGTGCATGAGATTTCTTTCATTTGACCAATGTCAAATCAACCTTTTCTTAGGCAGATGACAAAATCACCGGTTTACATAGTCAACATTTTTGAAAATGTCGGTCAGCATTAACCGGTGGTTTGTAGAAAGTGGCGGTTTTTCCTATGTAAAAATTACAGGCAAAGTAACCACCCATGATGATGGTTTGTCAGTTATTGAGTGTGTTCTAGGTGCTTGGGAGTATGAAGAGGCATCCCAAATTGTCAAAAGTAGTCATAAGGATTTGAATTCCTTTAGTTTGGGGATGGAAGAATGAGAAGAACATACATTGCCGTATGCATCCATTGTGATGCAACTAGAGCGTGAATTTTGACAAAGGTGTTGAGGGTTCTTTTTCAAGAATCAGGAATGAGTCGCTACCATGGCGCATCTATTTAATCAGTTCAATATAGTAATGGGCATGTCTCCCTAAGGGAAGCGTCAGAAGGAACAAATTTACCAAAAAAACCAAAGCTATAAACTTTTGTTTAGGACTCATGAGAGCTACAAACTTTTTTTTAACATTGCATAGGCATTTTTGGTCCTGATTGATGAAGACTGACAAGTGGGGGCTGGTCTAACAAGTGGTTAGACCCCCCCACAATAACTTGTTTATTTCTTTTGTTTAGTCTTCTTTCCACATTAGCATGCCCTATAAACATTTTGTCTCCTTACTCGTGCATTACATGTCTTTCTCCGGACCCGTGTTTAGTGCGCGTTGTTTCAAAGCACCCATATTTTGGCAGCCATATCTTGCACATTCAGGGACCTTTTTAGTGCCTTTTTAAAAAGTGCATAGTTTTGCCATAGCCTCATGGTGATATCAATGGTTCAAGGAGATTTTTCCATTTGTTGTTATTTGACATCCTTTGACATTGTATCATCCTCGTTCCTAACATTGCACCACATTTTCTGCACATCCTGGGCATAAAAATGTCTTTTAATGCCTTGATTTTTTAAAAGTGCATAATTTTCTACATACATTCCGAATTTGCAGATGAATTCTCTTCAAGGAAATTGATATTTTAAATTTTTTCTCTTGCACTCCTTTTTGTAAATGTGAGAAGTTGAAAATCATATAATTCAAGGAGATTTCCTTCAAAAAAACAGTTGGTATTGTTGTATATTTGACATCCTTTGACACTGTCTCAGGGCCTTGTTCCCATCATTGCAAAATATTTTCAATTTAGTTATGACATTCGACCTACAAGCATGTCTTTTAATACCTTGATTTTTTGAAAGTGCATATTTTTCCACAAAAAATTGAAAATACACAAAGGTGGCTTGATCTTCATACGTGTACCAGGAACATTGAGCCAGCATTGTAGTTCATGCTCAAAAAATAAATTATGTGGACCTGAACGTTGTGAAATCCAAAGCTGCACTTAAATGCAGTTCGGGGGCAAAATTTGATCATCTACTGGTAATATCATCAGCGGTCACTTTCGAAGTCAGAATGAACAACCCAAAGCACATCTAGTTGTCCTCTGTGCGTTGGATAACACTTCAACTGGTGGCTACTAGAAGCTTTCCGGAGAACTCTTTGTTGAAGACAGTAGAGGAGAGGCACGATTTGAAAAGGCTTGATCATATCCTTCTCATCAAGGCATGTACTTGTACCCCTGCGATTAGCTCGACAGCCCATCTGCTACATGATGTAGAGACCTCCTTCGATTGCAACTCTGCATTGGGCAGAATTAACTCCTGAATCGGGCTTCATGTCATTGTTTGTGCTTTTAAAGGAAGAGCGCCTTAAGCCTGTGCATCATTTTCATGTCTTTGAAGGCCATAAGGACACCTCTCTTTCGTGAAATGGTTACATGCACTATGTCCTCGTACCCCATACATGGACACAGCTTCAAGGGCTTCATTGGTACAGAGGCATCTGCTACGTTGTGGGTCCATTTCTGCAAACCTACTTGTACCAATATCCTCACTTGGTATGCAGTGGCTACGTTATCCGGACGTACCCGTGCACGGACAACTCGCCAAAACTGGGGGGTCGCCAAAGTACCACGGTACTGGTACTTTTTGTTGGCAATACGGTACGCTTTTTTGGATTTATGGCTGGAAACGTACCCACAATGATAGAAAAAAAATTTCCATTTTTGAAAAGGGTCGAGGAAGATGTAGCAACAAAAACTTGCATGTGCCATAACTTTCATTCTATGACTCCGTTTCAGGTGCCGTTTTCTCTAAAAGTGTATATTTTCTCGAGCTCTATGCATTGATGTCAATATTTTTCTTATTTTCATAAAATCCATTTTTGCACCTTTTTGGACCAAGCAACTTCTTGCAATCTTTTGAAAGAATCATGAGCTTTGATCGCCTGTAAACAGATTAGTAATTAAAAATACTGGATAGCTTTTCAAAACTTGGCGAGTACTCACCAAAACTCGGCGAGTATTCTCCCGTGCTTGGACTAATCATCCCACATGCCAGCTTGGATCCATATTTTTCCTGCTTAGTTATGATGTTTCCGGAAATATGTCAGACAATACTATTGTGTTGAGTGGATCAAGGAAGGTCACCATGAACAATCAGAACTCCTTGAATCTTATCACAGTCACTAAGATAAATAACTGTGATAGAGAAATATGAAGCAAATGGAGTTGCCATGTTCAACTCCTTCCTTTCAGATAATTTTTATTACCACACTTGTTTTCTTGATCATTTCCTTAGAATGTACAATCTAAATACTTATTTATTTTGAAAAGCAATGTATCAGTAATTTGATACTTTGTAAATTGATTTGTTATAGATGAGTGGTAAAAGACCTCTTTTGCTATTACATGATGTACTGTGAAAAGAAAGACTCCGCCAAATATAGGTGTAAATGCACCATGACTACGTATTAAATTTCAATAAGTATGCAAATGCTTATTTAAATTTATAATATATATATATATATATATATATATATATATATATATATATATATAACCCAAAAGCGTACCATACCCGCAATTTTTAAAAATTTGCCGTTTCAGCGTAGCGAAACCGTACCTGTATCCATATCCGTGCAGTCTAGCATAAAAGTACCGTAATTACTAAGAGATATGTACGGGTACTCGTAGACACTTTTTTTGAAAAATAGGAGACGGGTACTCTAAGACAACATATATATAATTTAGAGAATAATAAACATTTTATAAAAAAAAGTAAAAAAACTAAAGTAAAATAATTGCTGATTTGCTAAGTAAATAAGTAGTAATTACTAGATCAAAATGTCAACTAAGGATAATCACAAGAGTAATACTGAATACATCATATCATTATATTTAGAATCAAGACTACATTGCTACATTGTAACTTGCTGAAATGCCAACAAATAGGCACGTGAAAATTTTCAAAATTAAAAACAAAAATCAGCAATGTGAATCCAAAGAATATCTCTGCAATTGCTGCATCGACGATGTCATCAGCCTCTAGGTCCTTTGTCAGGATGCTCTCTAAATACGCATCACTCTCAAGCTCTGGCTCCTCTAGAAGCAATCGAATTAGAGGTAAATCATTGAGGCCATTTGCCTCAAACCCCTCATCCTTCAAGGCTATGTTTACTGCTCCATCAAATGAAATTTGGTTCTTGTACCTTGGGTCTCTACGAGAAAGGAGTGTGCTAGGAGTAGACCAAATTCGCTGCCTTCTTTGACCCTAATTGGTCCCTCTTCAATGAATGAATGAAACCATAAGTACTCCAATTCCTCTCACAAGATGAAGAACTGACAACTTATGAGAGTAATCGTAAATTGTATTGCAAATGATTGTGATTCTGGTGCTTCACTACCATGGTTCCACCACAACTTTGTTGGGTCCTACACACATATCATATAGGGCCTCCATTGTAGAAAACTCACCATGCCATTGTGAAAACCTATTCCACTGAAATGTGACAGTGGAAGCTTCCTCTCATCAGTCGTCATTTTTTTTTACTGCAACTCAAATTGCCTTCATTACCATTTTATCCTCGTATGGAACCCTCATTTGAGTGACATCTGTATCATACCACTTTGGATTTAGAGCATAGGCAACATAACGAAGCTAGATTGCATAGAAATGCGCCCCCCCCTCGTACCAAGCTGGAAACATTTCTGATACATGTACGGGTATGGAAACGCTGTGGGTATGAACCCACAAGTCCAGAGTACGTTTCGGGTACGGAAAACTGTACCCAAACTATACCTAGGGCCTGTGGGTACGTACCCGCAGCGTACCCTAGGCAAAAAACTTTCTTTTTTGTAACTAAAAATAAATAAAAAATTAAACACTTTTACTTTAAAAATGATACCAAAAATGATGGTTCTTCCTTTGTGTATTAATTCAGGCTACACTTAGATTCCGAACCCCTCATTATCAATCCAGGAATGTAAGCTTGTGGAATAACTTAGATCAACAGAAATAATTGAGATTTATTTTTTCCTTCTTTTATAATATAACTTTATCATCAAACACGTATAACCTTCAACAATACATAAACTTGGAACAGTTCAAATGCAACAACCTTCCAACTTTACAAAACAAAGAAATTGAAAAACTTAAATTAAATCCAGAAAAAAGAAACTGTTATCCAAGAATGGGTTTGGATTCTTGGAATACCCTTTGCCGGCATGGAGGTCCAACTGTTGGGTAAATCTTTGACACCAATGCCAGGGCAAAGACATAGAGAACACATAACAACACAATTTTAGAAGAATTGAGGACAATTTCTTATGGTTTCCAGGCTAGTTACATATTACAAGTGACAAACTTTAAATGTTGTTTTAATGTCCAATGAGACGCCTAACTCAAGCTTAAGGCATTAATAATGAATTATCAAATCTAAAATACAGTCTATGTTATTAACTATTATGTTTTGAACATTATAAATCAATACAAACTCGAGTCTCAATTCTCAAAGTATTGGAAATTTGTTTTCATGTTCTATGAATGATTTTAAGTTGTATAAGTGTTAACTTTCAATAAGTATGCAATGTATGAGTATTAAATTTCATTAAGCATGCAAATGCTTCTTTATATATATATATATATAACGTACCCAAAAGCGTACCATAGCCGAGGTTTTTAAAAAATTTCCGTTTCAGCGTACCGAACCCATACCCGTACCGAAACAGTCTAGTAATGAAGAGATAGTGAAATTGGGCACATTGTTTTCTGGAACCCTCATGAGGATTGATGTCTCCTTTTAATGACATTTCTTGGTGATCCTCTTATGTATTTTTGACACTTTGATAGTATGGTCGTCTCCTTATGGCGATTGACTTCTAGTATGATCGTCTCCTTATGGCGATTGGCTTCTAGTATGTTTGTCTTTCTTTTTGTGTTCGAGTAGTGGATTCTTACCTCTCATGTAGATATCTTGCAGTGTTCATCAGTGTTCACTTCCATGTTGCATAGCCATGTTTGAGTGTGGATCAACCCGCTTTGTTGTCTTTTGGAGGTCACCAATTATTTAGAGCAACTCTTGCTTCAACACTTTTGTCGTCACCTCATATTCAATGCTTACACCTTCTGTTGTCTTGTTCGAAATTTTCTTCATCCACTTCACCCATTCAGCATTATGGGGGGTGTTGCTATACTGCCTTTTTTTGGTGTTAAAAGTAGTCTTCGTGGGTATCCTTGGGTAACATTTCAACATCTACTTTTAGTAGTTTTTCAGTGGTGAATCAGCCCACTAATGCATGCTTCTTATGTGGTGGATCAGCCCATTAAGTGCACATTTCTTTAGTGATGGATCAGTCCATCTTTTTTCAGTATATTGTTGCACTGCTTCTTCTGTGTTGTACTATTTTCTCGGGTTTCGTTGTGGTATATCTCAACACCTTAAAGAATTTTTTCTTGAAAATATTGCATTCATTGTACATGGGTACCTCATCAGGGCTTGTTGTTGGGACCCATATCATAGGTTGAGCCTCAAGTTTTTTTCATAGCCTCCCTAAAGTTGCATTTAAGGGGGGTGTTGGTGTAATACACTAATTGCACCTTAGGATTTAGGTTTTACTTAGAATCCTAATAATACTACCTAGGTTTTTTATTTTCTAATTTAGAAAATGAGTCCCATTTTGGAATGTGTAAATTGCACTTCTGGAAAGTCCAAGTTGCACACCCACCTCACGTGTGTAGTGGCCAACCATGTTATTTAATAAGGTAGCCATTTGTAGTTACGACACCTTCCAAATCAAAGTTGCACTCCTACTCCACACATGTCATTCGACTTTGTGTATAGTGGCCAACTTCCTTATTTAATAAGATAGGCTAACCATATGTATTTATGAGGCCCTTCCAAATATTATAAATAGAAGGCTCCCCCGTCTCATTCTATCCGTGGAAGATTCATGAGAGCTTATAATGTGAAAATTATGAGAGGTTATGTAAAATCTTACTGTGGAGAGATTATATGAGAAGCAGTGTTATTCTGTCAAATTGTTTTTGCACATAGTTGTCTGTTATGATTGCAGGAGTTTGATCTTGGAGTTTTAGAGGAATGCTTGATAAATGTTATGCTGTCAGATTCTACAGCCCTCTGATAAGGTATTGATCAAAGTGTGTTAGGTAAAGCTTTGCCCGTTGGTTAAGAGGCCAGAGCTTGAAAAGCTCAAAGTGGTAGATTGCATTCACTATTCCTTTCCCTACTAACATATGCTTACAATGGTGGTGTGCTAAGTGGGTTCCTTTGCCTTGTGATTATTGCCAAAAATAAACGAGGAAAAATGTCATTGGGGTGATGATTCGTTATGTAGGTCATATTGAGATGATTATTGCTAAAAATAGACGAGGGAAAATGTCATTTGGGTGGTGACTCCTGATGGAAGCCATCTTGAGATGATTAAAACACAAGTAAAACCCCACAAAAAAATAAAAATAAATCATCTCTTATGGTCCTTACTGAATCATAGAAACTGTGATATTCTATGAAATACAAATTGCAGAATCCCAATAAGCTTTATGTAAAACTATAATATTACCTATAACATGTAAGTTGCATCCTCAAGCATCTCATTTGAGCCAGCAGTCAACAAGTTACAAACATGTAAATATCTGGAGTCTGTAGCTGCAAAAGCACATTATCATGCTTCATAATAGTTCATAAGTGGGAAGTTTATGAGATTTAGCACTGCAATTCTTTTATTAATCAAACCAATTAAATTACTAATATTTACCATTCAAGTTTATATCATTTTTTTAGTATATGCATACATTTTGTCCATTTTTTGATTTATTTATAATTCTTAAATCTGTTTTTTTATGACATTTTGGTTCTGGTAGATTGTACTGTAATCTTGGTTTATGATTTCATGGATGCAA
The DNA here is from genome assembly GCA_019776745.2 of Taxus chinensis. Taxonomy (NCBI): domain Eukaryota; kingdom Viridiplantae; phylum Streptophyta; class Pinopsida; order Cupressales; family Taxaceae; genus Taxus; species Taxus chinensis. The sequence goes on from CM034150.1 coordinate 97,619,625, forward strand.
AACATATAGTCAATAGTCAATAGATGCTTTGTCCGCTAATTAATGGTGAAAAATCTGCTGCCAGGGCATGTACGTGCTTGGTATTCAATATAATCAGAACTTGTAACATTCCTGCAGTTGCTACTGGAACTGTAAGTTATTTTCGTTCACATTTGCTGTGTATTGTTACCTTACACATCCTTTTGATAATTCAGTTTTAATAGTTTCCTAAACCATGTATTGTTTCTTACAGTTCCCCACTGGTCTTGCATTGTTGATTGAGAAGAAGAGCCGGCGAATGGAGATAGCTTTATACTGCTTTGCTCGTGCCCTTGAGAGCTTTTTCACCACTGTTGCAGATGCAGGCATGCTACCTCATGCCAAGAAATTGAAGAGAGTTGATGTGATCTTATTTAGTTTATCAACTGCTGTTATCATGCATTGCTATGCACAAGAAAGGGATGTATTCCGCTCGAAGTATTTGAATGTCCTTGACTGGGTCTTTGGTGTTCCACATGAAACTGAACATTCCATTGAGCAAACCCAGACCAAGGTTCACATTCCCTAGAAGCCAGGACATTTACTCCAAAGCATTTATTCGGGTTTATTCATCCATGCTAGAGTTTTCCGAAGATCATACCTGATGTAAAAGATTTGTTTCCCATTGGAAACCAAGTAGGAATATCATCTATAACAAAAGTTGAAATTGGAGCCTAAAATAATCTTAAATTTTGACCACTTTGAAATAACTCTATCCAGAAGCCATACAAATTAAGCTACAAGATATTTGAAAAATTGAAACAATGTTGTTAACTGCCATGATTTAAACTAGGCACACAACACCTTAGGACATGCAATCTTTCCGAGTATTATGTGGGGATGAAACTTCACACTCAATCTTTGTAGTTATTTTAAATAGCTATTAGACCTAATATGTACCAGTCAGATACTACATAAAGGAGATTGAAATTAATACTTTCATGTTAGCTAAAGTGGGCATAATATCGCAAAAAAGTATTGGTGTCCTTCCTCCTGAGGCAAGCTATCAACAACATTAATGTCATAGTTATCAGGGCATGCGGGTGTGAGTGCATGTATTGATACCAAATTACAGAAATCAAAATCACTAATTTGTCTCTATTAAAAAAATTCAAAGCCTAAATGAACATCAACAAAAAATAATCATGCACTGATGATAAATAAAGAGAGCCATTGACACATGTCAAGAACAAAGTTCACAATTTATCAAATTTGCGAAGAAGAACTAGAATATTAATAGTTGATGAATCATAGAGTATATTAATATTTAAATATCTATTGTGTATTATGTGTATTGAGAGGGTGGGGGTTCAATTGGTGCGGAGAATGCCACTTGAGTCACAAATGTTATGCCATCCACTAAGGAGAAAATCCATGGAGATGCCAAATAAAAGGGATGAGGTTGGGTTGGAGTTGTCGGAGAATTTGGTGGGAGGGATACTCCCCAGGCCTTGGCACCAAGCCAAAAAAAGTCGATTACTCGATTATTCGTTGGCTTGGTTCCAAATTGAGATTTTATCCTTCAACCAAAAAAAATTCATATGTTAAAAAACTGACTTTCGAAGTTAAGTTGAGCTTCTGCATCCTTATATAATATTTGATTATATAGAATTATTTGAAATAATAGTCCAATCTTCCATTTTGACAATGCCTACTTCTCAGTACAAAAAAATATTGTATCCCAAGTATATTTAATAAGCTTACATCCTCCATGATACTTTCCAAGAATGGAGCTCTCTAAATCTTTAGATCTTCTATAAGTTGTGTAACTAGGGTAAATGAGAATGGAGTTCTCTAAATCTTTAGATCATCTATAAGTTGGGTAACTAGGGGAAAATCATTAAGTCCAGTCTCCCCATATAAGCAAGGTATTGTTTGTTAATTGGTTGTAAGGGTTTTCAATCTGTTTTAGGTTTGTGTCAAATAAAAAGTTAGATGGCCTTATGACTATCTACCATTGTATTTGCCTTTTTTGACACAAAAAATCCTATTGAACGAGATTATAATTGTATTTATTTATTTTCCTTCAACATGAACATCAACATTTTTGGGGAGAAATTAATATAATATTATTGTCTACATGTGATGAAAGGAGGTTAATGTAAGGAGAGTTCATGATAAAAAAAAACAATTGAAACAGTGGATAAAACTAGGTGCTGATATGAACTAGAAGATAGGAAAAAGGAAAGATACCTATAACTTAAATAGAGGGGAGAGTTCATGATAAAAAAAAACAATTGAAACAGTGGATAAAACTAGGTGCTGATATGAACTAGAAGATAGGAAAAAGGAAAGATACCTATAACTTAAATGTACTATGCTAGTTATGCGGGGAGTCTATGCATGAGATAGGAAGTTAAATGTCTCCATGGCTATATACCATTGTCTTTGCCTTCGTTGACATGAAAAACCTAATCAATGAGTGATTAAAAGTGCTTTTATTTTGTTTCCTTTCAAATAAGCATCAGATTTTTTAATGAGAAATTAATATAATATAATTGTCTATATGTAATGAAAGGAGGTTAATGCAAATAGAGCTCTATGGTTAGGTGTTGGAACCAATCGGATGACTGGATAAAACTAGGCACTAATATGAGCCAGAAGATATGGAGAAGGAAATATAAATCACTTAAATGTATTGTGGGAGCTATGGGGGGCATCTATGCTTGTAAGTAGCTGTCTTTTTAAAGAACAAAAAGACATCTCTGGCGAGGATATTTAAATTTGTTGATAAGGACCCTTCTTAGTCGTCAAAATTACGGTGTGTCAAAGTTGATCTCATATTTAATCTGGTTATCTAAAGGACCTTTCTATACCATCAAAAGTATGGTGTCAAATTTAATCTCATAATAAATTTGGGTATCTAAAGGTAGAGTGCTCGTTGGTCTCAACCTAATAGAACAACTACATCATGTAGCTTTGTTCCTTGAATTAATAAGAAACTCATATGGAGAAGCTTCTTATAATTTTTATGGTTAAGCTTCTTTTCTTCTTTTTTATTGTGTCGCTCTTTTATTAATTTATCATATAGTTATTGTATTAGTGATTTCTCATTTCATATAACATTTAATTACAATTAAGTGCACATTAAGGGCTAATATGTAGAAATGCTACCTTGTGATGGTTGGGGTGTAGTGTAAAGTGGACCTTAAGCGGATGTGTTCCTTTCCTTGCATTCTCATGTATGTGTGCATTAGAAAAGGACACATGATGTAGTTGGTGTCCAACTTGCCCATACATGCGTCCCTTCAATTAAAGGCCATTGATAGTTGGGTAAAGGCCCAAAAACTCAGCTCTAATATTCTAAACAAAATTTCCACTACATGAAACACGATGTTGGTTGCTTTATTTTGTGATGACTTTCAGTTGACATCTTGTATATGGGCTCACTCTTTTTGGTTGTGTCCAAGTATTAATCTCTATTAAATTATTGATCTTCCCTTAATGCCCATTACGACACATCTCTAATTGTTGCATTCACACATTCTCCTCATCTCAAGGTTCATATTCATATGATTACATGCATCCAATCACCTTACATTCAATTCATGTATAAGATCAACTCCCTCAACGAGACTTATCATTGTTCTTCCTTTACTTTGGCCAAAGATCATAGTCAACAATTTTGACGTTGCATACCATGTTTTAGTTTGGTGGCTTTTCGAAGTCATTTAAAACAGGTCTATTTTTCTTCACGAATGAGTTGTTTCCTTAACTTGTGCAATTGTATCTATATATTCTAGTAGCGGTCCAAAATGGAACCAATCATATCCATAAACTATTGGACTACCTCCTTCGTTTTTACACAAAGCATCAACACACTAAAAATTGCAAGTTCTAAATATAAATTTGGTAATAGAGAAGAAAAATGATTCTATGAATAATGTACATAGAAAGAATTCGACCTTGGTAGCAAATTTTAGAAATGTTTAGACCCTTGGAAGCCCCATGACGGGTTTAGCTAGTCAAATAGGGTCAAATGGATGGATTCATTTTGTGTTGAATTTGTCATGATGTAATTGGTCAAATTTGACACACTCAGGAAGACACTGGATCTTTCTAATGCCCAAGAAAGATGACTTGTCAGCCTAGATTCTCCCTTGAAAAGAACTATCAAAAGGTGACCTATTTGGTCTCTTCTAAATTTGTCATGACAAATCCGTACATAGTTGAATTTGTCCAAATATTACATAGAAACAATATATCCACCTAGATTTACGACCAACTGATTAAATACCTCAATTAGGTCCATCATCCTTGCACTGTCGACAAAGGTTGTTAACATTTTGTCGACGCAAGATGATCCATAAACAACATAGATATTCCATAGTTCAATTCATGAACTTATATTTACTTTCTCTATATGTCATCCCCAAGCTCCATGCTAATAAAACCACACTCATTCGTTATTATTTCATGCTTTCTATAACTTTATGACCTCCATCTACGTCATACATTTCACTATGCAACTTTACATATACTATATTCTTGTGCAAATTATGTTTCATACTCCAACTCTTCTACCAAAACATGTGATTGTTTTTAAACCCACAAAATAGTAGTGCATAAGGAAGTGTTATTTTTTAAACTTTCTATGAGATTGTATTCAACTCCTAATTCATGGCAAGAGCCAATACTATGTGTGTGCCAATATCATGAGATATTGACTTGGTTGCACCTTACAAGTATTAGAAGTATGTAAACAATATACTAAACATATCGACAAAAGGGAGGACATGAAGGGGGGAACACATAGAGGAGGGAGGGAGGGAAGGGGGAATGGACAAAGAGAGAAGCCATGCTTCCTCATCTCAAACAAGGGGCCAAAAAGTCAAGAATTTGAAGAGAAATTGTCTTCCTACTATTTACACTTTGTATGTATTTCAGTCATGTGAAAACATCAATTTGCGTAGGTCGAACCCGCTACTTTGTGCATGGTGAAACCACCACTTTGAATACTTATGCATTTGAAACCACCTCGATGGTTACATAACCGCCACTATAGGTACCAATGATTACAAAATTGCTTTCCTCTCTTAACTAGCAGTTTTATTAAGATGGAAAAATAGACTATGTCATTTAATTTTGAAATGCAATCTGTTATTTTATTTTATTTTGAAAACACAAGTGTTATTTAATTTTTTAAAACACAATGTTATTTATTTTTCCCTTTTTCTCGTCTCTATTTTGAGGTATGACCCTAAAGAATACTACTCGTTGGAAAAAGAGTATTTTAACTTACAATTTAGTTAATAAATTCAACCAAATAATTTTGATGATGTTTGTGATCCAATATTGCATCATAAATACATATTCTTGGGTATGTGAAACCCATATAGAGTTGTCAAAATCATTATGGGTATCAAAATTTAGAATTTAAATATTGTTGTAAAGTTATATAATAGAGGCCATTGTAGGAGGATTATTCTCACTCGACATTGGTCCCATGAAGCTTTGTAGTTGATTTAGGCCCTCAATCGACTGTTATATGACAGACCTTCTTTGGTGAATGTTGATGATAGTTGAGATAGTTTCTTGCATTTTGGTGATTGGAAGAGGAAGTATAACCCACAATTTATAGTTTTCTAATAGTGTTATGGAGATGTTCTCGTTAGAGTTTACTTCTTTTTCTTTTTCATTCCACATGTTGAATTTCATTTCTAATGCAATTAAAATTACTCATAACTCTATGTTGAGTTAACTTCGTAGGAAAAGACTTAGGAGCAACAAATAATCCATTGATTATAGTCAAACTATTAAGACATGGGTTACTGAAGTGATAATTCTAATATCCAAGATAATTGTAGGTGATATTGGTGCTAGAGATTTCTTTTAGTCTTTTGGATTATGTGGGTATTGATTTAACAAATATTGAATTTGTAAAACCCTAGGATATTGCAGTCATGTATGATAACTAACGGTAAAGTACATATCTGACACAAGCAATAAGCTAGATAACAATGAAACTCTAGGTGCAAGAGAGAGGATAAAAGACTTGGCTGATTTTGCAATTGATCCCACAGTATGCTGGACAGGAAAATTGGTAAACATAAGGAAAAAACTGTCGCAACTGTTCCTAGTAAATTTTGGAATTGTCGGATATGCCTGGACTAGGGCGCTTGGATTAGGTCAAGGGCGCCTGGGCGCTAGAGACCTCTGTTGGGCACCCGTGACTGCGAAAAATGGTCAAAAATTGATTCTTTTGGTGTCACAAGATGGTTGCTCACCTTCGTTGTTGGTCACTTGTGTTTCGTTGGATGATTGTTGTATTCATTTGTAACCTGAAAAATAAATGATATCCTACAAAACGCCAAAACACATCAAATCCTAAAAAAGAAAGATGCAAATGGGCATTCGGACTGACCCCGATAGTCACCCGACAGAGAACTTACGACCGAGCATCACACTACATCTCAGACTCCATGTAGTTGTTTGTGAAGTGTGTGCAAAATCGTTCCCTAAGAAGCTCTTGTGCAAGATGCACTTGATAGTGAGCAATAGCTAGATGTACCAATGTAGATAGATATGTGGATGGAAAAATGAACTTCCCCTCCTATGAAGTGTATGCAGAAAATGCAATCCCTTGTCCCTTGAGTGAGTGCTAGATGGATGCTTTGATGCTCTTAGAATGTCTTTGGATGCAACCTTAGGTGGTGATAGTAGATGCTTAAAGTTTGGTCCTTTATTATGATCACATAGCTTTGTATTGATATGATTCCCTTTGTTGAATTTTGTAATTGACAACTGGAAGGCTAACCCATAAAAAAATAAGATTCTCAAAAGATAAAATAGGCCCAAAAGGGGTGAGTAAGATACAAAGAGGTCAGGGGCGTCTAGAGGTGACGAGGGCACTTAGGCGCTGGCGTCTTGGCTAGGCGTTGGTGTCCAGAGTCAAGAAAGATAAAACAATGAAGATCAGACTGGGTTGTGGGGTGTGCAAGACCAAAGAGGAAACCAGAAATACATAAAAGAGGCCAAAGATAGATGTCAATTACTATTTTTCTCGCTAAGGAATCATATGAAGAGTGGTATGTGATTAGGACCTAGAAATGTACCCAAGTGTGTGATTTAGTGTCTACATTTTCCCCCACTTTATGTTGTTGGGTGAATACTCGATAACATAAATTAGATAAGAGATGTGTACCTGATAACCATGTAGATTGAAAGTGTGTCGAAGAGACAAGATAAAGCGGGGAGCGATAAAAATGAAATGTGGAAACCAAAGAAGAAGAAGTGACCTTAGGGGTGAAGTGTATGTGTTGTGTCGTGTTGTACCAATTGTTGTTGTTGCTTGTGCTTGTTGATGTGGGGCTGCTTCTTGTTACGTATTAAGGACGGACCTGCCAAAGAAGAGAGAAAGAGTAGTCAAAGTCGTGTGTTATGAAAACTCTATAAAAAACATGTGAAAGTATAATGTAAAAATGTGAAAAAGTAGTAAAAATGAACATGTGCACTTGATCCGTGATGAGTGAAAATGATAGAAAGTGTCCTAAATTGATATAGGAGAGAGAGTTGTTTGGGCGATCTCACGTCAAGAATGAGTTTTTTGGGCGATCTCACGCCACGATAGAAGAGTGTTGGGGGGAAAGGTCTAGTGTTATTCTCCATCCCTGACTTCTTCCCAAATTCATAGACCACTGCAGATGGTGTGATCCTTCTTTGTTCATATTTGATCCAAGTAGAAAAAGAAGATAGAATGCATTCTGATTACTGGAGGACTGTGTCTGGACTGTGAAAACCACTATGTTGATATATTTGGTACAAATAAATTCTGAAAACAATAAAATAGAACACCAAATATAAACACAAATAATATACTTATGAGTTTATTCATTCGGGATTGCAATTACACTGATGGAGAATACATTTTATAATGTTTGAGCTCCTACAAAGGTGGAGTCAAACTTCATCTTCAATCCTATCTCCTAGTATCTCTCTCATGCCTCATATTGTTGTAGTAATCCCCAAGATATCTCACATTCCCAAATAGCTATGTGAGTTATGCATTACAACTATTTTCACACTCATGTATTATTTAAATATTAAATAATACTAATATTCTAATACACTAATGTTCACAAGTTATGAACATAATTTTCCTAACATTCACCCCCTTAGAGTGAACATGGGTGAGTTTTGTCTAGTACCTGCTCATGTTCTACAGTACGATGGTTTTCAAAGAGTACCATCAACTCTAACAAGTTTTCTAGTGAAACCATTAACCACTCTGTATGTGATTTTCCAAGAGATTCACAAACTCTCAAATTGGTTTTCTAGTGGACCACCAACCACTCCATAGTAGCGTACATGTTTCCCCACTCACGTTTTACAAAAGGGAACAAAATATATGAAAATATGTTCCTATGAACAAGAAATATTCTTTTGTTCTTTATTTACAACCACACATGTTGAAATTAAACACACCGAACACAACTAAAAAAACATGGCCATCAAAGTAGTATTGTAGTCTCGTTGATGGTGCTTGACAAGAGGTCGTTGAAATGCCTCCTTCCTCCATTGCCTCCAACCTCCATGTTTTCACTATTGACTTAGTTGAATTTGTCTTTGAAGCTCAATTTACATTTGGACGTCGATTACCACCGAAAATGCATCCATACGATTTTTTTTAGTTTATGAACTATTTATGACTCACAAAATTGGTAAACAAATAACATTTGACTCTTATACAATGATACGATATAAAATAGCGATAATACTTGACTTTTTCAAGACTTTGACACATAACTAATTAAAACATTGACAAGACAACAAAATTGAAAGTACACAAAAATGATATTAATAAAAATAATCTTAAAAAGTAAAATGAAATTAACAAAACAATTAAAATAAAAAATATCTAATAATCACTTAAACAAATCATTAAAAAAACATTTTTTTGAAAAACTAAAACTAAATGAAATATCTAAACCAAATCCGTAACCATACCACTTTTTAATTAATATGAAAAAATAATAAAACTTCTAATAACTAGCAATTGCATGTGTTTCATGAGATGTGAACGCCGAACGGTATATGTTATTTGATTTAGAGGTATAGTTATTATTGATCCACTTAATCTGAAGGTTGTTTCTACATTTCAAACTTGTTATAAATTCGTACATGATTACTTGGGATACCATTTTTGATAGTTAATTAATTTTATAGTTGATGTTGTTAGTTGTGCATCAGTTGTTCAGTTGGTGTTTTGTTGGAGAAACATTTATTATACAATTGATAATGTGTGTGATTGATAGTTGTAGTGTAGGACTTTAGTTGAAACATTACATTGAATTGTTGTATGTGTACATTTAATTATGTTACAGATTCGTACATTTAAAGTTACATATCATATTTGGAAACATCAAATAAATGAAGGTATACGTACACATAATGAGACATGTATACATTTACAGTATTTATATCATGAATGGTTGCCTTTAGTGGGAAAATTTAGTTTCAATAAACATGATTACATTTGATACCCCTTGAACGGCTGTGCCGCTTTGGATAGAAGAACTGTTGAGTATAGTAGTAGCGGAGGTGCTATGAAAACAGAGGGTAGTATTTACGATGGGTTGAGTGATAGTAGTCTTGCTTCCTCCTTTCTTCTTGCTCCGAGTGCTGGTACATGTGCCATATTTGAGTATCTCTCAAATGAAAAAGCAGGTGAAATGCACAGATTTGCAAGCGAGGGAACTCTGGAGAAAGCTGTGAATGTCAGACCCTGCCTTTCAGTGGTTCCAATGTCGATGGTTGCTCTGTGCAAAGTAAGTCCTTGTGACTTGTGGATAGTTAATCCCCAGGCCATTTTAATCGGCAACTGTCTTCGATTCCCTCTCGAAATAGGGGGTATGGGAATATGTAACGGGTTGGAGGGATCCCAACATGGGCCGTTGTATCTATCAAATTTTACAACAACAAATAAAGGTAATGCTGGTGGTTGCATTGATGTGTCGTAGACAATGTCGGTGATTGTTCCTGTGGCACCATTCACAAGGCCTGCATCAACCCATAGATTTGCAATAAGCATGATTTTTTGTTGTTTACACAACAGAACTTTGTGTTCCAACTGATCATCATCAGGATTTCCTGGTCCAGTCCGCCTGTTACTTTCAGCAATGGATTGGGCGATCGGAACGTTCAATGCCTTCAACATCTGTAGGTTGTGGGAGTCCACTAGATCATTTTTTGCAAACAAATGTGGTGCATCCTTAAAAATGTTTAGCTCCTGCTAAGTTAGGTGTGTGTCTATGTGAGACATTAGGAGTTCCCAATCCTCAATTAGAGGGGTTGAATCTCGCATGTGGAGAGCAGAATGAAACATGTGCATGGTTTTTCCTTGTTGCCAAAATATTGTTTGCAATGTAATGGAAGACTGAAATCCCTTCCAAAGGGTTGCTCCGTAGGAATTACTTGCATAAAGAGGATTGTCCAAAACCGGCGGTAATTGCCTGAGGTCACCAAGGAGGATGACTGATCTGTTCCCAAATTCAGATGTTCTTGAGTGTGGGAAAGCTTCACGGAGCCTAGTGTCAATTTTTCTTAGCAACTTTGGCCCAATGAAACTCATTTCATCAATAAGAACATATTCTATATGTTTCAGCGACTCTTGAAAAGACGATAATGCACTACCTTCAAGGGGTTTCAGTTCTTTGATTGGAATACGCATGGCTGCGTGGATTATGGATGCGGAGATATTGAATGCTGAAACACCGGTAGGGGTGAGCACAAGTAGAGGTGAGGGAGATGTGGTTGATGTTGTGAATGAATTCCTGATTTTATTTATCAGAAATGATTTTCCTGTGCCAGCCGTTCCTTGAATTATCAATCTTAGTGGAGGTAGAAGGGTTTTGTTTGCTGAATGGTGTAGTATGGTATCAAGAGCTATTTGTTGTTTTGGAGACAAAGGAAGTGTGGAAGATGGTGGTGTGGCATGTATGTTGTTGTTAATTGTGTCTGCCTTCTCTCTCTCGATGAATGATGAACCAGTTATCTGTAAATCATGGGGAACGTCGTGTATGGTCCAATTATTGTGTATGTCGAAATCTCATTTCCCCAACATTTCAAGACTATCTAGACCCGTGTTGTTTCCGGGGTGAAGTTGTGAAGATCTACCATTCTTGCAATGGTTCTTGTTGAATATTGCATTCGGGCTCTGAGTCAGAACTAACATCTGTAGCAAGTCCTGTGTCTGCGGTAGTGCGTAGAACATGCCACGGTCTGTAGTTGTGCTTGTACATGTCCCAAGTGTCGTTGATGTCATGTGGGGTTGAGCCAAATTCAAACGCAATATTTCTGAAAGGCTTGTATAATAGGAGTTCTGACCAACAGAAAAGGTCATATGACGTTGATTCTTGAGCAGGGACATCCACAAATCTCGGGTGGACCCGAACAATTGCTTGTGTCGGTTGCTTTTTCCATTTATCACCTTTACGGTTCTTGTTGTAGCTCCAATCTCGAGCAACTTGAATAAGTGGTAGGTGTTCCATGGTAGTTGGACGAACTTTATATGCATCCAAGAAAGCGGTTGTTTGTTGTGCATCGGTGTCACTTTCAACAACACGTCTCAGAATCTTTTTTCCAACATTTAATGATACGAATGGATGGCTGCACATAACAAGTGGCATTTTTTGCAGCATGTGGCATGTTTCTTGTGCGCTTATGTCATGTTCAACAACGCTTTCTGTGAGCATTTTACGGATCGTGATATGTGCTGGAGAATCTACGTCTGCGTCTCTTGAAAATCTGGATAGCATTTGGTGATATGTTTCTGAATGTTGCTCGGCTTTCGAAGCATATTTTGCAATATACTTAAGAACGGCATGGTGGGAAAGTACCGGTTGGCAATCAACATTTGCTCTCCATATGTATATCATTGTTTGATTGTGGATGTTCAATCTGTCATCGTTTCTGGAAGGGAGGTACTTTATTTTCCCATCACCTTCAATGTGCAAGGAAGAAGTAGGTTGCGTGGCCCAAGGAGCATTGTACCTGCACTGCAGCTGTGATTGCTTTCTACGCAGACATGTCTGCTCTGAACATTTAGTGTGGCGCTGAACTCGATTAAGCAGTTCTTCAAGGTCTGCATGCGGGGAGGTGGATAGAATTTGTGTTGTATCTAGCAAGCAAGGGTCATCTAGGAGTGACCTGCGAATGAAATCCAAGCGGTTGCAAGCTGGGTGGGGGTTCCAGGAAGACACGAACTTATCAAAGTATTGTTTTGTCGCCTCAATAACTGTTGTGTCCTCCCAGTCCAGTTCATCAACTTTTGGTGCATTCTCGAGCCACAATAAACCGTGGACATGTGCGGAGCCTCTATGTTGCCATTCATACCTGCGAGACGAGGGAACATAAATATTAGATATGTAGTTTGGGAAAAACTTTGAAATAAGTAGATTTGATTACCTGTACCAAAAGTCTACTGCTCCAAGTTCCTTCTGCAATATTTCTTCCTGAAATATTGTGAATCTGTGATGCAGGTATGTTGATACTCGATGAGGGTTAGAGACAATGTTAAGTGTTCTCCAACGTTGTGCGGCTCGAGGATCTGTTGGGCATTCACCAGACATAATATTGTGGAGATCTGGCCATTTAGTGTCTGCAGCACTTAGAGTGAAGAATAAGGTTGGTGTCCCCAATTGTTCCACCATATCTGAAAGCTCGCTTCTACTTTTTGCCCAGAATGAACGTGTCCCTCGAAGGCTCGATCCAAAGTGCATTAAGCTATCTGGGAGGTTGTCTTTGGGGCATTCCAGTAGTTGTCTTCGCAGCTCTCTAATTGTTGGAGGGATTCCAGATTCGGTGTTCTGTTTCATAAAAACTGCTGCCGTGGACTGGCTTCTGTGTCGCATTATGAGGTTTAGAAGGAAGTAACGAAATCTTGGGTGGGAACCGAAGCGCCCATCATGGTAACACATCAAATGAAGTGCGTATTCATGCATTGGAACTTCTTTAATGCGGGGTTGTTGCCACATTGCTTTTCCTGTCGGAAATAAAGTTGGGAAAGCCATTGAGAACATGCCTTCTGTATTGTATTCATTTATTGGGAAAGCCCAAGCTCTGGCCATGGCATGGTAAATGGAGTGTTACCATCGTGGTTGAGCAAGAACTGTTCGATTTCCTCTTCTTCTGTTCCTGTATTGTGAGGTGTTGGCACGAAAGACGATGAGTGTTCATATGTTTCATTAAAGTGGGTGGGAACACCACTACCATGAGTTCTAGAGCAAGTTTGAATTTGGGGCAGTTTCATTGTGGCTTTTTTTGAGAGAGGAGGAAACATTTGACGATTCAGATGGTAGTGAGGAAAGGGCATCATTGTCGATTAAGACATCTTTGTAATAGGGGTCGTGTTGGATTTTATATTGCAAGGCTGCACAAACATGAGATCTATTAACGTAGAAATCATAATTTTTTAAATTAGATCCTTCCCTTTGTATGAGAACTATGTCCAAATCTCCAAGGCGGTGGGGTAGGGTCTTTGCTATTGAAGTAATGTTTTGCGGGAAGCTTATGGTGTGTCCTGAGTATTTGTATTGCCCGCCACATACTTGGGCGACTTGCATGAATGGATTAACTCGTGCGATAAGCATCTCCTCGATTTGGGTTAAAGACGCAAGAATGATAGGCTATTTTTCAGGGTCCATGTTGTTCCATGAAGAGAAGCGGTGGCCTTGTTTTTCACTTTTGCATCTGTTACACGAGGGAAAGCCTTCGAAGGAAATTGTTTTAATTCCAGGGTAATTTTCCAAACAATTGAGCAAGTTTGGATGTTCACCAACAAATCTATTCTTTTGCGAAACCGACGTTGGGCTTCTAAATTCAGTGAAGAGAGTGGGGATATGGGAAATCTCTGTGTATTGGAAGGGGTGGGGTGTTCTGTTTCAGTCGTTTGTGGATTGCAAGGTGGAAAGCAGTCTGAAGGAGAGGATAAATTGGTTGTATATGTGGGATGAACTGAAGAGAGGTCAATACTTGAGACAGTTTCATGTGGCATCCCAAACATTTGGGGGAAAGTGACAGTTGTTAGCAAAGATGGGTTCATACGGAAGGAAGTGGTATGCTCTTGAAAGTTTTTTTCCATGGAAGTTACATGCGGAATGTTGGTTGGCAATTCTTCAGTAGTTGTATTTGATGGCAAGATTGGAATGTCGGGGGATCGTAGGTTGTTGGTCATTGTAAGTTGAAAGATATTAGAGATTTTCATTGTTCTATGCTCTAATTTACGACGTCATTGCTCAACAGTTATGTGTACTTTATTTTTTGTGTAGTTCTCTCTTCGTTGGGCTCATTTTGCAGGAGTCGACATGATTGCGAAGTCACAGGATTATGGAGTACCACCTGTTGGATAAAGATCATTTTGGGTTAGCAAGGAATGATACATAGTTTGATGACAAACAAATGTAGAAATAAGTGAAAATGTAAAACTAAATTCAATTGTAATGCATGTGGAGTTCCAATGGGAAATACGCATAAGAGGTAACAATTTGAGTTTTGAGAAACTACTGTTTTTATTAAGGAAAAGAGTATTAGATATATAGAAATATACAATGTGTTCACATACTACAGAAGGATGTAAATACGTACATCACAAAATTGCATTTTTTTAATATTTATTTTCTTAAAAGTACTAACAATCCGCATAATAGAAGGAGACAATAGTATGTCAGTGTATAAGGGAATTCAACAGTTTTCTTTTGAATCAGGGAAAAAAGTGAAACATAGATATGAAATAAGAAACATAGCAGTGATAGTTCAAAGTATAGAATGGGATGAGTGAGGGTGTAATGTTTGAAGGGACGGGTGGGTTGGAAATCCTTGCGTAAAGGTTATGGAGGAGTTGCACTGTTTTCTGCTTTCTTTGAACTGAGGATGACACATTTCAATCTGTTGTTTCCACAATATGTCTCTTTTTTCAGTGAAAGTGTGAAGCAGTATTCGTTGCCGATGACATTACTTATAATTTCACTAGTCGCATCTTCATCTATAGACAATATATGGAGGTCACTAGCTGCAACACCCATGATTAACTCAGCTGTCTCATCAAAAGCGGTAACTGATTGAAGTTCTCTTGTTGGGTCCTTTAGATCGATTCTGAGTGCATATCTATAATCATAGTTTTGAACTTGTCTGTTGCAACTCGAACATAACCATGAACCATTACCATTCTCTCTCACCTTTTTCCTGCATTGTTTGTCACCTTTTTGAAGAGGACATGCCTTGTAAAAAAATTGTCCATGCTGATATTCGTGATTTCTGCAGTAACCATGGCCCATTCATTTCTCTCAGTGTTCCCCATATTTAGTACCTCTGAAATCATCGTTAGAGAGGTCAGGCTTTTTGGAGGGCCCAGAAATTGGCTTGTGATAGAGGGCGCAGGAAGGAAGTAGTCATCGGAATCAACCCAACCATGAAGTGTATTTGTTTCTGAAATTTGAGGGTTGACGTAACATTTGGTTCTTGAAACAGTGTCCACTGAGCTTCCATTGAAACTGGAGACGTGGGTAGCTTTCAAGGCGAGGACCGGAAGAGGCAGTATAGAAAGCATGTCTTCAAGTTTGTTGCTTATATCATCTAAGTGTTGTCCCCACAATGTGACACTTACACTGAAACCTGACATGTCCTTTAATTGCAGTGTTCTTCTCTTTGTTTCAGACTTTTCATACCGATGAATTGTTGAGCATGGTGACATCGTAACAACAATGCCAATCAAATCAACTGTAGAACCTTCAGCGCTTGCAGGTAATTCCTTGATTTTGGTGAAGTGAAAGTTATGGGAAGGTATTGTATCTTCATTTGCTATGAGTGGAGATATGGTTGAGGAAGGTTGCAGGAAAATCTCCAAAGCATTGTTCAAATGGTTGTAACATAGCTTTGCATCAGCAATCCTAGCAATCCTCCCATTGGAAATTGTATATAGCTTCCCATTCTCAATCTGCTCATAGAATGCTTCCGCGGCCTTGTTGAAACAAGTGATGTGGATTTCCCCTCCTTCCTGATCAACAAAATCAAACCCAAACACGGATCCATTTCCCCTTGCATTGTGATATTGGTGAAGGGTTGTTTTTGCTAGGGCACGGCCCTCTATGGACCACATGCGCATAGATGTATTCAAAGCACTTATTTTAGTTGGTGTTCTCGCAAAATATTTGTTAACCCGGTTTGCACTTGCATCTGTTTGCGGCAACTGACTGTGTTCGAGAGCATTTGTTGGTAGTCAGATTGGAGCACCGATTACCAAATGTGTTTCAACAACAACATCCATTTCAATGATAAGAACGGTGCTGCAATGGAAAAGAAAAACATGATAGAATTAGAACTGAGCAACGGATGGAAAAAACAAACAGAAAGAAATTTTAATTGATATAGGGAGTTTATGTACATTGGTAATTGAGCAAGAGATGAAGCTTACAGTTCACTTTTGATCATTCTAACGAGGGATTTGTGTAAGCACACGATGGAGCCTTCTTGTATTGATTTGTCGGTTACACGACTTGCAAATTTGGAGGGTAGAAGTGTTGTCTGAAAATGTATCCCATCTGAAAGGTCAACACGATGTTGGGCTCCCGTGTTGAGAATGGACCTTAGAGAGCTCAAGTGCAGTATCTGAAATGTGGGGTCAACATTGGAACCACCCTCAATCAATTGAGAAATGCCTTCGTGTGTCAAAGTTATTTCCATGGCAACTAAAAGATGCTCGAGATTGTGAGAATTCTGCAAATATATGGTGGAAAATGTAAACTTGTAGGGCAGTCAATCATGAAATGAAGGATTTGTTCAGGAAATCATGCATTTGTAAAGAATGAGAACCTTTAAAGTTGGCTTCCTTATTATTTTATATTTTCTAAAAAGTGCAAACATGAAGTCTAACCCTTTAACAATTCAATATGCAAAAAAGTGATATAATGTACAAAGCTTTGGTTGAAAACAACTAAAATTTGTATGGTTGTTTGTCGGCATTTTAAAACTATATGTATTTGTGTGCAAATATTATGAAGTACACATTAAAAATGTGTTGTTGGTTTACATAAAGAAGCGAGCAATTGTATAAAGGAAAGATATAATGAATAACACATTAAAAATGTGTTGTTGTTGTTGTTGTTTGTGGAAAAGTTAGATTTTGTGTTCCATATGTTCCGCCGCAATATATACATGCATTTATTTGAAATGAATTACAGATTATTATGTTAAGCAAATAGAATGGAAAACAATAAGAACAATATGTACACTTGAAGTGAGAAGACTATAGGTATTTGTATGGAAACACAATGATAAAGAAATTAGGAAAGCATAGTTGTTGGATAACAAAAAATGAACATGTGTTTGATAAGTTTGATTCTCTGTCGGATATATACTGCCACAATACATACATGGAATATTTGGAACGAGTTACAGTTTATTTCAAAAATACTTATAAACAAACACTTATAAACTAACCACTACAAGCTATTTTTTAAAATCAAATTTCTTGCTTTTTGCTTGTGCAATTTTCTTTGCACGTTTCTTGTAGTTTTGTCCAGTTGCAGATGCCTCGATTGGAATTCCCATTCTCCTCAATTTGTGGGGTGGTTCATATTTCAGTGCATCTTCGTTCGAATCATAAATCAAGCAGAAGCCTCGTGAATGATCTCCAATCGTTCGGATTTTGGAGAGAAAAATTGGGGATGTTGGCATCAGGTGGAGGCGATCTCTGATCATTTCAGCTATCACTGTTTTAGGTGGTTTCGGTTGCCTACAATGCAAAACATTAACAACACATTGAATACACTTAAAATTTTCCTCCCTCTGCAAGTGAGGCGTAGTTAATGTCAATCCCGTTGTGGGGAGGGGAATTGTGTTTCTAGTCTGCATCATATTAAACTGGAGAGGGAAAATAAGTATGTTAGTCCACCAAGATGTTCTTAGGTATGACGGGTAGCTTTAAAATCCTTTTCACTGATCAGTCTAACGTCTAACTTGGGACGCTTCGAAATGGCCTCATTGGGGAACGAGCCCCTCAGCACATAACGAATCCTGTCATTGACGAAGGCACGTGCCCCCACATGTCACTTCGGAAAAAGGATTGGAGTCTAAATATAAATGTAACAATCAAAAGAAAATAACATGAAAGCACTCTACAATAATTTTTTAAACCATAGCATGCAATAAACAAAACAAATGAATAAATACTTGAATCAATATTGAAACCCACCTCAAGTTTGTTTAGAGACGACACTCTCTTCTTTACCGCGGGAGAATGAGAATCACAAATACCCTACAAAAAAGTGAAAAAGAAGTTAATAAAACTAAATATATCTACACTGCCAATGTCATATTCACTACATAAGGCTACCACTCATGATATTAAATCTGCACATGTACATAAATCTTCATGTATTCATGTTTAGTTCAAATAAACAAATCTGCAAAACGCTACCACTCATGATATAAAATTGGTAAATGTATATGTACGAATTTGTAACAAGTTAGAAATGTAGAGATAGAACATTTAAATGAAGTGGTTCATCTATATTTCTACACTTATAAAACCAATCACACCCCTTATTAAAACATCAACTACAAAAGTAATAACTATCCCTCTAAAACAAATAACATATACGGTTCGGTCTTTGTTTTACAAGGAAGACACCTCTGTTAAAATAGACAAGGAATTGCAGGCATGGTGGGATGAAATAGTAAATGTGGGGCACAAAGATCTAAAGGATGATCCAAGTAGATGGTACAAGATGGATTCATTGGATGATGCAATCCAGGTAATGACCACTATTATCTGGACCACATCTGCTCATCATGTTGCCGTTAACTTTGGACAGTATTCCTATGGAGGATACATGCCCAATATGCCCACCATGACAAGATGCTTAATTCCAGACAAAGGAACTCCTGAATACGATGAATTGCTTAAGAACCCAGACGGATATTTCCTGAAGATAGTATCTACTCCAACACAGGCTACTCTAATTATGGGTGTTTTGGAGATTTTGTCAAAGCATAACGCATCTAAAGCAGCCTCTTGAGCTGGTTCTACTCCAGCCTGTAGAGCACCAACCAAATGTGGGATGCAGAGAGTAGCCACTTCTGTTCCACGAAGTCTAGAAAAATTATTGAAGATAACATAAATAGCCCTGACAACATCTTCATTGACAGTTGTTGTTGCCCAAAGCTCCTTCTCCAATACCACTGTCACACAGAACATCAGGTTCTATAAACAAAATAATTTCAAAAAGAAGAGAAAATTAACCTCTTATTCTGTGATTGTTTGCATTGCCCACACTAAACTGTAAAGAAAAATAAAATGGCTAAAACATCTCCTACAATAACATGTATGACGGTGATTATCAATCTACTTCAAGGTAGAAATTGCAATATAGATATTTAATTCAGTATAGACTTAAGGTGGATATTCATGGCATCAAATATTGGAGAGTGGAGACATACATCTCCTATTTCTTTTTTTCCTTGGGCTACAACTCATGCTTTCAACAATACAGAAAAAGATTGTGATATACATTTTATTTGTTGAAAGAAATATCGATATAAAATATTCAGAATTGTCATTTTTGTAGTCTCTCTGGGTTGGAGATTGTTCAAAGTACATGTTTCCCCACAGGTTGTGTTTAGTCATTTCTCTAGACATCCAGATCTGGAATATATTATAGTTTCAGACTTTGCATCTTTTTGTCTGCTCAGGTGACACACAAAGCATTCCAAGCTACTAATAAAGTAAAATTTCTGCTAACTCTAATCAACAGAGATAGGCCATCATAAAAAATAAATAGAAAACATAAGGCCAGAGAAATCCTAAAACTTGAGATTAAAAATAGAGTTTCAAAAGCAAGATTCAGTCCATCTTAAGCCCGAGGACCTTGTAAAAAAAATTAAGAAATATGTTTGAAATATCTGAGTAAATATCAGTTCAAATAAAAGGAAACAATATAACTCCGTATGCCATGAATTTTCAAAAATTAAAAAACATACCTCTTGTTTAATTAATACTCCTACAATTTTAGTTTTTTCAGGCCGAACATTTACAGATTCCTTTTGAGGTCAAATTCTTGCCATTTTTGATATTCCTGTTTACAGAGCTCATGGAGGAAGCAATACAAATAGTTAAACAAATGCAGGCCAAGATTTTTATGTTCCACTATCCAGGTAATAATGAAAAACAAATTTGATTAAGAATGCAGAGAGACCAAAAGTATGCATTCAGGATATTTCTATAGTTAAAATTTAAGCTATCAAATGGAAAACACATGCATCTTTCAAATCGAAATTACAAACTTTCATCAGAGAATTGGGTAAGTTTAAGACCTGTCATCCTTAGAAATTATTACGGAATTATTTCATAAAACCTGAGTTTGGCTACAATTTGAATGTGAGCAGTAAGAAATGTTCAGTGAATATTTTTCTTCGAAGCCATGGGATATCAAAACAAACTATCAAGCACAAGTTTTGTTCAATGCACATTTTACTTCTATTTTAGAATGGATTTTCAGTCATTCCAGTCATAGAGAAGTGACCTAACTAACACAGAATGAGGTCGTGTTGAATAGGTGCTCAGTTAGGCTTAAGCTAGCACAACAAAGTAAACAAAGCAATACCCAGGTCGAGGCAGAGCACGAGTTCAACAAACACAGAGCCAACAATGGAAAAAGACGTGTTTGCAGTTCTAAATCCCTAGAAACATAGATAACCATAGGTCCTCGGGCTTAAGATGGACTGAATCTTGCTTTTGAAACTCTATTTTTAACAATATAACTCCGTATGCCATGAATTTTCAAAAATTAAAAAACATACCTCTTGTTTAATTAATACTCCTACAATTTTAGGTAGGCCGAACATTTACAGATTCCTTTTGAGGTCAACTTCTTGCCATTTTTGATATTCCTGTTTGGAGGCTTTGTGCTAAGAAATTTGAAAAACTCTGACAAATTATGTAACTATAAACTTCTGATCATACTACTTAATTTATATAATCTAATATCATAGATTACTATTGTCAGAACTCTGAATGGTTGTTAAATTTGATCTGAAATATTAAAATCAGGCTTAACAAAAACAGAGTTTCTAGCTGTCTGGATACCAGTTGTACCTTTTTGGGAAAGGGAGTATTGCAAGCAATCTGTTGGTCTTTCATGGAACAGAGGAGGATTTTACATACCAAACAACGTTGTTTGTCGACTCAGACAAAATCCTCGTCTGCCTAATCAACGCCCTTCACTTTCTCAGATCCCTCTTTCACAAAAACGGTCGCGTCTTAATATATGAGAATCTTGAAGACAAAAAACAAATAGTAGACAAATTATGTAACTATAAAATTCTGATCATACTACTTAATTTATACGGCCACGTCTTCTAAATTAGGGCGGATTCGAAAAAACAACAGTTAAAAATAGGATCTTAAAAATAGAAACGAGTCAAAAATTGCATGCAAAGTAAAAACGACGTGCAAACAGCTGTCAAATTTAATCCCGTTTGAAAAACGTCTAAAAGGCTGTCAAATTTAGCACAGTTGCAGAAACGTCGGAGGTCCTCTACCATAGGGGGAACGCCAACTAAAATGACACGTATTACTCACTCTTTAAATATTTAAACTTAAAAAAAAACTAAAACAAAACTTTAATATAAAACAAGCTTATAACAAAAAAACAATAAAAGTATGCAGACTTTTTTAGGACTATCTATTTAAATGAATCCTGCGGACCATAATTCACTTTAATTAAAAGGACTCTTATAATATTTATAAACTCAATTAAAATTGCATGTATCTGATTTTACTTTGTCACTCTGGCTTATCAGTGTCTTGTAGATGGAAAGGAGCTTGCAGTAGAGTGTAAATTTGCAGTCCCAAAATGTGAGAATACCAATGAAAATGTGTTGTGTGTAGCCAAGACAGAGTACTCGGGTAGATGAAATTGAACATTTTTTTCTGAATATCATGCATTCGTGTCCATATAATTGGAAATATATCATCAGATCTGACAGAATGCACCTTTTTTTCAAAATGCTACAAGTATGTTGACCTTGACAAAATAGACAAATGGACTCTCATTTTTTATTTCACCATTCTCTCACATGTTTGGCTCTTATTCACTCTGATACTAGATTGGTACAAATTTAATTATGAAAACAATAGAATAGAACACCAAATATAAACATAAATAATATACTTATGATTTTATTCATTCGGGATTACAATTACATTGATGGAGAATACATTTTATAATGTTTGAGCTCCTACAATGGTGGAGTCAAACTTCATCTTCAATCATATTTCCTAGTATCTCTCTCATCCCTCATATTGTTGTAGCAATCCCCGAGATATCTCACACTCCCAAATAGCTATGTGAGTTGTGGATTTCAACTATTTTCACACTCATGTATTATTTAAATATTAAATAATACTAATATCCTCATACACTAATGTTCACACTATGAACATAATTTTCCTAACATTTGTAAACTGCTTAAAATTGTGCCAATGTGAGAAAGTAATTATAACCACCCCCTGGTCATAAGCACCCATGAAAGGTCAGGAATGCCTAGATGCTAGTGTCTGTATCTGGGTGTTGGCATTTGTGTTATACTAAGGACCCAAATCAGATTATGAGTCGTTTCTGAAATTGTAGATTGTTCTGTTCATGTAAAGTGCAGTCATGTACTCAAGCTCTGAGACGTTGTATGGGGTGACTGATTCACCCAATGCATGCCCCACCCCTTGTTTGGGGTGCACGCGACGTCACTAGGAAGATGCGGCCCAAAGAAGAGGACTAGATGCTAATATGAAACTGATACTCTGTAGGGGGAAGGAATGTGTTTAGTAAAAACCAAGGCACACGCAAACAAAGTGGCTAGAAATATCTGTTAGTGCAAACAAGCCAAATATGCATATAGAAGACAATATGAACAAACAATAGTGCAGAAAAAGTAGACCGCGAAAAGTGGGTTTCAAACATCGGACATCACTCACAATGTCACAAGGCAATCAGGGCCAAAGCAGCCAAAAGCATATAAGAAATGAACAAGAAAGACATAGGCCAAAGCCTACAAACAATGACATACAATAGAAGACAATGGAAAACAATATCATGCATAGTATCAGACAACCATGATAGCAAATAGTTCCTACAAAGAAAATTCTACACATGACACACTTGTTAGCATGTTAGAAAGATAAATGGTATGTCAAGTCATGTATATATCGATAGAGTAATGTGCTAGTAAGAATATGAAATAATATAAAATGAAACAATAGCACTTGTAGTGTGCACGAAAGTATATGCCCCAGGAGCCTTGATGGGACTGGTAAGAGGTATAGTACCAAACATCCATGTTGTGTGTAAGGATCTGTAGAAATTCTATATTCATAACTAGAGAACAAGTGAACATGCATGTGTATATAGAAAATACAATGACATACAAAGTATATATCTAACATGTGAAACAAAGTGTATATGTGACAAGTATAAGCAAACAAGAGTATGTGCAACCAAGATATACAATATGTTGTGAATGAGTGAGTGGAATGGAATGAAAATTGAATGTGATAGAAGCAACGTGCCCCCCAAACGAATGTGGATGAAATATGAGATGAGGTTCATTTATAAAAGACCCCTCGACAGTCAATAATGAACCATAGAACAAGAGTGTGTCATCGGAAAATGTTTTGAACTATGCGCTAAATAGATAGATCAATGAAGAATAAAGCGTAAAGAGTGTGAGTGAGTGTGGTGAGGTTCATTTCAGATTTAGACCCTCAGCATTCGAGTATGAACCGTGGAACTTAGAATGTGTCATAGGGTAGTGTAATGTGTGAGAATGTGATGCCAAAGAGATGTTTCGTGAATGCACAAAGTGTGAAATTTGTCATGTGTATGGTGTGAGGTTCATCAATGTAGTATGCCCTCTACAATCAAGTGTGAACCGTAACACAAGAGTGTGTCATAGGGCAATGACGATACAAGTGTATCAAGATGTGTAAGATGCGTGAGAAAGACTAAATGCAAATCGCAGAGCGGAAAAGTAGAAATGTGAGGTACCTTCTAACGCTAAGAGGGGGGAAGTAAGCATGATTCCCCCCAAGTGTATGATGATGAATAAGATATCTGATAAAAGTGAAGGATAAAGTTCCTCCCCCTGATGCTTGCAGAGATAAAGGCATGTGACCATGTTTTGAGATCGGTGATGTATTAGACAAATGATGTATCAGTGAATGATACCTATGTGCATGAGACCTACGAGGTGATGAAAACCTATGTGAAGGAGACCAAAGAGGCGATGTAAACCTATGTGAAGAAGACTGAGGAAGCAATATACACTTATGTGAAGGATTTGCCCCAGTGGTGGACCTAGGCTGATGAGATGGACTAGTGGACCGATGAGACTGAGTAGGTCAAGTGCAAATAGGAGAGATAGGAGAAGATTTGCCTTAATTTTGAGAGGTCCAAGAGACCTATATGTTCTATAAAATGCAATAACAACCTCAAGAGGATCATGAGGAAATGGAGTGGATGATGGAACACCTTGGATAGAGACAAATTGCTTTTCATGAATGAACTTAAGACACAAATGACTCATGGAAAAGATAGTCTAAGTAGTGTGGAGCTAAGGAAGACCTAAGAGCAGGTCACAACCTTTGATTGAAGGTTCCAAATTGAATGGCACAAGCATGGTGAGAGGCCCAACTGTGATTGGAAGCTTGACATAACCATAGAATTTGGGAATTGGATATGAAATTTGTGAGAGTGGATAATTGATAGCAACTAGGAGCACAATAGAACACACACAAAGAGGGGATGATGAGCTGACCATATTGTTGTTGATAACATAAGATCCGATAGAAGCATGGATATGTGATGTATTAGAAGAAAACGTAGCATGAAAATCACGATTAGAGAATGTGATTAATGCTAGAGATGCCTCAATATGTGCAACTAGAAAATCAAGGGCCTCCGATGAAGGAGGAGACACTGCACGATATGTATGATTAGCTAAAGAACTTGTCATTTGCTTGCCATGCTTAGGAAATGGATCATTGAAAATTTTGAGCTTTTTGTTTTCATTGACCGGCGTAGATGCCGAAGGCTCCGGAAGCTCTATTGCATTATTGTCGATGAGATCTTGAATAAGATGTCAGAGTTTGAAACATCAATCTGTAGAATTCACAATGCATTGATGATAGTCACATATGAAATTGTTGTTATAGTTGTGTCCTTTAGGTCGAGATGGATCCAGATTAAGTAGAGGAGGAAGCGTAATAAGATTTCTCTCAACAAGATGTGGCAATAGAATATACGGAGCACAAGACAATTTTGTGAATGTATGCTTTGGAGGTTGCCATTGAATCTTTTCAAGAGTAGAGACAGTGTAAACATTAGCTTTTACTTCAATAGACTTAATAGATGGCTTGAAATTTGATTTTCTTTGATATCGAGTAGAAGATGAAGTTTGATCATGATATTTAAGTTTTCTTTTGTGTAACTTAAGATTATGAAATAGTTGGTCAAATGTTGGAGATGTCTCGAAGATGACACTCTCTTGTAGAGGTGGTAAAAGACTTTAGACAAATAGATCTTGAAGTTCTGAGTTAACAAGTACATTAGACATCTTAGCTAATTCGCTCTTATATCATAAGACATAATCCTCTAGATTCTCATTATATTCTTGTTTGATTTGTGCGATTTGAGCATAGGATATATAAGAGCTTATATTTATTGAAAAATGAGCAAGAAAAGAATCGACCAAATGCGTAAATGATATTATGATAAACAACGCTAAAGTACATATCCGACACAAGCAATAAGATAGATAACAATGAAACACTAGGTGCAAGAAAGAGGATAAAATGCTTAGTTGATTTCACAATTGATCTCGCAATATGCTGGATTGGAAAACTGCTAAACATAAGGAGTAAATTGTCGCAATTGTGCCTGGTAAATTCTTGAATTTATGGATATGCCTAGACTAGGCACCTGAATTAGGTCAAGGTTTCCTGAGCGCTAAAGACATCTGTTGAGCATCTGTGACTACAAAAATGGTCAGAAACAAATTCTTCTATTGTCGCAAGATGGCCGATCACCTTCATTGTTGGTTGCATGTGTGTTTTTGGATGATCATTGTATTCGCCTATAACCTGCAAAACAAATGATATCCTACAAAACCCCAAAACACATAAAATCCTAAAAAAGAAAGATACAAATGGGGAGTTGGACTAACCCCAACGGATGCCTGACAAAGTGAACTTACGACCGAGTGTTGTACTACATCTTAGACTCCATGTAGTTATTTATGAAATGTGTGTGAAATCGTGCCCTAGGAAGCTCTTGTGCAAGATGCACTTGATAGCGAGCAATAATTAGATGTACCAATTTAGATAGATGTGTAGATGGAAAACAAATTTCCCATCCTATGAAGTGTATGCAGAAAATGCAATCCTTTGTCCCTTGAGTGAGTGTTAGATGAATGTTTTGATGCTCTTAGAATGCCTTTGGATGAAACATTAGGTGGTGATAGTGGATGCTTAGAGTTTGGTCCTTTATTATGATCACATAACTTTGTATTTATATGACTCCCTTGGTATAATTTCATAATTAACAATTGGAAGGCTGACCCATAAGAGAATAAGATGCCAAAAAGATAAAAGAGGCCCAAAAGGGGCAAGTAAGATACAAAGAGGTCAAGGGCGTGCAGAGGGGACGAGAGCACCAGCATCCTGGCTGGGCGCCGGTATCTAAAGTCAAGAAAGATAAAGCAATGAAGATCAGACTAGGTTGTGGGGTGTGCATGACCAAAGAAGAAACCAAAAAGATGGAAAAGAGGGCAATAATAGATGTCAATTAATAGTTTTCTCGCTTAGGAATCATATGAATAGTGGTATGTTATTAGGACCTAGAAATGTACCCAAGTGCATGATTTAGTGTCTATAGGTATTTTCTTTCATATTTATGCCCTTCACCTAACTAGTTTACACTCAATTGAAACAAGACATTTCCTAAAGAAGGTAAAATCAACAAGTAAGAGAAAACATGGATCGCCAACCAATGTTTCAAGCATAACCCAATGCAATTGGAAAGCTTTGTATCTCTCATAAATTTTGTAAGTATCTATAGTTTCATGAGGATACAAGAGAGGAACAACCTAATGGTAAATATAATTAGTGGCCCCATGGAATTCCACACAATGTCTCATTTCGGCCACCCTTTAAAGCAGAAGCCAATGTGTAGATTTTTCCATATGATGGAGAGGTGGATGTGAAAAAAATCACCATTAGCTTTCCCAACTCAAGGTATATTTCAAGTGAGGAACATCATATTTCTTTTATATCACTTTAGCTTCATAGTTGAGCACGCACTTGGTGAGAAAGTCATGCTCATTCATTTGCTTTTGAAGAAATGGTTGCTGATAACAAAGTGGAATGATTTTAAGGAACCAATCAAAACTAAATTTTATCATGATGTTATGAAGAAAAGACAAAGTGAACAAGAATACGCCACAAAATTTATTAGGCAAACAATACAATTAAGGCCTCACAACAAAACATGGTGATGAAATACCTTGGAGGACTTCATGACCACACACGAAAGTTATGATTTGCAATCAAAATAATTGATAAAACATGTGATTAATCCTACTGCAGTGACCATCTTTCACTTCAAATAAAAAAGGTTCCTTCGATCCAAATGGGAAGGGTGATCAGAAAGGTAAGATAAATGACAATTGCAAGAATAAAGGTGCTAAAACTCATTATGGTCATTGTGATATGAATGGTCACATCGAGGAAAAGTATTGGAAATTATATTTGGAATTTAATTGAAAAACCAAAGCTAAATGAATCCCAAGAATGCCATAATCACTTCGGTAGAGGGAAAGAGATTGGGAACATATCCCTTGTTAATGACAAGATTTCTTGCAGTTCCATAGGAAGGAAATTATAAATGAGTAGGAAAAAATGCTCAAGATAGAAGTTAAGAAAGGATTTAACATTCAAATTATTAAAAATGCAAAGTCAGTTTTCGCATCGATTAATGTTACTGTGATGAAGTAGAAGTAAACAGTATTCCCCTTGATGTCTGTGTTTATTTTTTGGCAACATATGTATTTATGGGGGTTGGGATTTTCATGAGGGAAAATGATAAACTCCCTTTATATAAGTGCCAACCAAGGCACAAGAAATACATCTATACAATTGGGAAAATTTTCTTTATTCTTTTAAGAGATAAGAAAGAAGATTAAGTAGTTCAATGTAAAGCTTGTTTACATGTGTTTATTAATAAGGAACATCAACAACTGGAAGAGTTATTACAGTCATTCAACTAGATATTTAAGAGCCTAAAGGATATAACCTAAGAGGTATATAATGCCAACTAATCGATTCCATATTCACAACTTCCCAACATATGCCTCTATAGGTAGTCCTTTTTTAAGGTAAATTAAGTGAAGAAGCAAATCCAAGGAATGTTGGAACAAGATGTCATATGCTCAAGTGCATATTCACATGATTATCACATTATTATTGTACCATAGAAGGATGTGATGTGAAATTTGTACATTCATTGTAAAACCTTGAACACAACAATGTAAGAGCATCTTTGGAAACTTAACTTGATCATGCACGGTTGAGACCATTTTGTGGTCTCACGGTTATGGCATCATTTTGAAGACAAATTTCTTGGAGTTTGAGAAAATAATCATGTTGGAAATCATCTTATAGATACTTTTATGCTCTCATGCCCGCTACAACTTATGAAATACTCGCAACATACTAAAAACACGAATTTTGCATAAGGACTCAAAATTGAGTGATGTTTTTTCAAAACCAATTTTTTCTCTCAAGAGAAATAGAATGGAATTATTAATATTTAAATAGGATGTAATAATACCTAACAGATAAAATGGAATTTAAGCTTGTGGTTTCTCACCTATGATCTCTTTTGAATACCATAATTTTCTTATACATCAAACTCAAAATTGAGTGCCAATTTTTGAAAATTTCAATATAAATTTCATTATGGTATGCGATGTCATGCTTGCAACATATGAAAACTAATTCACAGTTGACCATACCCAAATTAGTTTTGTGTTCCCTTTCCGGTGACAACATGTGACTACTTAAGTGAGAAAATCAGCACACATCACCTTCTGATCCTTAGACACATGTTAAGATACACAACTCGTGTATGGCGCAATTCCTCTATTTGTAATTATATAGCTTCAATCTCATCTCGATGATAAAGATATTGTAGTGTTTGGAAGGAGAGTAATTTATTATTATCCACCGATTATCTTCACTCGTGTAAAAAAAACCAATAAGTTATATATTTAGTCCAAATTAGAGGCAGAAGATTTTGAATTTCAATTGTAAAGGAGAATGAATTAGAAAAGAGGCAACTTTCTACGAAAACAATAAGTGCAACTTGGAAGTGAATGACGAAAATTCCATATGTTTGAGAGGTAGAGTGTTTATGAAAATAAAATGAGTGTATTTTAGTTTGAGAATGAGTGTAGAGAGTGTTTCTATAGAGTTTAAGAATATGGAGTGTGTTAAGCAAAGAAAGCAGAGAAGTACGAAGGATGAAACTTTCTACATATGCACCGTCCAAAGGACAGTTTTTATTAGTTGCAGTCAAAAGAATATCCCTTATAGGAGTGCAAACATGAATGTATAAATAGAGGTTCAGTATACTATGGATAGAAAAAAATTCATTTGACCCTCAATCACACTCCGTTACAAGATCGCTATAAAAACTTGGTATTATTTTTCAAGGATAAATAACATATTATATCAACTAAAACATACTAAGTACTTCACCAAGTTAGACTAGAAACCCATCTACCATCAAATATAAGTAGGGAAGGATGACATTTGGAAAATTGTACTCAAGACAAGACAATATTTGTAGTAATGGCTTGTTATTCCTTTGAATTTGTATAATGCATTAACTACATTGATGAGATTTCTAAAATATGTGTTGATACAAACAATTCATAAAATCTTTTGTGATTGTGTATTTAAATGAATTTTGGTTTTTTAGTAAAGCATGAGAACACCATTTAATGTATTTCAAAGAATTTTAAAGAAACATGACTTGCTACTCAATGAAAAATAGCATGAGTTTTCCGAGCATTCACTAGTCTATTTGGCTATGTTGTGGAATTCACTACCATATTTGATCAAAACAATGATGTTTTTTGTGACATGTTCCTATCTTTCTAAAAAGTGGCAATTACATGACAAACTTACATGCCGCTTAAAATTCACCATTTCCCATAATAGTTGTAAATTGTGATGTATACTAAAGTCACTAACAATGATAAGTTAATAATTGTTATTAAATGCAATATTTATGAAAATTTAAAAAACTTATGGGTGCACAATCTCATTTACCCTCACGAGAGACTTTGGACAAAAAAATATAGAGAGTGAATACACACAATGCATGTAATTTAGGCATACATGCTAAAATGCATTACATAAGTAGGCATCCATAGGAGAAAACATCCATTCCGACATGAATTCACATGAGTAGGTATCCAAAGAAGCATTCATTCATATTAGAATGCATTGCTACAAGTAGGAATCCACAAAAGTAGACATCCTCACCTGTAGGTATTCACATGAGTAGACTTCCATGTAAGTTGGCATCAACACCACCAGAGTGAGAACATGTGATGGAGGAGACATGTTTTTGTGGCACCAAGATGACATGTATGAAAATGTTTGAGTTCTATATAAGAATCCCACAATGACATTTACACAAAATGACAAGTCTTATAAGTGGGTTGGAAAATATTTAATATGATGTTTCTGTAGACAAAAAATCACGCATTTGGGTGCATTACTAGGTCCTAATCACATATTACTATTCATATGCTTCTTATGGGAGAAAAGTACTAGTTGATCACTATACTTGGCCTCTTAGGTTCCTTTCTAGTCTCCCTTTTGACCTTATAGACCTCATTGCCCAGTCTGACCCTTCACATTTCACCTTTTCTGGCTCTGGACACCAACGCCCAGCCAAGACGACAATGCCCAAGCACCCTAGTCCCCTCTAGGCACCCTAGACCTCTTTGTATTTAGCTCGCTCCTTTTTGGGTCCTTTTTAGCCGGTGGGAATCCTTATCTCTTAGGGGTTGGCCTTTTAGTGATCAATTACGAAATTTGAACAAGAGAAGCATATAAATATAAAGTTATGTGACCAAATTAAGGGGCTAAGATCTAAGAATCTATACTTTCACTTATGGATGCAACTCAAAATCATCTAAAGAGCATCATTGCATTCATTTAGCACCATCACAAGAGAAAAGGTATGGTTTTTTGCATCACACGCATAGGAGGGAAGTTCATTTTATTCCATGCACACATTTATTACATCTTTTTACATCTAGCTACTTTTCTCGCTATCAAGTGCGACATGCACAAGAGCCACCTAGGGCACAATTCCACACACACACATAGAACTACATTGGGTCTGAGATGTAGTGCAACGCTCATTCGTAAGATCACCATTGTGACAGCTGAGGACAGTCTGACCCCTCATTTTACATCTTTATTTTTTAGGATTTGATGTTATTTTGAGGGTTTTGCAGGTAATCTCTTCATTGCAGGTTATCGGTGACATCTGTGGGAGTTGTGTGACATACTAGTGATAGATAATAAGGGTTTCAGATCAACCAATGACCCTGTAAAATTGATTTGGACCTCTTGCGCAGACCCTGGCACCTAGGAAGGGATCCTAGTGCCCAGGCACCACAGTACCACTCTAGGCACCCCAGTCCCTGCTCCTCCTACACTTCTACATTTTTCTGGGCTCGAGCCGCAACCTCCTATATTCCAGTTTGATCGGTCTTCCACCTTCACACACCTCTGGGATACTTACAAAATCAGCTAAGTGATCTAACTTTCTCTCACACTTAGGGTTTACTTTCATTACTTGTTTCTTGAGTCATCTAGTGTACTTTACTGCCATATCTGCTTGTTGTAACATATCTTAGAATTTAACATAAGCAATACTATCCATTTAGTTTTTTTTTAAATCATTTGGTGAACCCGTCTCATTCGATCACTCTTGGATCCTCATTTTTCTTTTATCATGGGTCGTAAAGTTCCTCAAATTCCTTTGTCTGATTTACTTAAAATGCATCCCGATTGCCAGGTTGTTCTACAAAAATCCTTAAATACCATGTATCTTCCTAAAGATACGCCGCCACATGAAATAAGTCCTATTTTCCATCTTCTATTTGACGACCCTAGCCTTTGTGATCCTCCATCCAATCAACCCATATTGGAGTCAATTCAAGCTTTGCATTCTTTATTTTATGACAAATTTCAGGCTATGGAATCCATGATCATATCTCTTAAATCTGAAATCCAACAGCTTAAAGATGCTTCTCAGGATCATGTTTGTTCTCCTTCTACATCTCATCCTCATTCTATGTCTTCTACATGTGCTCATATCAGTGAGCCTCAAGTCTTACCATTACCAAAGCAACCTCTCACTTTTGATCACAATACTAAGCACCATGACATTCTTACTGAGCTCCTTAGTCATCAATTGATCACTTTACCATCTACTTAGGGATATCCTCCTTATTGACTTGCAAAATATCAAGGTCTCCCATATTGTAATTATCATCGAATCAATGGACATAATGACAATGATTGTTATGCTTTACAATCAAAGAATCAAGCATCTTGAGCATGTCAAGGCTTTATCTCATTTGCACATAAATTTCTGTTGCATGCCCATCTACAAATGCTACATCCAAATGGGCTCCTAAATCTTACTCCTTGCTATGTCCAATGAGCATCATGCCACCACTTCTAATGTGCCTTCTTTGGTCAGTCAAGCATCTCCGCCAACCTATTTCAACTAAGCAATCCTCTCAAGGTTCATATTCCATCACCTCCTCCTACTCAGTCATCTACAGTATTACCAAGTCAATCTAAGAAACCTCCTCTAAAACTCAATTCAACTTGGCCTCCACTCAAGTTGTCCACAACATTATCAAATAAACCACCACCATGTAAGGTCCCTCCCCAATCTCTGCTTCAGCATATAATTACTTTTGTTAAAGAAACTACTCCTTACATTGATCCACTTAGCATCATCAACTAGATCTCCATCACTTACATACTTGGGGGGAATCATAGCTTCTCCCCCCTTGCATTTCTATCAAATGTATCTATCATCCCATGCACTTCACGATATGTGCTTAACATCTAAATATATCCTAAGAATCAACACAAACCATTTGATACACTACTTGTATCTTCATTACCCTATGACACACTCTTGTGTTAAGGTTAAACTTGATTTTTGAGGGCATACTATACACATGAACCTCACACATTGGACATTTCATACCTTTTGCTACGCATTGCACATCTTACGCCTCTACGAAATCTTCGTCTTCATACACATCATACATATTGTGCACTTTCTATTCAAACCTACTACTACACATTATACACACTTTCTGTTTTCTACACTTACTCATTCTACACATTTTCCACTATACACATCTTCGACATTGTCTCTTTACTTCTCCTATGCATTATACGTGCTCTGTACTTTCCACACTTACTCATTCTATACATCTTTCGCTACACACTACACTCGGCCCATTCAACACACATCTTCCTAGTGTCACATAATCTTACAACACAATGCAACTTTACAATCTACATCTTCCTAGTACATCCTACTTACACATCTCACTATTACACTTCAAATCGATACCTTCTACAAGCTTATACACACATTACCCAACGACTACACTCTAGTCTCATGGTCATCATACTCTGATTTCTTGAGGGTCTAAATCATGAATTAAACCTCACCTCATCACATTTACATCATTCTAAGTTTAGAATTCACAACCAATCAATCTTTCTATCTTATTCATCATGTGACACTACTCTTTATAATCTGCACTTCACCTACAATACTTTCTAGCATCTTATTCACACATTATATGATCTACACGCCTATGTCCTACATCATCAATCACCTCATTCGATCTATCATCTTATTCAACAATTTTTCACATCACTTCCTACATCCTTCATTCTTACACATCACATGACATCAGTCTACAATCTACACTTTGCGCTCTCTTGATCGAATCTTTCTACATACAACACATCATTCAAACCATTTCCCGATGACACACTCTTGCTATACGGTTCATTCTTGACTATTGAGGGGTATTGTATAAATGAACCTCATTTCACTCATGCATACATCTATACTCAGGGGGCACACTTCCCCTATCACATTCACATTCCATTCCATCTCATCCACAACATATTGCATATCTTGGATGCATTTACTCTTGCTTTCTTATGCTTACATGTACACTTTATTACACATGCTAGATAGATATCTTGTATGTCATTATCTTTATCATACACACATGTGCGTTCACTTGTTTTCTAGTTGTGATTGTAGACTCTACACAGATCGATACATGCAACATGGATGCTTGGTGCAGTACCTCATACCGGTCTCGCAGCGGCTCCTGGGGGCATCCACATTCACACACATTCCAGGTGTTATTGTTTCATTTTTCATAGCACATTACTATATCAGATTATACATGCTTTGACATACTTTTTATCTCCCTAACATGCTAATGGGTGCTTCATGTGCAACATTTTATTTGCAGTTTTATATGCCTCCATGGTTATCTGATGTTTGCTTACTCTTGTTTTCCATTATATACTATTGTTTGTGGGCTTTTCCCTATGCTTTGTCTTATATGCACACTATATGTTTTTGGCCACAATGGCCTCAATTGTCTTATGACATCGTGAGTGATGTCCCATGTTTGCAACCCACTTTTCGTGGTCTACATTGTCTTCTTTCTTGGTAGCTTACACACTATTTTCTATATGCGTGTTTATCTTGTTTGCACTAACACTTGTCTTCTAGCCACTCTTTGAATGTGCCTTGGTTTCTACCAAGCACATTCCCTCCTACATACTGGTATCAGTTCAACATGGGGTCCTCTTTTGGGCACATCCTCCTAACGACATCGCATGCACCCCAAATGAGGGGGGGCATCTATTGGGTGAATCAGTCACCCCATTCAGCAGTTACAGTCACATATCATTAGTCTACAGTCACAGTTCAATTCAGTACAACATAGATTCAACATAGTCTATAGACTCAGATGGGCCTCAAAATCAAACGTGGGTCCTTACTTCAACATAGACGCTAGCACCCAAAATCAGACTTGGGTGCCTAGGCACTTTTGTCCCTTCCTGGGAACCTGAGACCAAGGGAAGATACACATAGTTTTTTAGTTCAACATGGTTTTAAACATTGTCACAGAGGCTTTTCACAGGGCAGGAAGTCCTTCAGCACTGGGAAATCATGTTTGATCGCACCTATTCACATTGGATCAGACTTGTACACACCATCTGCAGTGGTGTTTTTACTTTGGGAAGTGGTCAAAGGTTGGAGAATGACATTAGACCTTTCTCCCTACACTACTTCTGTCGTGGCATAGGATCACCCAAAAAACCAACATTCAACGTGCTCAACAATTTCGGGAAGCAGTCAAAGGTTGGAGAATGATACTCCCTACACTACTTTTGTCATGGCATGAGATCGCCCTAAAAACTCACTCTTCATCGACATTTTTTAGGATCCTTTCTACACTCTTTTACTCATCACAGATCAGGTGCACATGTTCCTTTTTCACATTTTTAGCATTTTACACATTTCTTACATGCATTTTATACATATATACACCATGTTTGACTACTTATTCGTTCTTCTCTTTTGCAGGTCCATCCTTATGGGAAGCAGTAGTCAACATCAACACACAACAAGCATTGTCATCAACAACAGGTACAACATCAACAATCTACACGTGTGTTTTCACCCTAGGGTCATTATCATCACTTTTATTTTTACTTCCTCTTCTTTAGCATCCATGCTTCACACTTTTTATCATTCCATGCTCTCTTTGTCTCGGGACGCTCTTCTACACCGATCTACATGGTTATCAAGTACACGTCTCTATCTACTTTATCTTACTGAGTTTTTCTCTCACCAACATAAAGTGGGGGTAAATGTAGACACAAAAGCATGTACTTGGGTACATTACTAGGTCCTAATCACATAGTATTATTCATATTAGTCTTACGGGAGAAAATTTCTAGTTAATCATTATACTTGGCCTCTTAGGTTCCCTACTAGTCTCCCTTTTGACCTTACAGACCTCACTGTCTAGTTTGACCCTTCACATTTCACCTTTTCTGGCTCGGGACACAAGCGCCTAGGTGCCCTTGTCCCCTCTGGGTGCCCTAGACCTATTTGTATTTATCTCGCTTTGTTTTGGGTCCTTTCTAGCCTGTGGGCATCCTTAGCTCTTAGGGGTTGGCCTTTCAATGATCAATTACGAAATTTGAACAAGAGAAACATATAAATATAAACTTATGTGACCAAATTAAAGGACCAAGCTCTAAGCATATATATTATCACCTAAGGTTGCATCTCACAAGCATCTAAGAGCATCATTACATCCATCTAGCACCATTACAAGGGACAATGGCTGATTTTCTGCATCAAACGCATAGGAGGGAAGTTCATTTTATTCCATGCACACATTTATTACATATTTTTACATCTAGCTACTTTGCTCATTATCAAGTGTGACACGCACAAGAACCACTGAGGGAACGATTCTGCACTCACACACATAGAACTACATTGGGTATGAGATGTATTTCAGCCCTCAATCGTAATATCACCATTATGACAAATGAGGATAGTCTGACCCCTCAATTTGCATCTTTATTTTTAGGATTTGATGTTCTTTTGAGGGTTTTATATGTGATATCTTCATTATAGAGTATCGGTGACACCCACAGGAGTTGTGCAACATACTAGCGACAGACAGGGAGGGTTTCAAACCAACCAATGACCCTATGAAATTTACTTCTAGACCTCCTACACAGACCCTGGATCCTAGGAATGGATCCTAGCACCCAAGCGCCACAATACCACTCTAGGCGCCCCAATCTTTGTGTCTCCTACACTTCTGCATTTTTCTAGGCTCGATTACGATCTCCTGTGTTCGAGTTCGATTAGTCTTCCACCTTCACATACCTCTAGGATATTTATGAAATCAACTAAGTGATCTAACTCTCTCTCACACTTAGGGTTTACTTTCATTTCTTGTTGCTTGAGTCATCTAGTGTACTTTACTGACATATATGCTTGTTGTGACATATCTTAGTATTTAACATAAGTAATACTATCCATTTAGTTTTTTTTTTTTAAATCAGTTTCAAGCAAAAATTCATTATTATACATTGATCTATAATGTTTAATCCTAACTAACCTTGAAAATTCCCTTAACACCCTAATCATACATTGATTTTTCCATACATCTTGTAAAAATTTAAGCCATTATAAAACTAGCATAATGAAACCCGATTTTAAGTAATGATAAACATGTATGAATTTGGATTGGAAATTTAAAGGGAAATGGGGTAATTTTTTTTAGACATCTTACTTGTACATGGTTATGAAAAGTATAATTTCAAACTCTTATATGGTCTTATGGATTACAATTATGCTAAGTTACAAGTAATGCTTCTTAATTATCTATGCAATGAATTTCTAATAAATGAGGAACATATCGATAAAGCTTAGTAGATAAACATTCATGAATACCCCTTATGGTAGAGCCCTTGTTAGATTCAAATCCAACAAACATCATCAAAGGTAAATCCATCTCTATTGAAAGAGTGATTACGACATCCTATATAACTTAAAATTTTCCAAGCTTTACTTGAAGGATGTATATGAATCTCATTACACATTGACATTTACCTTAACTTGTCAATTATGTAATATAAATAATCAAATGTTGTTCCATAGTTTGATCAATACTTTCATCAACTGAAATTGAGTAAAATGAACTTTGAAAAATATCTTACACTTAAATTTTTCCAATATTCCTCCTTAGGAACTTATGGAAACTCTTTTCCGAATATAGTATTTTTATATGTGAAGAATTAATCTATTAGAGGCATGTGCAAAATGCCTTTATACTTGTTCAAGTTACAAATTGGCTTATATTATTCTAAAGGTAAATCATGGTGGAAAAAAAAAAATTAATCATTGATATGGTTCTCTCCTTAGCATCGACCATTAGTTCTACATGTTTGGTAATTGGAATATAAATTTATTTGGTTTCTCCCTTCAAATATTGTGAAGCAAATTTATGAGACTCTGATTCTGTATTCTTAAGTAGACAACTAACTTGAATGGTGGTACTCCCATCTTTATCAAATGGAGTTTCTCTCAAATTATATTTCACACACCAAGAAAACTTTATCCTTTTAATGCCATTGGAGTGTTTTAGAACATAAGCCCATGAAATTCTTATTTTTCATTTATACCTTAATGCTCTTTTACATTTCTTTGATGGTTTTTCCTCTTCTAGATGTTCTGCTCCATTTAACTCATATTCTTCATGTGGATGAACATCAACATCTTCATTTTGGGAATTATTTTTTTATCTGAACATTGAGTGATACCAAATGCATCAACAAGTGATAATTGTTTTTATCATTCTTAGGATGACCAATGGAGATTGATTTCTCCCAATTTACACATATCGAATGAAATAATTATAAATAAATATCAAATTGGATCTTTCCACAAGACATTACATGTAGAATATTAAAAACTAAGAATTTCAATAACAATAGTAATTGATAGATAAATAAGCAAGTACATCAATAAGAAAAATTTAAATAAGTTGAACATATCCTCCAAAACCTTTTCCAACATCCTACCAACTTTTGCCATAATGGGAGATTTGGAGCAGGGTATACGCATCGATCGATTATCAAATGATAATTGAGAGGGGATATTTTTCAGATGTTGTAGTTGTAAATGCCATGACACATATGTACGCAACATGTCAAAGCATAAAAAAAGGAAAATGAATTGAATTGTTTAACATGTAAAAAAACACAGTAAATTGAACTATTTAAAAAAATATGAAAAAATCCTCTCATCACATGACATTCATAATTGGGCTAGCATATAAAAAACATAAATTAATTCAAATTTTAACTTTGAAGGAAAATAGTTTAGATTATTACAGAAGCACACATTTTATTTGAAGTCTAGAAGTCCCTGAGTTGTGAATTTCCTTCAACAATGAACATTTATAATATAAACAAGTAGATTTGAAAACATCAAAAACAAAAAAGACAATGATACCTTATAAGATTTTATAAAAATACAACTACCATAATATTCGAATTTCCAAACATGGTTTTCTCTCATGAGCTATCAAGAAAGATGATAATAAAAAATAAAATTTCCATTTTCTTAAAATTTTATGAAGTTTGGGGGAATTGACTTTCCTCTCAATCCGGTCACAAACTTTCTATATTGCTCATTGCATTCGGAAATTGGTTTTCCAAATACTTTTAACATTTTTGAATATCTAAAACTCAAGGTTTTGGGCTATTGGTGAGTTACAAGTAGTTTGTAATCATCAACCCAAGTTTCATTCCCGTCAAGTTCATTGGATGCTTTTAATAAGTGGTCATGGGGACACCTTGAGGTAGGGGTCAAACTTCTCCATATGGACTAAGCAAAACATAGCGGGGCGCTTTGAATGTGGATCGCTCAACGGAGATTAAGTACCCAAGCCCACCCCCATGTCCCACTTAGAGAAAGTTCTCCTCCACCAATCCAGTTCATAGCTTTGGTATAATAAAAGTGTTTACCATCCAAAGTTTCGAACTCAAGGTCTTGGGATATTGATGAGTTATAAGTAGTTTGTAATCATCAACTCAAGTTCCATTCCCATTGAGTTCATTGGATGCTTTCAATAAGTGGCCATGGGGACACCTTGAGGTAGGGGTGGAACTTCTCCATATGGACCAAGAGGAACATAGCGGGGCACTTCGAATGCGGATCGCTTGGCAAACATTAAGGACCCAAGCCCATCCCTCATGTCCCACTTTGAGAAAGTATTATTACACCACTCCAATTCATAGCTCTGGTATAATAAAAGTGTTTACCATCCAAAGTTCTTCCGATGGGGTTTGGCTGGAGCGGTTAAGTTAGATGGTTGTTTCTGGCTCCATCCAGGTTCAAATCCCACTAAAGCATGATCCCCATTCGAGGTGGAAATGTTTGAGGTGGCATGGCTGGCTGGCTGGTTTTCATTGAGGTAGTTTCTAGAT
Organism: Taxus chinensis; assembly: GCA_019776745.2. NCBI lineage: Eukaryota > Viridiplantae > Streptophyta > Pinopsida > Cupressales > Taxaceae > Taxus > Taxus chinensis. The sequence goes on from CM034150.1 coordinate 97,659,868, forward strand.
CGAGAAGACATGCGCTAGATATGTGTACAAGCATAGTGGCTCGTGGTTTGCTTGTAGTGGGTGCATGCTTAGCGGCTCATGATTCGCTCGACGTGTGTTCAAGTGTGGTGGCTCGTGGTTTTCTTTTGGTGTGTGCATGCGTGGCGGCTCGTGGTTTGCTTATGATGTGTGCATGCGTGGCGGCTCGTGATTCACTAATTTTTGAGCTTAATTGATATATCTTGATTATACTCTGGTTCATAGCTCCGATCAAAAGCATTCATCTGGTTCATAGCTCCGATCAAAAGCATTTATCTATCAACAAAAAAACATTTTTGAATATCTATGCTTTTACATTGTCTTAATTAGCATCAAAATTAAGACAATTTTTGGCTGATTTTATTTTCGAACTTGATTTTATTTACACTAGAATAGCTAATGCTATATGAAAAATTTTAATTATAGGAAGAACCTTTGCATCAGTAGTCATAAATAAGAAAGAGTATTAGTATTTTTTTAAATGAAAATATGTTAATTTTTTTTGTGGTGGAACATTGCATCAGGGGCAATGTCAATGATGGTTTTCTAATTTGAGCAGGAACATATCAAAAAATTAGTGTGTAAGATACAATTAAATCCTTGTCTTATTTGGATAAGTATATTATTAATTACTTTTTTTTGGTAGCTGTAAAGTATTTAGCATTTTTTGAATTTGTATGATTAATATGTTGATAATTATTATTGAAATAATCAATAACTAATAAAAAAATTAAGTAATAATTTAAATGATGTTTTAATTAGTAATAATTAATGAATATAATATTTATGTCAAAGTTTTTTTTACGATCATGGTATCATTAACAATGTTTATGGTGCTAAAAGCATTTTCGCCATGAAAGAGTTGATATAAAGAAAATCAATGAAATATTGGTTAACATTTAGTCATCATTATCATCATTCTTCTTCATCATGGTGTCATCTACTACAATATTTATTTTTCCCATTATCATCTATGTCACAACCCATTATCTACATAATACATACAACATCAAATATTAAAATTAATTTTGAATTAAAAAACTTTGTGTGTGTGTGTGTGTGATGATTGAACTTCTAGTATGTTCAAGGTGTAGTAGAAAAATTGTACTTTAAAAATAATTTACAAATAACTTCTAAGTTTATAATGAGAATTGAATGTTCCTTACAAATTTTATAAATGCAAATAATTAACTAATTAAACATAAGGTGTATTGTGAAATTTAATAATAAATAAAATAAATACATACTATGTAATTATTATAATGAATGGAATATATTATTATAATGAAATTTAATATATAAATAAAATAAATACATACCAATAAGAAAAAAATAACTTTTGGAATGTACATTTTCTTTTAACTTAAAGGAAATAATATAGATTATAATAATAATTTACAAGTGAAAATAAAATGTTCCAAAAAATTATAATAGTAAGATACCTATATGACATGACTATTAGCATTTTATTTCTTACTTGAATTCCTTCTACCACATCAATATTATTTATTAATGATGACTAATTTTCGTTCAATGTCACATAATTTGATTGTTTGGTTGCTCAATTTCAAAGGTTATATATTGGATATATGAAAAAATAACAATTGTTATAACAAGTTGTAAATATTAAATAAAAATACTTTCATAAGTCATTTAATATATTTGTGTGGGTTATTTTGTTTGATGAAATTCCCATCCTCTTCATTGTCATCACATTAAAATATTGTAGTGGTGACCCCACCAACGGGTGGCTGAAAAAACATATTGGAAATTTATTTTTGAATCAAAAGTGAAAATCACCCTTACACAATCAGGCATGGAAATTGATGTCTCTTGATTTCATAATCCTGTGCATAACAATCGAACACATTTAAGAAGCAATAAAAATGTAATACAAATAATTCAGAGTTATCTAACATAATAGATTAAGTTGTGTCAATCAATTCAACTTGTATAGTTTGCTTCCGATATTAAAAAATGAATTAACCATGTGTATAATATTAAGTATGATTACCTACATATTTTCACACAAAATTGTTCGTCCAGTTAACTAAATAATTGTATTTAATCCAATTAAACATGTGCATATATTCCATTCATTCCATTAATGTGAACAAAAACATTATAAGTATTGTAATGCAAGAAAAAATTAGTGATGAAAATGCAAGAAAACTAGAAAATTGTTCTCCTATGCTTATCTTCTCAAACAAAACCTCAGATAGAGCAATAGATGGAAAGGAGAGAGAAGAAAAATACCTACACTTGCCTACAAGTTTTAAAAACTCCGCCTTTGATGTGTTGGATTTTCTCTTGGATGGTGGATTGTTGATGTGTTTGCTTCAGATTTTTTAAGCACACTTGAACAACTACCTCCCCTTTGATGAACTTGACAATGTTAGATGTTTGATCAAGGATGGGATGATTGAGATTGGATAGAAGAGAATATTGAATGATTGTTAGATATTTTATGAAAGATATTGCTATGAGCTTATGTTATGACATCTTGCTAAGTAGCTCTCATGGAGGAGGAGAGCTTGATTTATAGCTTATGTATGGAGGATTCAATGGAGAATATTGAGCCAAGTTGGATTGAAAATCAAGGGTGGACGATGCATGAGAGTGGAGGATTCTCTACAATTAGACAAATCTAGATTTTAGGTGAACTCTCCATTGAATTAAAAATTCAATGGAGGGATAGTGCACATTTATTTGAATATTTTAAAATGAGAGGGAAGAATGCAGAGGCTTCTAGAAATAGAAGCCTCTAGATTTAGAGGTGTGAGGATGTGATTAGATTAAGATTAGATTAGGTTAAATAAATATGATTAGGGATGTGATTTGATGGAAAGGCTAGGTGTAGGGATGTGTAGAGTAGGTGATAGGTGAGATGTAGGAATATTAAATTCCTATAAAATGTTAATGAAGGATTAAAATAGGATAATAGGATATAATAATGGAAATTAAAGTGATTAATGATAAAATGGGATATAATAATGGATTAAAAGGATGAATTAAATGGGATAAAATGAGAATTAGATAAATGATAAAGGGTAAATATGATAAAATGGATTAATAATAATAATTAATCTTGTGATTAATTATTATATGGATGATGTCTGGGATATTTTGCCCCTATTTGAAGGTTTATTCCGTTGCAATGAATTAAGCATGTCAGACATTTTAGATGTCTACATTTTGCCCCTCTTTGAGGTGTTATTGTGAGGAATGATAGTTCAAACTCAAAAAGAAGATACCCAAGTTAATGTTGAGGGATGGTGATATGATGCCCCCTCATAGGGTTAGGATTAGGGGAGGAATTTGAGGATTTAGAGGAGGATTAACCACTCGAAAAGAGGAGTAGGATTAGAAGTTAGTATATGAGAGAAGATGTGAGAGAAGATAGAGGAATATTTGAGGATGTAGAAGATTAGGATTTTAGAAGAGGAATAAAGGATTTGAAGATTGGAAGATTTAGAGGATGTAGGAGATTAGATTAGAAGATATTAGATTTTGGATTTTTAGAGGAGTAAAAGATTTATGACAGAGGGTGAATATTTTGGATTAGGGGTTTTGGATTTAGATGCCCCCAGTCAATATGTATGACAAGGGTGAAGATTTAGAGATTGGAGGATTTAGGATTTTAAGATAGTATGTTGGATGCCCCAGTCAAAGATGTATGACAAGGGTGAAGATTTTGGATTTAGATTACCCCAGAGGATTGAAGATTTGGATAGATGTTGAGGATTCCCTGGTCAAGGGGCCAGGATTTGAGGATTTTGATTATAAGATGCCCCAGTCAAGGGGTATGATAAGGGTGAAGATTGAGGATTTAGATTTGAGGATGTTGGATTTGAAGATGTGGATTTGAGGATGTTGGAGTTAAGGATTGGGTTTTTGCATGTTTGATGTGATGACTGAGGATGTTTGAGTTTGATTATGAGAAGATAATCCCCAACCATGGGGGATGAGGATTTTGGATGTTGGATTTGAGATGATAATATTTGGATGTGGATATTGATTGATTGATAACGTGATTGATTGGATAGGAGGATGAGGAGGTTAGATAGTTAGTTAGATAGATGATGATTAGGGATTAGGTGTGGTGATGAGGTGAAAAGATGATGAAGGGGGTGTGCTACCATAAAGTGCCCACTGTTATCATCATTAGCAGTGTGATTAATGTGGCATATAGAAAGATGCACCAAGGTATAAATACCATGATGACTGAATTTCCAAATGCCCTTGTCCTCATATCATTGGACAAATTAAGACAAAAAGAAGGTCCTCGTATCATTAGAAAATTAACCCTGGTAAAGAAAAAGAAATAAAAGAGGCCTCATATCATCGACCGTGAAAAAAAAAATCAAAAGGGGCCTCATATCATCGGCCAAAAATGTAAAATGTAAACAAAACATAAGAAAACACACACACATTGCATTTTTGTATTTTTATTTTTGTAAATGTTTGATTTTGTAGATTTTGGATGTTTAGATTATTGGATTTTGGATTTTGGATTTTGGATGTTTAGATTTTTGGATTGTGGATGTCGGATGTTGAGATTTTTGGATGTTTGGATTTTGGATGTTTAGATATTTGATGGGAATGGTTGAGAGATTATTTGATGTTAGGATTTTGAGATTATGGATGGGATAGGTGATGGGGGATGGGAAGGATGTAAGGTGGGATGTGAATTTCTCCTATAAGTCCTAAAATGTGTTTGGGTAGGATGAAAGGGAAGGATTGAGGGAAATTGGGTAGGTTGGATAGGACAAGGATAGGATGAGGATAGATGAGGATGGTTTGATGTTGGATGGTTGATAGGATTGAAGGATAGGTTGGATAGGATAGGGATGGTTGAGTTAGGAGATGGGATGTGGGATGGGGAGGGATAGGATGAGGGATGTGGTATAGGATAAGATGGGGGATATGGAATATGATAATATATTCCCCTAGGTATAGGGGAGATGGATTGAGGGATAGATGTGGTGTGCCCCCAAGTGTAAAGTAGGGTGTCCCTGTGTGGATGGATGGATGGGTTTGATTTTTCCCCAAGTGTAGGGTAGGATGGGAAGTGAGAGGTATCTAAAATGGATGATGCCCCTAGCGGATGGTAGTAAGGATGTCCCTAGTCATGATTATGATAATTGAAAAGGGACATGAGGAGGATTGGATGAAAAGGAAAGGATCATTTCCTGCCCACAGATGTTCGATCCTAAGGGAAAAAGGATGTGGATGTGATGGATGGAAGGAAATGACATCAGTGATGAATAAAAGATGAGCCTAATGACACATGTTGTAATGAAAGAGTTGGACTAAACAAAAGTGTGACCAAGGTCTAAACAATATCTACAACATGCAAGTCCTATGTCTATGTGAGATCAAAGTGTGTGTGATTGTGATGGTTAATTACCACTTGAAGTGAATACTTAATGGGTAGTATGTGAAGACAAACTAGCCAATGTATAGGGAGTGATTAAGTCAAGTAGGTTGATGGAAGGTGAACGGAAGGTTAAGTTGTGCATTGCTTTGCTGCCAGCCAGGCATCCATAGCCCTAACGGAGATACATTTGATTCTTGTCACAACATTTCTCTACTGCCAGCCAGGCATCCATATCCCATGGATAGAGTTGCTTGAAACACCCCTAGAGAGAGTATTGAGGTGGATTGTATTTGATATTTGTAATTTTGATATGATTTTTTACTTTTGGATATTTGGATTTTTTACATACAGAGGTTCCACTCTCTTGAGATCTCTCAAGGGGTTAAGAATCACTAGTAACTTGATGGGGGGCATGGAAATGAGTGTGATGATGACATTGGATAGAGTGTCAAAAGATGCACCCAAGGGGATGTGTGAAAGTGTGTGGATATCTAGGAGGACAATGGTGCTTGTTGGAGGTAATTAACATGGTTGTAATAGGTACTATTGTCTTAAATGTGTGATAAAGTTGATCAATTGTTCAATTGAAGGAGGATATGAATGGTGATGATAAGAATGTTATGAGGTAGATGATAGAAAGGTCACACTAGAATGATTGATAGGTTTTATGATGATTGGATTTAAAATTTGGGGTTTTAGGATGGATTTCTATGGTGGATTATTTGTTCAATGAGTTTTAGATGGTTTAGGAAGATATGTAGGTCATGATGATTGATAAGGATTTGGAGGTTGGGGTTTGGGATGGTTGTGTGGGTTTAGGATTGGTGGCTAGATTAGCAAGGACATAAAGGAGGTTCTCTGGAGTCTAAGTCACGTTGTTGGTGAGGTGGTTTCAAATTCTAATGTAATTGGATTGTGGGGATAGTGGTTTATGTTGATTAGGTCTCGTGGTGTGGATTGAAAATGATTTGGGTTCCTCAAGGAGGAGGTCAATGGGTCATCATGAGACTGGGTAGGGATCTTAAGAAGAGGAATTTAATGGATGGGGTTGGTTAGGAGGTGATGGTTTAAGGTGTGATTGGATACATGATTTAATATTGGATGGATGAATATTTGTTGATTAAGTTGTTGGATGATTTCTAGGATATTAGGATTGGGATGGGATGGTTGATTTGGATGGTATGAGGATAAGGATTTAGTTGAGGTAGGATGCTAAGTTTGAGATTAGTCGAATTCAATTGTTAATGTGTCACAATGGATAATGTGTGGGATAAAGTGAGATGGTTGAATTTGATGAGTGGTGATGACATGGATAGCTTGGTTGATGGATTTAGAAAAGAGATAGGGGTTTGGATGTTGGTTTAGAAAGGATGGGGATTGAGGATCAAAGGTCATGGTTAGATAGGATGTGTGGGTGATTAGTTTTGGATTAGGATTAATAGTGATGGGTGATGGGATTAGTTGGATGATTAAGGGGTGATGGGATTTTTAGGATTATTAAGATGGATGATTATGATAATGTTTGATTAATTAAAATTTTAAGGTGATGGGTATGGTTAAGGGTTTCACAAAGAAAGTAAAAAACATGCAACACACACCCTAACTAGTAAAGTGGGATTGCAATCAAGCTATAGCCACTTTCAATACCACACACCAAAGATGGTGCCATAATTGGCTCTCCACCTATGTGCCAATGTGTGATCGGCTAGCGAGTGATCTTAGGGAGTACAGCCTCCTTGCACTATAGTTTGATATGAGGCCAAAAGGTTTCCTAGTCTAGGATGTAACGAGCTCACTAAGGGAGTCCCCGATATACCTTGCGGTATGTGGGGCCCAAGTTCCATGTTGCAAGGATGTTGTCTGAGGCCTCAGTATTGGGATGTGGAAGCCCCTCACTTCATGTCGCTCTTAAAACAAGCAAGTGTACTTAGCCAATAATGACAGCTGTCCTTGAATTTATATACCCCACCGAAACACAGGGTGTGTCTACATGTGTGGAGATGAAGCCCACGGTCACGAGACCCCTAGACTATGGTAAGTGTGTGGATTTCACTTCCACATCACATTACCCCCTAAAAAAATAAAAAGGGAGGGAAGACTAACCGATTTTGATCCTCAAGATCATCCTAGGATGTGAGAGGAGAGCATACATGGCATTGTCTTTGGGTTTAAAAAGAAACAACATCATGAATTAAAAAAGATGAATACACACAAAATAAATGATTAAAATGAAATTTATATGATGGAGGCCTTCGACAAGGGGACCTATAAAACAAAAAAGGATTAGTAGTTGATTTCCATTAAACCCCAAATGTTCTTGGACTGTTCGAGCTACAAACAAAAAGGTTAGTAGTTTTGATTAATAAATATCTTGCAACCATAAATGTTAGTAAAATATTGTTTGAAATCCGGCAGAATTTCCCCTTGTTTCTACAATGTTTCTTCAAAAACATAATGTTAAGACCTGTAAAACACCACTAAAAAGCAAAAAAAGTGTGATTAGTTGGTTAATAATTATGCAAAAAAAGGTTTTCAGAGCAAAGGCTCTACTGTAGGTCAAACACATTGTTTCAGGTCAAACGCGCTAAAGTGTTAGCACACGCGCAAATACTAAATTAACAAAGTTGAATACTACAGTGATTATTGTTCACACACACACACACACACACACACACACACACACACACACAATACTTTTATGGACACAACAAACACACTCTTGTAAATGTATGCATTAAAGTTAACACAAATGCACTAAAACAAGTTAAAGCTCATGCAACACAAAAATGAAATAGAGCAAACAAAAGCACCAAACTATCAGCAAATGTGCTAATATGTGAACAAATGCACTGATTTGGACATATAGTTTATATAGGGCATAAATGTGCTAATATGCTTACAAAACTTGAACCACAATGAAAATGCCAAGGATTTAACAAATTCACTGAAGATGTTCCTATAACACAATGTTGCTACTGTGGTCAGAATGCATTGTTTCATATAGGTGTTGTTTTGTGTTGCATACACACTATTACAGGTTGTACGCATTGATATGGAACCAGGTCATGAAAAATCAAAAAAATTAGGCCAAATATTAAGGAAACTTTCTCAAATTTGCACAACTTGTTTCTAAAGGGTAATGTTACTAAAAATAATCAAATTTTGGGGGGGTAAGTCCCATGGTGGGCACCAAAATGTAATGTGGAAAATGATTAGTGATGAAAATGCAAGAAAACTAGTAAATTGTTCTTCTATGCTAATATTCTCAAACAAAACCTCAGATAGAGCAATAGATGGAAAGGAGGGAGAAGAAAAATACCTACACTTGCCTACAAGTTTCAAAGCTCCTCCATTGATGTGTTGGATTTTCTCTTGATGTTGGATTGGATGTGTTTGCTTCATATTTTTGGAGACACATGGGCAGCACCTCCCATTGATAACTTGATTGCTAGATGCTTGATGAAGGATGGGTTGATTGGATTAGATGATTGAAGAACAAAGAGATTGCTATGGATTATGAGACACCTTCCAACTAGCTCTCATGAAGGAGGAGAGCTCAATTTATAGCTTGTGGATGGAGAGATTCAATGGCTAGAGATTGAGCCGAGTTGGATTAAGGATCAATGATTGGAGAATTGATGAGAGGATTGGAGGATTAGAATAGAATGGAGAATTCTAGAATCTCTCCACTGAATTAAAAATTCAATGGAGGGGAGATATTTGAATCTTTCAAATATTGAAATGAGGGAAATTCAATTGAGAGGATTCTAGAAGGTTAGAGAGGCTTCTAGATTTAGAGGTGTGAGGATGTGATTAGATTAGGATTAGATTAGGTTAAATAAATATGATTAGGGATGTGATTTGATGGAAAGGCTAGGTGTAGGGATGTGTAGAGTAGGTGTAGGTCAGATGTAGGAATATTAAATTCCTATAAAATGTTAATGAAGAATTAAAATAGGATAATAGGATATAATAATGGATTAATGAGATTAATGATTAAATGGGATGTAATAATGGATTAAAATGGGATGTAATAATGGATGAAAATGATTAATGATGAAATGTTGGGATATTTGATAAATGATTAAAAGGGGAAATATGATAAAATGGAATGTTAGATAAATGATAAAGGGTAAATGCGATAAAATGGATTAATAATAATAATTAATCTTGCGATTAATTATTATATGGGTATGATGATGTTATTTGTGGGAAAAATTAGTCGTAACTAAGCATGTCGGCATTTTAGATGTCTACAAGTACAATTCCATTCAAGTAGGTTCACTTATTACTTTAATCATAAATCATCCAAAATGTTAACTTTCAGTTTACAACATATTCACAAGTCCATGATAAGTGTTAAGAAAATAATATGATTCTATTTACAATAATGTATAGGTTTACATCTCAAGTGTCATGTCACCTTTTATTATTTATGAATAATTATTCACTTTATGTATAGTTCCCAATACATAATGGTTCTCATGGATTTAACATACATTATAAATATATTTTTTGTCTCAATATACAATACAATAGATATCGTGAAATACAATTTACATCACAACTATGTTGCAACACAATCATCACCTTTCGCCAGAGACCCGTCATGATGTTGAACTACACCATGAGAGAAAGAGTATCATCAGAGTGTTTTACTTCCAACCATGAACCTTAAGGATCCCCACACACCTCCCAAGAATTGAGAGTGGTCCCACCCTTTGCGAAAAGGAAGATGCGAGAAATCAATAAGATAATAGAGAAGACCACAAAAAGTGGTAGACCTATGAATTGGGTAGGAATACAACATTTAGAAGTAATAGTAGTTTAAAATATGCTTTTGGCCAAAATACTTAAATAACATGACATGTTTCTAGTAAAATTTGATAAAGTACCATAATATGAAGTAATCCTACCCAAATAATCACGAGGGAATACCTTGATTATATCCCAACTCAACCCATAACCTGTAGTACTTATCATACATGAAAGATGCATTAGGTAAAACTAACCCATCCATATAGACCACTCCCTATTCTATAAACAAATCTCTCAACATTCCCTTTCCCCATAATTAATTCACAACTAGAAATCTCCATCTCAAAAAAAAGGAACTCGAGAAAACTAGAACTAAGACACAGACAATAATGACCTTCTTGAATGTTGCATACCACCCGTTCACATTATTATTATAAGGACCTTAATCCTAATTTTTTATCCCCAAAAAAACATAAGATAAGTCAAAAATAGGACTCGAGTAATCACAACTCTCTTGGATGTCCCATACCATCCAAGAACGTTGTTATTGTGGGAATCATAAGCTTGGTTTTCCAACACAAGAAAAGAGTTATAAATGACCGTAATAGGTCTAATACATGGATTCAATTTCTACATATTTCTAAATTTGATACTACTTCTCAAAAGTTAAAAATGTCGAATAAAAATAATTTCAATCATTGTTCTTTTCATGATTTGATATAAGTTTAATGCATACAATTTCAATCTATAGGTCAATATGTTTTCATCATCCTTGTTTAGCTCTCTTGAACCTGATTTTAAGATCATAATTGTTATTCCTTTGTTTAACTATATCATGTTTTCAAGGTACATAGTAATGTATTATGATCTACAAAATGGCCAAGTTATTCTACTCCAAAAGTTATATGATGTCGTTATCAGTTTTAATCCTCTCATGGTATAACTTCATACTTTATGTTTAAATTATTGTTTGTATAGTGAAACCCCCCCCCCCCGCCGCCGCCCTAGAGCAACATTTGTATTCTTTGCAAGTTATCTTCCCTCGTAACTTCTAGGTATATAAACCATGAGTCATATTGTTTGTATAGTGAAACCCCCCCGCCGCCCTAGAGCAACATTTGTATTCTTTGCAAGTTATCTTCCCTCATAACTTCTAGTTATATAAAACATGAGTCATATTGTCTAATTGCATGAAAATGCCTAAGTTTATTCACCTTCACAGATTCTTATTTATAAATTAAAATAAAGGTATTTGTGTAGGGAGAGAGATTCGACTGCATGACCCTTCATCAATGATAGCTTTTAATACAACCACTTCACCAAGGTAGCTGCATTAGATTTTTTTTACATGTTAACTATTCTATGATTATTTTTAAATCTATTGAAATTCAAAGATTATAGGAAAGTAGCAAATTACGAAAATATGTATTTTGACTACACCATGTCACAGAAACATGAAATAATGTAATATTTATACTATAAAAGTGGTAAATGGAGAAAATATGTGTTTTTATGCGCTTTTATTTTTTTTTGTATATCCTTGTCCTCTTATGCTTTGATTCTCCTTTTCTCCATACTTTATGTGCATGATTTCTCTCTGGTTAGACCTGTGTTTTTGGGTGTGTGTTTACTTTTCTCTCCTTGTTTTATTACATCTTCCCCTTTTATTTCTATCTCTACTTGTTTTGTTCCTACCTCATGCAATTTTGTTTATTTTTTTCTATTTCTACTCATTCATTGTCTATTCCTTGATTTTCTATTTTCTTTTCTATTTCCTCTTAAACTAGATGTGTATTCATTATTTCTCATCATGCATGTTTTCAATCTTTGACTTAACAAACTCACCATTCATATTTAGGTTTAAATTTATGTTAATGACAAAAAACAGCCATGCAAAATCCCCATACAATGGCCATGTGGAGCGAGTAAGATCAGTGATGCATTACAATGATGGTGGTGGTTTGACTCCCAAGTTCAAGTCGTGAGCTCATTTCCCCTTGTGCTCGAGATTAATCCTGTGAGATCTTGCATTTATTTATTTTTACAAACCTCGTCCCCGTTTATCCCACATTCATATTGGGTTGGAGGTTGGAATTGTTCATATTCTATCACATCACAATTTAAGTTGTCTCCTTTTCATCTTTTGCCAATCCATGCTTGTGTTGTATGGCTTCTCTAGAAGCAAGTTGAAGTAGGTCGGTTCTTATCTCAACGAGCTAAGCACAATGAATGCAATTTGGTTACAAGGAAATTGTGGTTAATTTTTGAGCTTGACTCTACAATGATGTGAGATCGGTCTCAATGTAAGGCAATAAGAGTTGGTTTCAATGCAATGCGAAGAAATGCACGTAAGTTGATTTCAATGCAACTCGACTTCAGTGCAAGGCAATGTTGTGTAACTTGATTGGTTTGAACAAACAAAATTCAAAATCCAATGTGTCTTGGTTGTGATGTGAGTTGGTTTGTTTGGTTCAAAACAAATCCAAGGATTTAATCCCATATGTATCATGTTATATTTGATTATGTCACTAAGGACATTTCAAAAAACTTGAAAATTTTGATACATGATTAATTTCTTCTAAGAATATGAAGACAAAATAAAACAACACACCAAAATCACCTGACCAAAATACACAGACAAATTTGGCCAGCAAGTGGCACACAACTTTTTATTTTGATTATATAAAAAAAATTATATTTCAGTTTGTCTATGTTTTCTTGTGGTCATTATTTTTTAGTGAGTGTCATTATGTAAGATGTTTTACTAAATTGGGCAGCAATATAATATAAGATAAAACCAACACATTGTACATGTTTGTTTTCCATTAAGTTTAGCTTAAAAAATTGCAAGTTAATAAAAAATTTATGTTTAGCCAAAAAAGTGGCAAGTTAATCATTATTATCTGCATTTATATCACATGTACCAATACCATGATCATTATGTCTAATTTGAGACAAATTCATGGCCAATGTAATATTTTCATCTAACTCTATATCTTCTTTACTATTCTAATTATCATCGTGGTCTCCATAATAACCAAGGCATTACTAACCTTCAACCTCATATGCAACATTTGAGGGGAGGTGGTCTATACATAGTGAATGATCATCATTCATCATTATCTTCCACTTTTATATCGTCATCTTCATCATCACATAATTATAGATATCTCAGATGGTCATTTATGCCAAATAAAGTATGTGAATCATAGAAATTTCATGCCCTAAGACGGAAATGTATTACTCACTTCCATTTTTGTGGGTCCTCTACATCTTCAGAAAAATACCTTTGTACAGTTTATGAAAAAACATATTAATGTGTAGAAAGTACGTATATGTTGAGTGATATTTAATGAAAATAAACAAAAAATAAACTTTCAAGCAATGTTGAGGTAAAACACATGGCTCAGTTCTTTCTAGTGGCTTTTGAGTGTAGTCTATGGTATATAAACCACTATTTGCAAATTGTTTCAAATATCTGGTTCCCTCAAAATCCTCATATCAACTACATTTGAACAACACAATTTTGAGACTCTTGTAACTCAACTCAAGTATTTCTTGGATCAACCCAACATAATCCAAATTTCCATATATTATTTTTTTTATCTTTAGTGCTTACATGACTAGTGTGCTCAAACTTGACCGCAACTCCATAATTATAGTCTACTCTCTTTCTTCCACACTTTCAACATGAAATTTTTTTCCTTCAACCCAAATTCAATCATAAATCTTCACTTGATAATAGAGCAAAAATAAAACATGATAATGGTTATACTAAAAAATTATATTAGAATAAACACTTTTTTTAAAAGTAAATTTATGACAGAATACTTAAAAATTCTTCACATCCTTCTACAATGTCTAAGTGTGCATCTACATTAAAATCACCATTATCCTTTTAATTGTAAAGATAATCATATAACCAATTAATTGTGTGCTCTTGGTGCCAATCTTTCTCTCACAAACCCTCAGGGACCACTTTCTGCCGATATATTCTTTTGAATTCATCTTTTTCCTTCTTTACAATGTACATGCATTTTTTTCTCTTCATATACTTCAATCCATTTGAACATTGATTCTTTATCATGGAGAATAAAGTGGCTTATTTCTAGTTGATCATCCACCGCTTTGTAAGACACACAGTACAATTCATTTATGTGCATGTAGTCATTGATCAATTATCTAAAACACAATATTTGCACATACCAATCATTTTACTTGCACCATTTCCTAATCATAACTCTCCCCAATTTTCAAATCCATAATCATGTTCCCATATTCATGACACAGTAGTAGCTTATACTTTTTCTTTTGATAAGTATTTAGTAATAAATAAGGATTGATGAATGATATATCCCTCAACCTTTGAACCCTAGTCTATATGGGTGAATTGATTGACAAACCCCTTTAATGTTTTCATGTATCTCTCTATGAAAAATATATGCCTTTTGCTCACAATTCTCACTATCACTACATTATCATCTAAATGCAATAGAAGATGCACCCCTATGTACATGAAGTCTATGGGGAGATCCTTTTCAAAAAGGGAAAATGGTTTATATTAAGCTCTTTCTCCATATTGAAATATTGTCTTCGTGTATCTCTTTCAATGAGAACCACATATTGGAAAAATAATGTTAAATATACATAAACATCACTACTTCCGATAAAAATGGTGTATAAATTTTACAATTTCCAAATACTTTACAAAGTGTGATAATTAATATATAGATTTGCATATGTCTTTAGTGAGACAATCCTCCCCCTCAAACAAATTGATAAAAGAGGTTATGAAATATAAAAAATATTCATGTCATTTCATTAAATATTTATGCATATACAATTCATAACATAACATAAAAATTAAATACAAACATCCATACCTTATACATGTTGTACTAACCGTGAGTTTTGAGACATTTGATTTGTTTGTCAATAGTAAATGCCTTTCAAAGAGATGACCCATAGTTTTTCATCATCCTAGTTTTCCTCATCACACTTTTGACTTTATCTTTATTACCTACTAAGATTACCCACCTTATTATTTCATATCTCATGCAACCATTTATGCCTTTACATGGCTAATACTTTCTCTTTGTATTTTCACCTTTAGGTCCATCCTCGTCTACAATTTTTTTTAATTTCAAAATTATGTGTTTACTAAAATAATTAGCATAGATTTTCAACTTGTGCATTAGATAAATAATATGTGTGATGAGAATATTTTTCTAATATAGAATATTATAAAATATTGATAATATCTTCATGACATTCAACATTATGATATTTTGATATCGTGTTTTTTGTGTGCCTCTTCATGTGTTTATCCTAGTCACTTGGGGACGACATCTTTAAAGGATCTCTTGTATCAACTATGACATCAAACTTGCTATTTTTCAAATTTCATAAGGGGTGGGTTTGGAAGAAATATCATGTGCCCCTCATACATAAACTTATTGAGGTCCTTTGACCATCTAGAGGTTGATTAATTGTCGCACCTTAGACAAAAGAAATCTACCTTGGTGTGAATACCTGCATATGTATTTGTTATTGTAAATAAACTTGCATGAGAATGAAATTTAAAAAATTATCAATACCTAAACATATTGCAAATCCTAGGTAGTCATGAATAAACTCGCCCAAAATTTTATAACATACAAAACCTTTACTGCCAAGTAATCTCGACATTCCAAAAAACAACCAACTATATGGTTCATGCAATCTATAGATTTCCATATTTTTCACTTAAGTCTTCTTGTTTTCACCCTTTTAAGGTTTGATTAGGGTTTTTACACTATAATCAAACAAGGAATTAAATAAGAGCTACATGGGGCTATTCTGACTAATTAATTTGCAACATTAACCATTCAATAGATCATAATAACGCATTAATACTTGTAACAAACGTACACAATTCAATACAAACTCAAAAATACATGGGATTATGTTCACTTAACCACTTATAGGTGATTCAGGCAAATTTAGATTATGTGGATGTTGAAACAAGGGTATTTGGACCTAAGAATGCTTCGGAACTGAGAGTATGACCTAATAATATTTTGGGGTAGGACCGTATAGTAGGTTCAGGAACGAATATATGGTCTTGACCTCTTTGTACAGTTTTGCACCTGCTCAGAATTGTGGTATGTGACTATCTAGGTTTATCACTTGTCTAATTCTCTTTGTCACTCAATGTCGGTCAATGTCAATCACACTCGAGGGTCTCTGAATATTCTTCTCAATATTTCAAAACCCTAACCATAGATGAAGTCTTGCAAAATAAACATTAGTTGGGTTTTGGGCACCCCGTACTCCGCCAATGTTGGCACTAATCTGAAGATGCCTCGAACTGCATGTCATTCTCCATCTAGCATGTGATATCTAGTTGTAGTGCAATTAAATTTTACATCTTTTATTTGACAATGTTTGACTTAAGTTTCTATCTTTCTAATTTACTTGAGTGGGTGAATTTGAGTACTTGTAAATGTGGGAAGCAATCCCCTATACCTAGTGGGAAGCTTCAAACCTGTAGATAGTGTTTCCCTAATGAATGTGCATGGGTATTTTTGGAGTGTATGTAGCTTTGGGTGCCTTATTGATGGCTATTATAATAGGATTCCAGTAGGAGTCTGTAAGAGTGTTAGGTTCTAAATGAGGTGAGTTTCACTTGCTTATATATGATTTCGAAGGTGATTTAAGTTACAAAGGTTGACTAAGGAGGATTAATTGACCCAAATAATAATGTGCAGGGGAAATTTTGGGACCAAATTGAGAAATGTCAAAACCCTACACTAGCTTTAGGACTATAGAAATGTTCCTACCCCTACCGTACATTTTTGACCTAAGAGTGATAATCTGCAATGTGAAGTTTGGAAGATGACAAGTGGAGTTTCTTATTGTGCTTCATGCATTCAATTCTCATAAATTGTTGATTGATGAGTGTGTAAGAGCAATCAAGATAGACAAGATACCTAGGAATGTACTAACAGAGAATGGGTAAATTACACTTGTTTAAGTAAGAGATAAATGTTAAGAACAACAATGTCAAATATTAGAATACCAAATTTGAGTGTCTACATTTTTCCCCCTTCAAGTATGAAATGAAATTTTGTTCTTAAAGGAAATATATACCTAAGTGTGTAGACACACTTTGTCTTCGTTCGATGTTTTTTTGTAATATTTTGTTGTATTAGTGGTGGCACGCTCCATTATGAAACCTAAAACCCATAGTATAGTCAATTTCCATGATAAATAATTGAACTTTAACTAATATTTAAAGATGTAATGTAAATGAAATATGAAACTATAAAGAGTGAAATAAAGATATGAAAAAGGTGGAAGGAATACACCTATTTTTTTACGATGGGAAAAGTTTCCCATTCTTTACTTGTACTTGGAGTTTTTTATTGTTTAACTTTTCCAAAATATTGGGGGTGATTAGTCCCCAATTATGTTGAGGAGATGTCATAGTATTGGGTTGATGAAACCCAACACACAAATTTCAAACAGAGATAGAATAATAATGAGTAGAAACATATCCTAAAGGAAGAATACTATGTATCAAATTCATTCAACTTTGATATCTTCCCCCTTATGTGTAAGTAGAGAGGATGGATTTCCTACAATTACTTTTATACCTTACATAACTCCATAGACGATACCGCTTCAGACAGATCTAGGCCCAATTTTATGAATTAGGACACACGGTATACTTTTCCCGTGTGGCATTCAACTAAGTAGGAATTGAATACAATTGAAATATGTTGAAATATAGCTGCAGAAAGGAGACCCATGCCCCCAATATCCTTGAAACTGATATCAGAATTAAAACTAAGTTTTGTGGAGAAAAAATAATGAAATCGTTCATGGCCCTTAAATTAATCTAAACTGGGTGATCTAAGTATGGAATTGTGCCAAAAAATTGTACTTTTAGATGAAAATATGAAACTGTTCAAAAACTTATTGTAACTACCCCAGGGAAAAACCATAGAAATGGGTCAAGAACATTTGTACAATCCTGAATCTATTGTTTATTTAATAGAATTTAAATTTTAATTCACATATCTAGTGATCAATCAGATATATCAAAAACATGTAATATGCAATATACAGTGAAAAGTTGATACAAGTAATAAGAGGATAAGAGTGAATTATCTAAGAATATGCTACCTAAATTGGATCTGAAGTGGAAATATGATAGAATAGGCTCAATCTAGATTGTGCATACTTCGTCTGGAATAATGTGATCTATAGGTATGCTAGACATTAGTGCCCATAAGGGAACAACACTGCCCCAGGAACTAGTGTCTAAATTGGGTGTTAGCGTCCTAGTAGTAAGTGTGGATCTAATTCTTTCAAGGTCTAATCATCTCACCTTCACTTCGCTCTATGTCACATCCACCTCATTGTTGGGTTTTCATGTCACACAAGTACTTGCAAAACAAACCCTAACTACTTGTACAAGGCACAATCATATGTTTTAGTCAGACTGACCTCAACATTCACCCTAATGTGGCTGTCATTGAGTGTTGCACTACATTTCAGACCCAATGTAGTTTTATGGTGTGTGTGATAGAATCTTGTCCATTAAAGCTAGTTTTCCCTTATTCAAGTTGCATCAAGATAAGAGGTTGCAACTCTTTTTCCCCCAAGATCATGTGTGTAATGGAATTCATAATTTTCCCTTCTTATGTTTTGAATAATGCATCCTAAATGCAATCCTCAAGTATTATTTTTCTTCAAAGTAGTAGATAGAAAGTAGTGACTCAATTACCCCATAGAATAGTAAATAAGTTGTGTATATATTATTTCGTTGTTACACTAAAATCTAACCCATAAAGATAAATACGAGTTTAGAAAAAGATGAACAAGTGGTGTATAACTTAAAAAATGTAAAAACCAATTGAGAGGACATAAACACTTAAATTGGGACAGCATCTATTGGACCTCAAAATTACACCTTGATCTAAATCATGGAAGATTCAAAATTTTAAGGCAACATGGGAATGTCTCCAAGTGTGGGAGTTGTGGCTTGAGATAGACCTCTAAACAAGGCCAATTTTCTCATTATGTGGATTGGGAAACCCACAAAATACAACCTACTTATAATGTTAAAAATACTCATGCAGCTAATCCTACACTAAAACATCCAAGGAACCAGGGGGAGAGAGATGCAAGAAATGAGAAAACTAAGCTAATGGGCGGTGATAGCATGAAAATAAGATGGGAATCCTCTAATTCCAAGTGACACAGATACAAGCTCACATAACTAGGATTAGAAGATGCACACAAATCTAATACAAACAAGTAAAATATTAAAAACATACAAGAGGGTGGAAATATTCAAACCAAACATAGACTATTTTAATGAAATAGGGAAACCACACTTACATTAATCGATCCTTTATGGTTTACATACAGAGTCGAGTCGAGAAAATCTACATTCGCTAGTTACAAAGGTCAAAAGCATGAACTTTTCAAGTTTCACATAGAAGAGCTCAAAAATATGATAAGGAATAATAGGGAGAAGGACCTCTAAAAAAAGCACAAGAACTTTCATGTATATAATTTCTCAAAATGAATAAGGAGAAGAGAAAGAAAGGATAAAGGACTGTCGAGCTAGAATATGTTCCCCGAAAACGTGTCAACAACTATAGCACATCCCTTTGATTCTATCACACACCATCAAACTATAGAGGAGGATGTCATGCTTCACTAAATTTTGGTGGTTGGGGTAGTTGGTTCTCTGGTTCAAATTTTAATGAGGATTTGAGACTTTATGTGGCTATAACTCTTGCTAAGACCTTTGTGGCTTCCATTCATGCTCAAAACCCACAAAAACTATTGCCTTGTATCATGGCTTGCACTATGTATTTTCAATTTTCCTCCCTCTGCATATCTATGTAGCATCTCCTTTTTTTGATTTGATGCGTGAAAATACTTCACAATACTTCCGAAATCTTAATTTTAACGATCCAATTTTTGCCTTGGATGATTTATCCACTACCCACAGATACACAACTCCATGGGATTCTAACCTGACTTCAAGCCTTGAGGTACTAAGTTCCTGCATTCCACGGTATACTGAATCAATGTCCAGTGGCTTTTCTTGAGAAATGATATGGCTAAGTCCTTTTGATGAGTTTATTAAAATTACATGGATTAATTTTGGAAAATGGTTTGGTGATCTCCAAGGGACATCTTTCTGCTAGATGATAAAGACCATTTGCCTTGAAACATCCACTGGGCATGGATTCAATCATAACCTTGAAGAAAATTGATCTCAACTTTTAGAAGCTTGTCTCTCGAATCCATATGATCTTAACATTGATTGAAGATGATCTTTTGGGCTCAAAGAATGTACCCTGAAATATGCTCTGATTATCTAATTTCTGGCATGATACTATGAACCACATAGTACTGCCAAAACATATATACAAAAGAGAAGGTCATGCATGCTTCAAGTGAAACATGCAGAGAGTGCACAATCACTTATTACAAAAAAATATGACCACCACAAGGATTGAGGAAAAGGTACTCAATCAGTGGTCAACACACAACAAATGGAGGAAACCTCTAACAACACACAAAACACAAAAGTGTTTACAAGATGTAATGGGATAGCTTAATGTGATTGTTTGAGATAAATCCCATTGATTGGGATTTATAATACTTATCCACCAAGATTAGACAACTCAAAATATTTGGCTTCTTTGTAATCAATGATGATGTATCACCCACTCCAAAGTGCATCAAACTTGTAGTTCTTCCCTGGTTTAGCTCTATCTGTGTCCTACTTGAGGACTAGATCACCTGCTTTGAAATCTTGTTTCCTAGCTCTCTTATCAAACCATTGTTTGGTTGACCTTTAATGTTCTTCCATCTTGACCATGGTGGATTGCCTCAATTCTTCAAGTTCAATCAGTGACATCATTCTGATATATCTTTGATGTGCACCCATAAATTCCAACTATTGGGCTAGCTCCAATGAAGGTAATTGAAGTGCCAATGGGATCCTAGCTTCTCTGTCATATACGAGGACGAATGGGGAGTTGTCAATTGCTTTCTTTGGAGTGATTTTATCATCCCAAAGAGCATTCTTCACTTTAATGTGTCATTGTATTTGATTGATTTGTATAGTTCTCTTCATGGTCCTGATCAGGTCTTGTTATTTGATTCCACTAAACCATTACCTTGCGGGTAATAATTAGAGGAAGTATTCAAATATAATCCATGTCTCAGGGACAAATATGAGATATTGGATCCTAAAAATTCCTTAGCATTGTCAGAGATGAGGGTTTGAGAAATCCCAAACATTGTTGCAATATCCTCCAAGAAATCAAGGATGGTTGATTTAGTAGCCTCCTTGAGTGGAATGGCCTCAGTCCACCTAGTAAAGTAATTTTTTGCTTTCAAGATCCATTTATGACCCACACTTGAACATCGATTAATAATACCTATGAAATCAAGTCCCCATTGATAAATTGGTTCATCTGTCTGGATAAGATGAAGGGGAAGGGCCATCGTCTTCTTCTTATTGGTGAAAAATGCACATTATTTGCATTTCTTGACCCATTAATGTGCATCCATGAATAGTTTAGGCTAGAAGTATCACGCTCTAATGATATTTATTGTTATAGCCTTGGCTGAGAAATTTCCACCTAAAAAACCATCATGAAATTCTACCAAGACCTTATCTATATGTTCTCCTTCAATGCATCTTCGTGGGACACCATCCAAATTTTTTTGAAGATAATTCCATCACTTAAATACATGAAGAATTTATTACAATCTAAGGTTCCTCATTTTTTCCTTGCTTAAGCCAGGAGGGTAGCCACCACCTACTAGAAATTTTGTCATGTCATTGATCTAGCTATCACGGCTAGGTTCAGTTCCTTTATCTCTTGGGTATTTTGTGTAGCACGGTTTTTAACACTCTACAGCTTTTCATATTGAGTACCTCTAAAATCTTTTGGATCATCTACGGATTTTCCTTTCTCTTCTTCCATAAGGAAAGAAGTGTTTGATCAGCCTGAGCATCTAAGGCAACCTACTCACATAATGTTTTTCCTCTCACCAACTTTGTGGTCTTGATGGTCAGAACAAACTCCATGATTTTGGCTACCCATCCAACTCTTTTCTCACTATTTTATCCCCCCATGATTAATCTCTCACGTTGGGGTGTGAGACTAAGACTTTTATGTGGTTGGAAACTATCATAGGTTTGAACTTCTTGAGTGTCTGCAAGATGGCGAAAACATGCTTTTCTAAATTATTATTCCTAAGTTCAAAATATTTCAATGTCTGGCTAAATAAAGCCATAGGGTGCTCCAAGTCTTCATTGTTCTTTTGGATAAGGACCATAGTTATACTAATATTCACACCATAAGCATAAAGTATGAAATCCTTTGTAAAGTATGGATTGATGAGTGTTGGTGTTGGGGCTATCGTGGATTTGATCTTGGTGAAACTTTCTTCCTTTCATGGTCCACTTGAAATTTATGTCCTTCCTCAACATCAAGGTGGTGGGCCTGACTAATCCTGCAAAGTTAGCAATGAATTTCCTAACAAAATTTATCTTTCCCAGAAAGGACTGAAGGGCCTTCTTGTGATTTGGCAAGGAGAGGGAGAGGATGGCAGAAACTCTTTCCAGGTCAATTGTAATTCCCTCTTTTGAAAAACATGACCCAATAACCTACCCTGTGGAACTATAAAAATACATTTATTGGGGTTCAATGATACTCCAAATTTTTTGCATCTCCCAAAAACTATTCATGAATGTTCCATGTGATTTCGACCCTACTTTGAGAAGACTGTGATATCATCCAAATAGACTAGTCCAAATTGATTGATGAGTCCATAGAAAGTAATATCCATTTCCTTCTTAAAGGTGACACCCACGTTTGATAAACCAAAAGAAATTTTCTGATATGCATATGTTCCTCATTTGGTTGTGAACGCAGTTTTGCATTGATCCTCTTCCCTGATCTTAATATGATTAAAACCTTAATAGCCATCAAACATGGATAATGTTTTAGATCCGGAAATCATTTGAATGATTTGTTCCATGGAAGGTAGAGGATGATGATATTTTAATGAAGTTTTGTTCAAGTCCCTAAAATTCACACAGAGCCTTATTTCTCCATTTTTCTTCTTAAAAGGTACCAAATTTTCCACCCAAGAGGAGTACTTGATGGGAAATATTATTTTTAACTCAACGAGTTTAGAAAAATCCTTCCTCATGAGGGGCTCAATTTTGGGGTTCACTGGCCTTTTTTCCCTGGATGGCTAAGCCGCGGGATCATGATCAATAGCATTTTGAGAAATTATGGGGTTAAACCCATTTAGATCCTCATAATTATGTGATAATACATCGTGAAATTTTTTACATAGTGAAAAAAAAGATTATTCTTCTTCAGCACTACATCCCTTTCTAAGCAGAATCTCTTTCCCTTGTGCAATGGTAATTAGTTTGCAATATTCTTGACCCACAGACATGCTTTCATTCTACCCTTTAACCTCATGATCAGAATTGAATATATCTTTCAGGTGTTATCCATATTTTGCCCCAGGCCAAATATTGGATCAGCCACGACCCCGCATAGAAGGAACCTGAGAAAACTTGTTTAGATCTATAAATTGGTTGCAGAAGGACTCAACTATGAAATAACAGGGGCAGACAAGAAGGGGGCAATTCCGTAGAGGAACCAGAAACAAGAAGGGGAAGAAATGGCGAAGATGCAAAGTCCCCTGGGCTCGGATTCATTGAAAAGGGTCCGAAATCGACTAAGCAAAAAGGAGGCAACAGAAAGAACCACGTGTCCTAACGACGCCTCTCCAAAGATGAATCCAAAAAGGGAAGCCCAAACGAACGCAACAGGATGCCGCGTGGCCCTGGTAGTTGAAAAATGGATAAACGTCTTCAAGCCGTTTAATACAGGATCTTCTTGCCTCAACAACCATATCATATTCTATCTGTTCTGTCGTTTCCTCTTCCTTTAAGGTGCCGAACCAAAGATTGATGCAGTAAAGACGGATTTGGGAGAATATTTTATCTGAAGCATTAATAGCAGTGGTTGAACTTCAACCTGATTTTCCCCATTTCTCTCTCTCTTCCTTCTATCTGATTGAATCTATAAATACGGGGGCGGGATTCATTGTAAAGGGTTGGACATTTCTTCTTTTGCAGGCTCCCTTGTTTCTTCTAGCAAAATAATTTGCGGAATTTCATGCCTTCCATCAAATTTGTAATATATTTCTTGCCTCCTGGTTATTTTGTAATGTATTGTATCAATCATGCAAAGCAATAAAACACGTTTATGATTGATTCTAGATCCTGTATGTCTCTTTTCCTCGCATCTGGTATTTCGTTATAAATCCGGTTATCTGTGTTTGATTATTGCATGTATTTGCTGGTTTGTGTCCATCACCAGAACTAGTGTTCATCATTCCTTCGGTGCATCACCTTGTAGTTTAGTTATTGTTTATTTCTTGTACCCTTTTCTTATCCCTGTCTCCTTGGAAAGTTTTTAGATTAGGTATAGAGATAAATCCTCTGCGAGTTCTCACATACGCATCTAAATAGAGGAATAAGGAGCCAACCTTTAATCTGGAGAGCTTTCCCAATTTTGCAAGGTCCCACACCCTGGGAAAAGTTCAATGTTATGCAATCACACCAAATGAGTCTACCTTAGAAAAGCAGATATCCATAACTCATTTGGGGGTGTTGTGATTTCACACTAACAGTTTTGGCACGCCCAATGGGATAGAGAAGTCTTCATCTTATTACAGTAAGAATTGATGTACACTTGATGTGATTCTAGATTTTAAGAAGTCTTAAAATTGTACATCTGGCGACTCCAAAAGAAACGAGTCCATTGGTTTCAGCAGTCCAAGAAAGTTCATGAGAAAAACCTAGTCTAGAGAAAGGAAAGAAGGTATATTTGAATACTTACGTCTATCCCCAGGCAGAGAAAGGAGAGGAAGAAGAGTTCAGAGGTCTACATCTCCACCGAGCAGAACCTTGTCAACACCTCCACCTGTAAGGCCTTTCCTTCAGTCTGCAAGGGTTCTTAGGCCAATCAGAATGGCACAAAAAATCCATATGTCAACTTCACTGGTAGCATCCCACTCGCCCTGAATGTAAAAAATCCAGTCCCGATAGCAGTGTTAAAGAGCATCCCGTATTTCACTGGGGATAACTAGACTTCCCCTGGTGATCATATCTAAGATATTGCGAATGTCTGTACAATCCACGAAATCCATGAGATGGACATTACAGTCAAGCTACTTGCCTCTTCATTCAAAGGG
The DNA here is from genome assembly GCA_019776745.2 of Taxus chinensis. Taxonomy (NCBI): domain Eukaryota; kingdom Viridiplantae; phylum Streptophyta; class Pinopsida; order Cupressales; family Taxaceae; genus Taxus; species Taxus chinensis. The sequence goes on from CM034150.1 coordinate 97,685,333, forward strand.
AAAGCTTCCCAATGGTTCAGGAGGCTTGAGGCAGACTCTATCCAAAATTGGAACTAGCTGTGCACATCTCTTCACAACCAGTTTGGAGAAAAGGGTGATAACTTGTCTTTGTTGGAGCAACTGACAATAATCAAGAGATCCCCAAATGAGCAACTGATGGATTTCAACCTCAGGTTTAAACGGACCTGGGACAGGATTCGAACAGCAGTAAAGCCCACTAACGAAGGTGAATTCTTCTACTTTCTTAGGCCTTTGAATTCTGATATTTCTTTGATGATTCAGTCAATGGGGGGCACAACCTTACCTGTAGCCTATAGCCTTTCCATAGGGGCTGAGAACCATTTGATTCAGGCTGGCAAAATCACTCTTAGGCCATCCGTGCCTCTATACCTTGAGTTAGGAAGCCCAGATACTAACCCAACGCCTACATTAGCTCCTATACCCACCCCCAAGAGTCAAAGCTCAGCTGAATCCTCCACTTCATCATCTAACAACTCCAAGGAACTCCAGGAAATCATGAAACAGATTCAGAACCTAGGGAATGAGCTAGTAACCATCAAAAGATAGCATGCTTATATTTTTAGGCCATATCAGCCTCAGGCTTAGCATCAGGTCAAACCCCCATATCAGCAAAATAGACCACTAGCCCAGGTTCTAAATTAGAGTCAACACCAAGGACAACCTCAAGCTACTAGACCTTTCAGGCCATATGATCCAAGTACAGCTTCAACATCAAGGGCATTAATTCCAGCATAGAATAACATGGCACAAGAATATGATTGGTATTTCCCATGCATTCAGCCACATAATTAGTTGATGTCCTTCAATGGTGCATTAAATCAGGGTCTGATGGTGAAAACCGTTAGTGTGTCAAAAGAACCTAGCCACGAAGAAATTAATCAACAAGAAGCTTAGAAAGAGGGACCCCCAAACGAAACTATGCTTCTCAATTGGCAGGCTGAAGACTTTTGTGGAATGAATCAAACTACTTCTCAAAGTATAGCTGCCAATACATAGTCTAAGAAGAGAAATATTGGAGAAGGACATTCACCAATCTCAGGTGATCCTCAACCCTCTATCACTCAGCAAGGTATTGGCATTCAAAATACAACTCCCAATGTGCAAATTCAATCCAAGCTTCCTTCCAGACCTACTCAGGCACCGGTTGTAACAACCCAGGTGTAAGAGAAAAAATGTGCATGGGAAGGGGCAGTAAAAAGATAGCTCATCTCAACATCATCAAGAAAATGAAGAGGACAAGTGTGAACATTTCACTATGGGAGTCACTGGCCATTCCAGGGTAGAGGGATGTGTTGAAGACTGCTATACAAAATTGGTCAAGTTCAAATCAACCCCCTAGCCAACAAGAGAGAGTGTTTGCCAATGCAGTTCAACTTGGGAGGAACCAAGGAGAACAACAAGGTAAGAGCCTGAGACCTCCTCCATTCTACGTCTCATTCATTATTGGAGACAAATTGGTGCACAATTATATGATTGATTCTGGGGCTAGTAGTTCTGTGATGCCCAAGCAAATAGCTGATCAGCTGGGTCTCCAATATGAATTCATCTCTAGAGGGGTAGTGCAATTAGATGGGATAGCAGTGACAACTGTTGGAATCATCAAAGATCTTAACCTCACTCTGCATGCCTGCCCCAATGTGAAGGTTTTGCAAAATGTGTCAATCATAGATTTGCCACCACATTTTACTTTGTGTCTGTCTAGGGACTTCACTACCAAAATTGGAGGCTACATGTCTGCTGATTGGGGATGGAGAAAAGGAAACAATCAGATCTGAACCCATTGTTGATTATCATATTGAATCATATATGCATAGCCCAAACAATTCCAAATACTCAGCTTTTGATCAAGAAGACCTCCTAAGCACTTGTGAAGCAAATACCAAGGTGGGGTGTATCCCAGACTTGACTCTCGATGAGTGGGCCGACAAAAGTCATGATTTTGACCCCTATAAGGAGATGGAGGAATCTAAGCTAGGTGTTTACTTCCTACATGAAGAAAATCATCCTCTTCCTAACCTAATTAATCCAGAATACAAGGATAACAATGAGGTATGGAAATTATTCTTTGATGGCTCAAGGAGTAGACAAAGAGCTGGAGGAGGAGCTATGATTGTGTCCCCCAAAGGTATGAAATATTATTTAGCCTTTAGATTCTAGTTTTCTTGCTCAAACAATACTATTGAATATGAGGCTTTGGTCCAAGGTCTTCATTGGGCAAGGAAGCTAGGAATCAAGAACTTGGAAGTGTTTGGTGAAAGTGAACTAGATGCCAATCAAGTCAGAGGACTTAATGCTATCAAAAATGACCTGCTCAAGAACTACAAGAGTAGGGTATGGGATCTCATGGAGGATTTCGAGGCCTTCAGCATTGTTTCCATACCCAAGAAAGAGAATGAATCTGTTGATAGACTTGCAGCAGTTGGAGTAACATTTGATGTGGTTGACAGCATCAAGAGGGACAAAGAACAGCCACATATCCATGTAGTTGTGAGGCCAGCAGTGCCAGATAATAATACATGCTGGCAAGTTTTTGAGAATGATCAGCAGATCATTAAATTTTTGCAATAAGAAGCTGAATTCTCAGTTATAAACCAAGTAGACTAGAGCAGCAATAGGGGAATTAGATAGTACAACTGCATACAAACAAACTTCCCAAAGGCTTAGTAACACTGGAATCTATTTTCAATCTTAATGATCAGTTTAGAAAAGACAAGGCTAACTTACATATTAAAGGAGAAGATTAGAGTCAATCCCAGTTGGAGAAGAAAAAACACTTCAAATTGGAAAAGTGGCCACCAAGAAAGAAAGGTATGAATTCATACAACTTTGCCAAGAATTTCCATATGTGTTTGCTTGGAGCTATGAAGACCTAAAAGGGTTCAATCCAAATCTAGCACAACACACAATCAAACTAGATCTAGTTGCTTATCCCATTAGGAAAAAGTAGAGACTAATAAACCCACACATTGAGCCTCTGATGAAAAAAGAGTTGAATAAGTTGATAGAGGCGAGTATCATATTTCTAATCAAACACTCAAGTTGGGTTGCAAACTTGGTCCCAAGTCAGAAAAGAAGAATGGATATATTAGGGTTGTGTGTTGACTTCATAGATTTGAACAGAGCGTCTCTTAGGGATATTACTACCCACCTCTCCCCTCGATGGAGCAGATTTTGCAAGTGGTGTCTGGATCAGAGAGGTTCTTTCTCCTAGATGGTTATTCATATTACAATCAGATCATGGTAAAAGAAGACGATCAATTCAAAATAGAGTTTACCACCAAATGGGGCACTTATGCCTATAGAAAAATGCCATTTGGATTGTCTAATGTTGAAGCCACTTTTCAAAGGGCAATGGATATGGCATTCAAGGGGTTGATCAACAAAATAGTACTGATCTATCCGGATGACATCACTATTTTTTCCAAGAATGCAGGAGATCATCTTTTCCACCTAAGGCAGGTATTTCCAAAGATGCAGGAGTTTTGGGGGTGTCATTGAACCCTAAGAAATGCATATTCTTGGCCCATGAAGGCAAGTTGCTAGGCCATATTGTATCAAAGGAAGGGTTGGCAATTGACCCAGAGAGATTTCAAGCAATAAGAGCATTGCCATTTCCAATTCACAAGAATGCTCTTCCAAAGCTTCTTGGGAAAAATCAGTTTTGTCCGCAGGTTTGTTCCAAACTTTGTTGCCCTTGTTAAGCCAATAACATTGATGCTGAAAAATAACTTAGCATTCAGGTGGACAACTGAAGGAAAAGCAAGCTTTGAGGCTATCAAAGAATCCATATCACAAGCCCCGAATCTTGTGAATCCAAATTTTTCCAAAGACTTCATACTGTGTGCCTTTAGTGGCAGCGACATGATTTCTACAATCTTGGTTCAGCATAACAAAGAAGGTACAAAACAGCCAATTGCTTTCTTCATCTAGAGTCTGGAAGATTATGAGGTGAGGTACTCCTTCATTGAGAAGCAGGTCCTGACAGTGATAAGAGGATTGAAGAAGTTTAAGCATTTGGTTTCAAACAACAAATTCCAACTATTGGTCTCCCATGCGGGAGTTAAATAATTCCTTGTCAGCAAGGACCTGAATGAAAGATGTGCACGATGGATCACTCATGTCATGGAATATGACATTGAGATCAAGGTCTCTAAGCTAGTCCATGGGAAAGGGTTGTGTGAACAACTAGCCTCAGGTCAACAAGATGAAACAAACAGTGAAAAGGAGGTTGTTTTTATTCTACAAGATGATCAAGAAGAAGGGAGAGATGATGTACCTGCTCCTTGTTGGACCCAAGACACGGTGCACTTCCTTCAAATAGGCATGTTTCCTCATGGGATGAGTAAAACAAAAATGAGACATTTTAGGTTACAGGCCATCCCATATATTCTTATTGATGGTGTCTTGTTTAAAAGAGACATCAATGGCATTCTGCTGAGATGCATTGAGACAGATCAGGTGGAGAGAGTGCTACAAGAATTCCATGTTGAAGCAGTTGGAGGCCATTTTTCTCCAAGAGTGACAGCACTCAAAATCATGAAAGCAAATTATTATTGTCCCAGAGTGTTTAGTGACTGCTACGCATGGATCAAGAGGTGCAAGAATTGTGCATTCTTCAAAGGCAAGGAAAGGCTAGCAGCATTTCCATTGCACCCAATCTCAGTCGACCAACCTTTCATGCAATGGGTATTGGACTTCATTGGATTCATCAATCCAAATTCAAGCCAAGGCCACAAATGGATTCTGACAGCGAAAGATTATTTCACCAAGTGGACCGAGGCAGTGGCACTCAAGGAAGCCAATGAGTCTAGTATCATAGATTTCTATGAAGGGATAGTGACCAGATTTGGAGTGCCAGCCACCATCATATTAGACAATGCATTAGCATTCATAGGTTCCAAGATCATAGGATGGGCTATTAAGAATGGGACTTACTTGAGAACTTCATCAAACTATTACCCCCAAGGTAATGGTTAGGTCAAGTCCACAAACAAGAACCTGCTAAAGATCATCAGAAGAACTCTTGATGAGAATCAGAGGACCTGGCATACAAAGCTCAAAATGGCCTTATGGGCTAATAGAATAACGCCCAAGAGATCTACAGGAAGCTCTCCATTCAAACTTGTCTATGGGAAAGAAGCAGTGTTGCTTATATCACTTGAGTTGCCAGGATTGGAGCTCGTAAAGCAACTAGAGATGTCTAAATTTGAATCAATGGAGGCCAGGTATGTGGAGCTAATAGAATTAGAAGAAACTATGCACTCCAAGCAATAGAGAAGAATCAAGTTTCAATCAAGAAATTCTTTGACAAGAAGAAAAAAGCAAGGACTTTCCAGGAAAGAGACCTGGTTTTGAAATGGGATGCAGATCGAGCAAAACCAGGAAGGCATTCCAAATTTGACGCCCTCTGGAGTGGCCCCTATATGATCACAAGATGTGGTGTCACTCAGATTTCACCCCGAAATCTGTGACTACCCAATTTGAAAAAATTTCGTACTTTTAAAATAGTGGGTCATTTGTTGTTTTTATTGCCTGAAAGTTCCTGTATTGCGTCAAGATAATCCTAAAGAGCCATATTAGCCCTTTTCGCCAAATACCCAGATGCCCAAAATTGTTTTATTCTGTCGTCGGGATTTGTCTGCGAGAAATTTGTATTTAATTATTTTGAGCCCCGTATGAGGCTATTTGCGCTCCGTTTTAACTCCGTTATAAGCGAATATGTTATTATTCCTGTATACCAGAAGGATTTTAACTTATTTTAAGTTTTGGGCTTTATTTGTAACTTTTGGCAATTTTTCGTGTTTTTGTGGTGTCCCGTTTTGTTTTCTGTGAAATTTCTCGGGAACAACTCCTTCGCCGGGTAAGCCCGATTTTTGGCCTGGAGCAGCTGGAAAACATACACGCACATTTTGCCCGGAGGAAGTCATAATCGGAGGTCTGGATCACTGGGAAAAAGCGAAGTCGTGCACAAGAAAGCCCCTGCGGGGATGGGCGCATTTTTGGAAAACAAAGGATTTGAGCTGCGATGGGAAAAATATAAGCCGCAGGTAGGATGGGAATTGTATACCTACCTTGCAGGGTACTTTTTCCCGTGTTATAAAAGTCACTTAAGCTGCAGTGGGAAAAATAGAGGCTGTAGGCAGGTGGGAATTTATTGCCTACCTTGCAGGGTGAAAATTCCCATGATATAATAAAAGGAAAGTGACTTAAGTGAAATCATGGGATTTTAGTGCCTACCTTGCAGGGTAAAGAATCCCATTGCAAAAGTCAAATCACTTAAGTGGATCATGGGATTGTGGTGCCTACCTTGCAGGGTAAAGAATCCCATTATGGTGAAAATTCTTAAAAATAGAATTACATGTGCAAAAAAGTGCGCCCCCTTTGGTGATGGATAAAAATAATTAAATTGATTATTTTTAATAAATTCTATCCTTGGAAAAAGTGCGCCCAAGCTTGAGGAGGTTGAAAAGTCAAAGGAGGATTAAAATAGAGCAATTAAATTAATTAAATTTAATTTATTTAGTGGCTGCCCCTCTCCTTGGAAAAAGTGCGCCCCATTTGGGCATTATTTAATGATTTTTAAGGCATTAAATCATTGAATTAATTTCTATTTTCAGTGGCTATGGTCAAAGCACACTGTGAGGCTAAAGTTAAGTGCTGTGTGAAGGATTAAATTGGATTAATTTAATTTATTGGATGGCTGTCCTTAAACATGCAATTTTTAAAAGAGAAAAGCATGATTTTTAATTAATTAATTGCCTTTAATTGTTAGGGCAATTATTAATTATAGAATTGTGAAGGTTATATAAGCATGGGCAGCCATATGGATTTATTATTCAACACACAGGTAAAGAATTGCAGCAAGGAGGAAAAGTGCGCCCCCTTTAGAAGAAGGATTTTGCACAGACAAATTGCTAACAAAGGCTAAAAGCTTCCAGATTTGGCGCATGCTTTGGAAAAGGTTCATCTTCGTCTGCACAATTGTTTTCACAGGTGTTAAAGGAGCTCAGGTGTTGATTGAAAGGATTCATGCTCTCTTTATGTGCAAATTAAACACCAATTTTTGGGGCAGCAGGCTTGAAAAGTGCAGATTTTTATAATTTAAATTCACTATTCATGCTCCGGTGGCCATTTTTGTCTGAATAAATTGCAGGAACTCATTACAGGTGCTTTATAAAAGAAAAGGAGTATTTATCAATGTCCAATACATTGCAAATATCCTCCGAATCTGAAGAATTGTCCAGATCTGCACCAGTATTGAAGAAAGCAGGCCAAATTAGAAGAAAAGGAATTATTCAGACAAAGATTGATAAAGCTATGGCGAAAGGAGATGAAAAAGAGAGCACGATGGATTCATGCATTGCTTCTAAACTCACAGACATAGGAGACACGGATCTAGGCCCAGAATCTCTTTCTGATTTGATTGATAGATCCAGAGCTGGAAAGACTTCACTCATGCGTGCGGTCAAAAGTAGCGGAATTATTCGAGCTGCAGCTTTCCCATGTACAGCCCAATTGCCAGAGTTTGTGATGGAGTGTGCTAGATCTTACCATCCTTCATCCAGATCAGTACGTGATGTTGCGGGAAAAACAATAATTCGTTTGGATGCAGAATTCTTCGATTATTGTCTGAAGATTCCAGTGCGAAAGGTGGTGACTTCTATTAGCATTCAGGATGCTGACAGTAGGTGGGAGAAACATAAAGCTGACTGTGTGAGCATCATGAATAGCCGGTTCATGAAGAAGCCTAGATCCCCTTCCAAGTTCCCGAGAACTCTTCCACGATCCAATTTGGTGCAGGAGGCGGATGATATTGTCAAATTGCTATGCAGGTTGAATGGTGAAGCGAATGCCTACACTTTCCGGACATGGATGTATGCTTTCATCAGGACCATTGAAATCAACAAGGTTGATTCTATAATCAGTTGGTCAGAAATTATTAGCAGCAACATCGGTGAGCAACTGCGGAACGTAAAGCGTACCTTCAGCTTCAAGATGACTTCATACTTGGTATATGCTGCAGCTTCACAGGGTGTCTTTTCCAAGCTGGATAGATGTGGTATTCTTTCCAAGGATCCCATTTTCGAGTGCTACCCACAGCTTACTGCACCTGCGTGCGAGAAGGACTTCAAAGTGATCAACGATGGTTTCTTCTACGATTTCATCTGCAGGTTAGACAAAGACTTGAAGACTCACAGAGTAAGCAAGGAAGCATGGGAAGCAGTGTCCAAGATTGGCAGTGTATTCATCCAGTTTGCAGATTTCACATACCTCAGGGTTACGAGATTTTCAGGTGAACCAACAAAAATGCCAAGGTACCCAAGTGACAGATTGATTGCCATGGAGCTAAGCAGGCAACTTGTGGAGTTACACGACCTTCAGTCGAAGCGGCACAAGTCTACGGGCTACTTCCCACTCACTGTGGGATATTACAGTTGCATCAGCATTCACAGAGCTCGAGGAATGGAAGCACAAATGTTGTCCGAGTACGAGCAAGAGTTCTTCCCTGCACGGCTTAATTTTGATCCATTTGGAATAGCCAGGAAGACAATCTCCCAGGAGTACGCACATGTACCTTCGCTAGAAGATTTCTGGATGAAGTGCAGAAGTGAGTACGAGGTCAGAAAGAAAGATTTCAGCAGGCTGTCGGCAAAGCAAGTATTTGACTTTGGTCTAGCGCGGATACCTGCGGATCTTAAAGATGATGGGAACGTGGTACTGGACACTTACCATCAAATGGGAGGAGATAAAGCTCTACTACAGGATAGCAATGGCGGCTGCAGCACAATAGAAGAAAGATCCGGAGCTGTGTTGGTGAGTACTTCGAGCTGGCTGCTAACGAGGGGATACTGCCTTGATGAAGTATTGATGGATCAAATCACCGGCAACTTCGGCGCAGAAGATTCCCTCAAGCGAAAACATGAAGGAGAGAGCAGCAGAAGGTCCGAGAAATTGAAAGTACGCAGAAGATCTCAAGAGAAAGAGAAGACCACTTCTACGACCATAGCTTTGACTCCGACTTCTCCAGTACCTAGTGGATCACCAACTATTGCACCACAGCAGCAGGATGTTTCCATGCCTTCATTGAAACCAGCAACGTTCATCTTCTCTCCGCAGCCACTTCGTTCAGCACCCGTTCCAGAGGAGATGTTGAAGCTGCAGATGACGGAGTTCGAAAGAGCTTTGTCCTTGGATGTTTCAGAGGATGGCAGCCATGATACTGTAGCACTTTCTGATGGAGAGGATGCAGAGTAGGAAATAGTAGCGCACTCAGCAACTTCTCATTCTCCGAGAAGTAATTTCTCGAAATGGTTAGCTTTGCAGTTGGTTCCGGAAGCGAGAATAGAGATGAACTTAGAGGAACATGACTTGCAGCTACTTCAGGATCTGAGCAGAAGAGACAGGAGGCCTAAAGTTGCTAAAGCAACTTCTAGGTTGATCATCGAGGATTCGGGAGAGAAGTTTGCTGAGATATCAATCCCGGTGGAAGGAAAGGTAGAAGAGGAACTCACGGCAGAAGATGTGACAGTGACCAAAATACCACTCGGTCAAGCTACCACGGAAGGATTGAAGCAGGACACGCAGACATTACTGGATACTTTGTTCCTTAGGCTTGACAGTGAAAAGGCGGAGAAAGAAGAGCTACAGAAGCAAATATCTCAATTATGTGAGATCATAGCCAAGGTTGCTAAATCTTCCGTTCAGCCCATTTCAGCGCAGGTGAGTGATCATCTTATGCAGGAAATGGAAGATGCAAGCAATCAAGTAAAGGCTATTGACGAATGGAAGGATCTGATTATTCGTCAAGCTTCTGTGCAACTTGGGGAAGTGCCAGCCCGCCTAAAGGTTATGAACGATGCAGAAAATCAACTAAAGCAACTGATAGAAAGCATAAAAGGAATAATTACAGTTGCAGAGAGTAACCTGAGTGTTTTGGTCGAGATCAACAAGCTGCCGGGAGATGTATTGGTTGCAGAGCAAATTGTGCCGGATGGATCAGTCGAGAAGGGGAAGCAGCTAGAGTTTGCAGTATCTTTCCGTTTGGAGATCTGCAGAGTTTTGCTGAAGAGGATGTAGGCGCTTGAGAGTAGAACATCAGATTTGCCGGACAGTATTATTTCTTTCACTGAGGAAAGAGTGGATGGAGGTATTACTTCATACGCGCGGATTGTTTCTAACGAAGTGCATGATTCTCTGGAGGGTTCTCTTCTGATGGTGCAAAAGAGGATTGATAAAGCCACCAAGCCTTTCACGATGAACTCTATCAGTAGGCTGGTGACACTGCAGGCAGACATTGCGAGATTTGGGCCAAGTTTGGAAGAAGTGGAAGCATGCAGCAAAGTGTTGAATGAAGGATTGCTGCAATTCAGGACAGAAAAGGAAGTAGTAGCTAAAACAGATGGAAAGATGTTGAACTATATGTTCGACAAGTATATCAGATATCAGAACAAGAAGAAGATGTAGATGTTACAGCTGGCATGACTTCTTCTATTTCTTACTTCTTCTACTTTCTATGTTCCCGGATGAAATTGTAAACTTCTAAGTTATTGGTTTTGCAACCATTACTCGAAGTCATGTGGAACCTTTCTATTAGTTAAGTGATACATGTGTCACTTAAGAAGAAGTTAGTTGAGGATGATTGCCAAATGTCATCTTTACTTGTTGTTCATACTTTAGTTCAGTTTGAGTCTTCTATTTGTACTTTCCCTCCTACATTCTATAAGTAGGAGAAGAACCTACGGGTTAATCATGGATCAGAATTTGTAAGAAGCAATCTTGTGTTCTAGACTTTGTGCTAAACCCCTGAGAGCCACTTGTTGCAGAGGAATACAAAGAAGCAGGTTTCCGGAGAACTTTGTGTCACGGTGTATTTTGTTTCTTGCTTCTAAATCTTAGATCTCTTAATAGACTTTGTGTTATTTTAGATCTAGATCTAGAGCTGCCTTTGCTTTATAATTCTGTGTGTTCAAATCTATTTGAGTTTCTTCTATGTGCATGCAATTAAATACAGGGGCAGGATTCATTGTAAAGGGTTAGACATTCCTTGTTTTGCAGGCTCCCTTTTTCTTCTACAAGATGCAAGAGTAGTAATGCTTTCAAATTGTCTACATTGGAGGGTGAAGAATTGCAGATTCCAGTGAATGGGATCTATCTTAAGCATTGTTACTAAAGGAGAAGTTCTCACCCTGTATATATTAGTTTAGTTTCTCTTTCCTCTAAGTGCTTGTGCACATCGCATTGCTGTAGTGTAGGTTGCATTTCTCCTAAGTGCTTTGCACGCTTTGTATGTTCCATTTGGAGCATGTATGATTTCAATTTTGTACATAGTTGTGGTGTTGTTTTTTTGCTCTTATGCAGTCCATTCGGAAAGACAGATGAAGCCCTGGGTCAAAACAACTTCCTACTCTTAGAAACCTTCATTTCAAATATTCCTTATGAAAATTGAGAGTGCAAGCAGCCGGGCTCGTGAATCAGAGGCAGAATCAGTATCAGACCATTGTTCTTAACTCCATGCCCAATTGATACGACAAGTCATTTGGTCTTTTCATCTAGCAGGTAGATACCCCTGTGAGTTGCCAAATTGTTATCCATATTTTTCCATGGGCCAAATATTGGATAATCCATGACCCCGCATAGAAGGAACTTGAGAAAAAATGTTTGGATCTATAAATTGGTCACAGAGGGACTCAACTATGAAATAGTAGGGGCAGACAAGAAGGGGTGATGCCGCAAAGGAACCAGAAACAAGAAGGGAAATAAACGGTGAAGATCTGAAGTCCCTGGGCTCGGATTCATTGAAAAGGGTCTGAAATCGACTAAGCAAAAAGGAGGCAGTAGAAAGAACCATGTGTCCTAACGGTGCCTCTCTAAAGATGAATCCAAAAAGGGAAGCCCAAACGAGTGCCAAGCTGCCACGTGGCCCTGGTAGGTGCAAAAAGGAGAAATGTCTTCAGGCCTTTTAATACAAGATCTCCTTGCCTCAACAACTAGATCGGATTTGATCTATTCCGTCGTTTCCTCTTCCTTCAAGGTGCCAAATGAAAGATTGATGCAGTAAAGATGGATTTGGGAGAAAATTTTATCTGAAGCATTAACAACAGTGGTTGAACTTCAACCTACTTTTCCTGATTCTCTCTCTCTTCCTTCTGTCTGATTGAATCTATAAATACAGGGGCAGGATTCATTGTAAAGGGTTAGACATTCCTTGTTTTGCAGGCTCCCTTTTTCTTCTAGCAAAATAATTTGTGGAATTTTAGGCCTTCCATCAAAGTTGCAATATATTTCTTGCCTCCTGGTTGTTTTGTAATGTATTGTATCAATCTACAGAGAAATAAAACACTTTATGATCGATTCTAAATCCTTTCTATCTCTTTTTCTCATATCTGGTCTTTCATGATAAATCTGGTTATTTGTGCTTGATTATTGCATGTATTTGTTGGTTTATGTCTATCAACAGAACTAGTGTTCATCATTCCTTCGGTGCATCACCTTGTATTTTAGTTATTGTTTATTTCTTGTACCCCTTTCATATCCCTGTCTCCTTGGAAAGTTTTAGATTAGGTATAGAGTTAGATCCTCTGCAAGTTCCCACGTATGCACATAAATAGAGAAATAAGGAACCATCCTTTAATCTGGAGAGCTTTCCCATTTTGCAAGGTCACATACCTTGGGGAAAGTTCAATGTTATGCAATCACACCAAATGAGTCTGCCTTAGAAAAGTAGATATCCATAACTCATTTGGGGGTGTTGTGATTTCACACTAACATCAGGGTCACCAATCCTTTGGTTATCTTATTTGTCCAAAGATGAATGATTTGATCACCATAACTTTCTTGCAAACTAGAATAGAAATTAGCTTCATTATGAATGAAATGAAAAATATGCTCATCATTCTCAAAAAAAATCTAGTTGACATCATTATCCAAAATATATGGCATTACAACTATTTTGAAATTTTGGCTTCCTTAGATGAGGTATTCTACAGGAGAAACTGAGAGCCAACAGTTTCCATTTTATCTACCTCTTTGTTATCCTTCCGAAGCACCACCTAAAGGTTGACAACCTCAAAACTCTCAATAAGATCCCAAACTTAGTGCCTATAAGCTCTTAAAATATTGTTTTTGGTCACACACCTTCCTCTAACTTTTTGGATGACCAATTTAGTGTCCCCAAAGACTTGCAAAAATTTGATTTGTCTCTTCTCCACAATAAGCAGACCATGGAAAAATGCCTTATATTCTACCACATTTTTGGACCATGCAAATTATATGTGTACAAAGGGGATTTTCTATCCATTGGGGAGACAAGAACTACATCCGCCACAGATCCATTTTTTCTTCTAAAACCATCAAAATACATTTTCCATAACCCAAAAGCACCATTGTCTTCTTTCTTGTGTAGCATGGGGATAGAGAAGTTCTCTTCATGGATGGAATAAGTACCCAGTTCAGTTTATAGGGTTGTATCATAGGGTCCAAATTCATAGTGTTCCTTAGCCCATTCATCTAACATAAGATCAGAAACTAAAATTGATGAATACAGTGATTTAGTGGGTTCAAGTTCACTATTTTCTTCACCTTGGATTGTACAATTTACATTTTAACATGACTAGGATCATGAACTTCCACGTGATAAGTTGAAATAGGTTTAGCTTTAATTATAAACCTAGTTCCATACCTTGTCCTTAGTAGCATATGAGACCAGTCTGAGGAAATTTATCCACCCACCTTGGTTATGAAATCTTTGGAGAGGCAAAGCATGAATAGAGGTGGCAATTCAATCACAGAGATGTCTTGTGCTATGATTAGGATTAGGAAATTATGAAGAGTTAATTAAAGGTATTTGACTATGCCCAAAACTTGCATTGTTTATCCATCAAGTTGTACTAGACCCTTTGAGGTTGGATTGTACTCAATTCCCAAGATATTTTTAATCTTCTTTGGCATCACTGAGGTACTAGCACCAGAATCTATCATGCATTTGTGAACAAGGTGGTTTCCAATAATGATATGCATGTAGAAAGGAGGAGGCTTGAGAATCTCACTTACTTGTTCTTCCTTGGGCTAACAAATGATGAACGCGCAGTATGCTTTGTGCATGGCGGGTTAAAGAGGTGGAATTTTCTTCGATGCTTCTTCCAAGGTGTCCCTTTGAGATGCTATTGACAAGGCATCCAACATTGTGACATTCAAATTAGTATTTTTCATTTGTTCAACAATGTTAAGGGGAAGACTTGCAGATTTTTGAAATGAAGGAGCGACATGTTCTTTGTTCCTTTTTTATATCTAAGGAAGATCTTTGATGGGAATATTGTGCATGCTTTGTGGGTCTGTGGTGTTGTGAGGATTTGGTATATTCTATACAACTTGTTAGTTTTGTGGCTACTGAGTAACCCACGGCTGACTAGATGAGGCTAAATTTCCACCCGTTTGTGGATTTATTAAGACTATCACGCGAAGTTGGGGAAATAGGAGGAGGGGACCTTATATCCATTTGCCTCTTCTTAGATCTTGTGTTTTCTACTAAATAGAGTTACGGCTTGTTTATGTTTCTCATTGCTTGATTAACTACACCAAAATCTTCAAGTCTAAAGAGCATGAATTTAGGATCAGGGGCAGCCTCTTGTGTCTCTTAAGTATTGCTTTCAAATGGAACCGTGGCTTGTTCCTGCGGGTAGAGTGGAGTTTGGACCGTGGTAGATTTTTCCCACAAGGAACTCATTCCAATCTCACATGCATTTTGGTTATGGGGTTGATCGTAAGTATAACACCATTCAAAACCTTAGTCCATATTATTCTTAACCGAAACAATAGTTTTGCTTAAGATAATAGTTGGAAAAGGTTACAGACTTGGATTTGGTGGTTTTCTTGGTGGGTAATTCTGAGGAAATTTTTTATTTGGATATTGAAATCCTTATTGCGAATAACCTTGAGGAGGATAAGGATAATTTTTTGGAGCTTGAGCTTGTTGTCTCTTAAGAAAAACAATCTCGTTAAGTTTTTAAGTTGAACACTAAGGATTTGAACACTAAGTTTTTAAGTTGAACCATATATGGAAGCATAATATGAGGTAGATGGTTGAGGAATGGGAGAGATGGTGGGTTGGGGATTTTGTGGAAACTCGGGAAAAATAGACATAGGCAATCTAGGGGCTAGTTTTCCTGCTTGGATTAGACATTGTTCAACCCAAAAACCTATTGCATAAGCATTTGGTAGTTAAACAACACCCATAGACCGAATCATCACTACTATATCAGAATTCAAAGCTCTAAGAAAATATTAAAATGCACCTTGAGGAGTTAGTCTTAAAAGTATTGGAATTGTGTATCATGTTTTATGGAATATGAAGTTGAAATCCACCATGACCTCATTTAGATCATGCTTGATCGAGGTAAGCTACTCAAGAAGTGAAATATTATCCACCTATTCATCAAATTGCTGACAGAGAGTGGTCCCAAGTTCATCCTAAATGTGAAGTGAAATGATTGGTAAACTTTTATACCATTGCAAGGATTTTCTTGTGAGAGATGATACCAAAATTTTCACTGCAATGCCATCTTCCATTATTATATGTAGTGAACACATGTCTGAAACATCTTGAATGCGCTATATGGGTGTGGTATAATTTTCACCTATGAAGAAAGGAATACTCTTCAAAGAGGCTATTGGGATATCATGTTACGCAGATAAGATCAATGGAATCCCTCCACTGAAACTTACAAAAATCAAGTTCCTCTAATGTGTCATGAATGGAATAGGTCTGAGACATCTGATAGGGAATGGAAATGGTCTTCCTAGAGATGGAGTTGAAAAACTTATATTTGGAGAATCCGCGGATCTCTGTAGAGATATCTCTCTTCTTCTTCTATGCAGGGAGATTTGTAGATAATCAAATGGATCACCTTTGGATATGCTTAATCTCGTTTGCACTCTTCTCATGAAAAAGGAAGTTTTGAGCTGCTTGAAACTAGAAGATTTGATAGATATGGAGTTTTCAAATGTGTTAAAGAACACCTCTGAAGTTTGAAACCACTAATTCACACACCAAAAATCAGTAGCAATGGAATAAAGCTTATTAAATCTAGTCCCATCAGGCATGCCAAAACTGTTGGAGCTCAAAACCACGCCCTATTTTGAATCATGGAAGAATCAGAATTTTGAGGCAACATGTGATTGTCTCCAAGTGTGGGAATTGTGACTTGAAACAGACCTCCAGAGAAGGTCGGATTCCTTGTCTGCGGATTGGGAAACCCGCAAAACACAACCTACTTCTAATGCTAAAACTACTCCTACAGCTAATCCTACACTAAAACATCCAAGGAACCAGCGGGAGAGAGAGAGAGAGAGAGAGAGAGAGAGAGATGTAATAAATGAGAAAACTAAGCTAAGGGGTGGTGATAGCACCAAAAGAAGGTGGGATTCTTCCAATTCCAAGTGACACAGATGTAAGTTCACAGAACTAGGATTAGAAGATGCACACAAATACAATTCGAACAAGTACAAGAATACAAACATGCAAGAGGGCACAAATATTCACACCAAACACAGTGTATTTGAGGGAAAGAGGGAAACCGCATTTGTATTAATCAATCATTTACGGTTTACATACATTTCTGAGTCAATAAAATCTCCATTCGTGAGTTATAGAGGTCGAAGGCATGAATTTTTTGAGTTTCATAGAGAAGAGCTTGAAAATATACTGAGGAAGAATAGGGAGAAGAACATGTCAAGGTCTGAGCCATGAATTAAACATTAATTAAATATTACAAAGTTTATCAGATATTATAAATTAAACTATAATATAAAATTTGATAGTTAAATATAACACAAACACCAACATTTACCGTGGAAAACCCCCAAAGGGTAAAAAACCACGGTCAAAATAAGATTTCCATTTAGTGAGAAACATTTACAGTCCAGTAACTTCTTCACCCACTTCCCTCTATTTTATATTTTCCAAATGTTTTCACATGAGCCCACGGGCCTTATTTAAGTATTTGTTTAAGGGTGTGTCTTCTCGTGAAGCACCCCACCGTATTTATAAACTGATTTTAAAATCAATTAAACTCATAACCTAAAGTTTATATTAAATAAATAAAAATACTATATATATTTATTTAATTAATTGTAAACTATAGTTTATAGCATATATAACGCTTAATGTTAATGTTAGAACAGAACCCTACAAAGTGCACAAGCACTTGCATTTATACAATTTCATGGAATGAAGAAGGGGAGAGAGAAAGGATAAAAGATCGCCGAGTTGGAATTTTTCCCCGAAAATGTGTTGGACAAGCATGGGTGTCATGATTTCTTTCAGATTTTGATTTTAGTACAGGCATGGATGCTCATGAGGAAAACCAACAACTATAACACGACCCTTTGATTCTATCGCATGTCATCAGACTACAAAGAAGGATGTCATGCTTCACTAAATTTTAGTGGTTGAGTTTGTTGGCTCTCTGGTTTGGAGTTTGATGTGTCTTGAGACTTTCCATGACTATACCTCTTGTTAAGGCCTATGTGGATTCCATTCATGCTCGAAACTGGTGGAAAATTATTGCCTTGTATCACGACTTACACTGCAACTTTTTAATTTCCTCCTTTCGTGGATCTGTGTGGATTCTCCTTTTACTGTCATGATGCACGGAAATACTTCACAATACTCACAAAATCTTAGTTTTAATGATATACTTTCTACCTTGGTTGATTTCTCCACTCCCCATGGATAT
The DNA here is from genome assembly GCA_019776745.2 of Taxus chinensis. Classification (NCBI taxonomy): domain Eukaryota; kingdom Viridiplantae; phylum Streptophyta; class Pinopsida; order Cupressales; family Taxaceae; genus Taxus; species Taxus chinensis. The sequence goes on from CM034150.1 coordinate 97,703,086, forward strand.
GCAACTATATGGTATTCCAACCTAACTTTGACCCGTGAGGGACTAAGTTCCTGCATGCCATGGTAGATTGAATCAGTGTCCCAGGGATTTTCCTAAGTGATGATATGGTTAAGTATTTTTTATGAGCTGTTCAAAATTACATGGAGTACAATTTTGGACAACAATAGCATCGGCCACTCATGTCCCTTACTGAGCATTGATGTCTAAAAGACTCTAGATATAAATCAAAAAATGCTTAGCTAAGTAACACATTGTGATATTTCCAAAAGTATCAGAATAATTACATAAAAGAAGAGGATAAAAGAATGGAAAGATAAAATGATGTCAAAATAAAGAAAAACAAGTGTTATCAATGTCTCGTTTTCTCACTTATGAATCATGCATATAATGACATACTATAGGCATAATATGTTAGTAATAAATGCATTTTTTCTCTAATTGTATGTTTCTGACCATTTGTTTTCTTTTGTAAGATTATGTATCTGATGTTTGTTTCTAAGTGATTTTTAATGTTCTTGCTTGTGTCTACACTTATATTTCAGTATGTTTCTATTGTAGGTATAGAATATACCTGGATGAAGAGTTTGAGCATGTGGCTTAAAAGGATAGATTTGTAACCATGGTTGAGCAGTCTAATAATCTGCGTAAAAAAACAAATGAAGGGTTGATGTGGTGACCACCAAGAAGAAATTGTATTTGCAAATATGATGTGCACGTTGGAGACAATGGTGTGTAATCAAGAGCAGTAATAGTAACAAGAAGACTAGTAGCAATAATGTAAATAAGAGAAATAGTAGTAATTAGCAATAGTAATGCATATGTAAGTGAAAAGATAACAGTGCAAATAGTGTCATGCAAAAGTCTTAGCGTTTGCAAACATGGGAGACCCGCGGTGTCACAATACAATCAAGGCCCTTAGGATTACAAGCAAGAGATGAAGTGTTACACAAGAAATGCATGATGCCACAAACATGGGGCACCCACGATGTCGCAAGACAAAAAAAATCCTTAGGCCACAAGCAGAGTAGAAAACAAGTAACTACACAAACAACTAATGAGCATGTATTAAAAACTAAAGTATCATAATGGGATGAAATGACATAGCAAGTTATATAGAGGAGCATATGAAACCAAAAACTATCAACACTGCATAATACATGTGCCATTTGTGTTAGTTCAAGAGATAGCAAATATATTATGTATGTAATCAAGCGTAATGAGGAAGTGAAAAGATATTATAATGAAATAAGAGCACCCGGTTTGTGTAAAGAGATACCACCAGAATAAGCATGTAAGGAATCTTGATAGCTCCCATAAGCATGTATCAATGTGTATGTCCTGCATCAAGCTTAATATACCTCGTGAACGCATGTGTGTAAAGAAAAAATGTTATCTATCAAACCAAAAAGATAAACAATGTGTATAATATAAAGTGAAAACAATGTATGCTAGATAAATAAGTCCTGAGTTTTGTGTTTTTTGAAAATTTGTGAATGTTTTTGTTGTTTTTTGAATATATCATTTTTTTGGAATTTTCTAGTGCATATGTACAAGAAGAGGGACAACATGAAAGCTAACCAATGAGAACATCTTAGGGAGGTGAATCAATCATTGTAGATGACGAAGGCCTAGGAGTCATATGTATCAAAGAATGTGACTCAAGTGTCAATGGAATAGAGGTAGTAATATGTGCCAAAGAGTTCCTAGGAGAAAAGCAATGTATAACAGTGCAATGGCTATTATGTGGTGTATGAGATTTGAATGTTGGACTAGAAGAATGAGCATTCCTTAAGGACCGACGAGGAGATATAGAGTGACGTGGGGAACTAAAGGAGAGATGGAACATCCTATGAGAATGTAAGCCATGAGAGGTGATATGTGTGGATAAATGGTTATCTAGAGGTCAAGGAAGATTAAAGCTATGTGAATCGATATGTGCAACCAAAGATCCAACACAAGGACTAGAGCTATGTGAATCAATGTGTGAATTCAAGGACCTATCAAAAGACCTAGGAGGATTAGATCAATATGTGAATCCAATGGCCTGTATGTAGGTGTAGTAGCAGTAGGTCTATGAGTTTTTGGAGAATGACTAGGCATGCTAGGGGAAGGAGCCTCAAAAGGAATACCTTGAATAGTACAACATGCTAATTGTGAATGAAATTGATACAGTGGTGAATGACTGATGGAATATCCTTAAGAGCACGCAACCAAGTAAGACCAAGGCATAATGTACCAGAGCTAAGAGAACTAGCGACCAAGAATTAAATGAGTATGGTAATAGGACCAATAGTGAAAGGTAGTATGATACAATGGTAGCAAGGATTAGAGTCGAATTTAATATTTTGAGAAAATATACCGAGAGATCATGGTAATGAAAAAGAAAAAACATTATCTTTATTGTGCATATCAACTAATACACCATGGATAGGTACTTGATGGATAGACACGGGTATAGACAATGTATCATAAAGAAATGTGTCATCTATCTTAAAGTCATTGTAAGTAATGTATGGTGTGGGAGGAGGTATATGAGTAATATTACCAATCATATCATCTAAGGGGTGATCATAAGAGGATAGTGGTGGTACCGCACGATGAGCATTATGCACTTCAGAGATGTATCATTTGTATGCTTAGGGAGTGGATCATTGAATTTTTTTAATTTATAATTATTGTTGGTTGGCTTGGAAAATTCAGTGGGCTCATCCCATTCAATGGCATTAGATTCAATAACATCCTGGATAACATGACGAAGCTTGATGCATTTGTTTGTGGCATGACCAACACTTCAATGATAATCATTATAGGCTTTGGTGTCAAAACTCTTACTTTGAGGCTTGCTCATGTCAGCCTCAAATAGTGGAGGGAGAGACAAAAGATTGTACTCAAGTCATTGTTTTAGGAAAACATTAAGAGGACATGGTAAACGTGTAAAATATCGTCAAGAAGGTTGTAATAATAACTTAGTAGGTTGATTAATAGCATTGACAGTGCCTTTGGGTGGAGCCTTATCATCATTGGTCTTTCCCTTAAGTGTAAATTTTCTTTGAGCTTTAGCATGGGATGGATTAAGAGTGCTAGCAACATACTTGAGCTTATTCATATGTAATAATTGAGCTTCATGCCCTTTCAGTGTATGACATGGATGGTTAAATGATCTGAATTTTTCAAACATGACCGATTCTTGCAAAGGCGAAGTAGGCTTTGTGTAAAGATATCTTGCAAGTCACTATCATGTAGGAGATTATTCATCTAGGTAAGCATTTTCCAATAACGTAAGACATAATCATTTATATGTTCATCTAATCCTTGGCATAGCTTGTGTATAAGAAACTTTATCGCCAATGATGATAGCAAAGTGGGCTAAAAATTGATTTACCAATGTGGTGAAAGAATGAACTTTTAAATGTGTGGGGAGATCATAGTACCATTGCAATGCAAAGTCCTTAAGACTCCTAGGGAATAACTTGGTAATTTGGATGTCATAAGAGGAATAATCGATGCAAGCCACATGAAATAATCTAAGATGTTCCACAGGATCACCTTTTCCATCATATATAGGAAGCTCAAGTGTAACAAAACTAAGAAGAAAAGGGTAAGAGGCCACCTCATGAGCTAATGGATTATGTAACAATTGGGTCAAGTCCATAACATGAAGAGAAGTGGAAATACCTTGTTGTTATTGTAAGATTTGATCTTTCCAAGTCGGGTTCACATCAAATGTTTTCACACTTTCCTAGGTTTGATTAAGGTTTTTACACTATAATCAAACAAGGAATGAATTAAAAGGTACATGGTTTATTTTCACTAATTAACTTCTAACATTAACTATTCAATATAATAATAATACATTAATACTTGTAACGAATGTACATGATGCAATACAAAATCAAAAATACGTGGGATTCAGTGCACTTAGCTGATTACAGGGGATTCTGGAAAAATCTGGGTGATCTGGATGTTGAACAGAGGTATCTAGACCCGAGGATGCTTCAAAACTAAAATTGTAACCTAATAATTTTTGGGGGTAGCACCGTACAATAGGAATAGGAACGTCTATGTTTTTTTACCTATTTCTATGGTTTTACACCTACTCATAATTGTGGTATGTGACTTTATGGGTTAATCACATGTCTTTTTCTCTTTTTCACTCGTTGTTGGTCACTATCAATCACACTGTGAGGGTATTTAAATAGTCTACTCAATCCTTCAAAACCCTAACCATAGATGAAGTCCTGCAAAAAAACATTAGCTAGGTTGTGCTCACCTGTAAGGATATTACTTGTATAAATCGGAACACATATAGCAGAATAACATGAGAGAACACCAAAATATAGATAGATTATGACAATATGCTCATATAATATCTTTTCCACTTCGAGGGGGCAACCTCCAATACCACTTCGAGGGGGTAACCTCCAAACAATACAATAACACTCCAATACTCAATATCATGATCAACTACAACCTTCTAACCCCTATATATACCATTCTAACCTATGGCCAATACTGAGGCCGACCTCCTAAGCATAATAAATCATAAATGAATGATATAATAAGATAATGGGATGTGTGCCACATGTTGGCATCTCCATCAATACATATACATCATAATATTATATCCCATGTGAACCCATACATATAACTAAGGGGATGTGTGCCACATGTCGACATCTCCATCAACCCATATACATTATAATATTATATCCCAAGGTACATAGCATCACCCCTATGCACCACCGACATTGGCACTACTCCAAAGAGGCCTCAAACCACACATTGTTCTCCACCTAGCATGTGATATCTAGTTGTATTGCAATCAAATTTGACATCCTTTATTTGAAAATTATTGAATTGAGTTTTTTATTTTTCCAATCTACTTGAGTGGGTGACTTTGAGTGCTTCCAAATGTGGGAAACAGTCCCCTAGACCTAGTGGGAAACTTCAGACTTGTAGATATTGTTGCCCTAATGAATGTGTAGAGGTATTTTTAGAGTGTAGGGAGATTTGGGTGTCTTTTGTGATAGCTTTTGCAGTAGGTGTCCATAAGAGTGTTAGATTCTAAATGAGGTGAGTTTCACTTGTTCATATATGCTTTCGAAGGTGATTTAAGTTACAAAGGTCGACTGAGGAGGAGTAAGTGACCCAAAGAATAATGTGCAATGGAAATTTTGGGACCAAAATGAGCAAGGTCAAAACCATATACTAGGGTCAAGATCGTACAGACGTTCCTACCCCTACAGTACATTTTTTATGTAAGAGTGATAATCTACAATGTAGAATTTGGAAGCTAAAAAGTGGAATTTTTTATTGTGCTTCATGCATTCAATTCTCAAAAATTGTCAACAGATGAGTTGTAAGATCAAGCAAGCTAGACAAGAGACCTAGGGATGTACCAAATGAGAATGTCTGAAGTGCACTTATTTAGCAAGAAAGCAATTCCAAGAATAACAGTTTCAAAGAGTATAATTACCAAATTTGAGTGTCTACACTTTACTGGAATAATAAGTGAAAGTATAAGAAGCTCCTTTCGTATTGTCATCCATGGAGGAATATCATAACTAACCAAATGGAATCCCATACTAAATAGCTTGTGGCCATGTTATCAAAGGGTTTCACTCCATCCTTAGCTAGCCCAAGCTTCACAATAAATTGTTTTCTATGAAATTTTGTAGGCTATGTTCTCAATATGTTTAGTTGTTTTGTGGTCATTTGGTACTTGTAGACACCATTTTCTTTGATTTTATTATAATTATGACAACTCATTAACATTTCCAAGTCTTTACATCAATATATACGCTTCAATGTGTTTATAATAGGAAAATGCCTCTTTACCTTTTATATAATTGTGAGCCAATTCACACCTTTCCGATAGCATGGTTGGCCACAAATATGGCACTCCTTAGCGTGCTCATAGTCTCCCCTATATACCATGCAATCATTGATACAAACATCATAATTCTAATAGTCAATCCTTAAGAAGGAAGGAATTTTTATGTACATCTATATGTGTTGCTAGAATTAGGTTACCTTTTGGAAGTACTTCACATTTTAATAACATGCTCAAATTTTAATTACAATATTTATTAAAAATAACATTTTAAATGATACATGTACATTATATGTAAAATAAACTATATATCTACATATGCATAATTTATTGTAACCGGCTAAAATCAAATCAATACGTTAGTATAAATATTATCATCAACAAAGGAGTAACAGTTGTCTCTCTCCAACCATACTTTACTTTCAAGTCCAACAATGTTAAAGTAGGATGTAATAAAGATGACCTACTTGCTCCCATCTAAAATAACAGAGTTTCAGCATCTTATTTTAGCGTCTCATATGCCTTGTCATTGAAATCTGCATGTTTGTCCACCATAATATCTTCTTTGTTTTCAAAGTGATTTTCTCTATTGTCCATCTCAAAATCATTGTCATTAATTTCAAAATCGTTGTCATTAATTTCAAAATCGATCATGTTGTCACATTGTGCAATGAAGTAATTTGTTAACATGTCATTGTGCAGCATTGTACATTTTCTTGTAATTCTTGTCGGAATAAAAGAGGGTGGAAATCAGAACAATCGATACTCTTATTAATTTTCCTATACTTCTTCCACCAACTGATACCATAGACTTTGAGATATTTCTATTGGCATGTTTTTTTCATATTCTTAGGGTACAATGGGTCAGTTGGGTGAACGCAATGCAGCCCATATAATATAGTTGCAATGTTTTTAACCTAAGTAAATGACATACATATGGATTGAATATTATACTTTATTGTATAAAAATATTTACTCAACGTAGTAATTTCTTTAAAGTGTCATTCATACTTACCTCATCAATCCATGCTAATGTCGATTCATTTTCATTCCATATATAGATAGCATTACTAACAAACAATTCTCTAAAAAATTGTTGACCTTGAACCACTCATCCCTCATTTTTACTATCTACTTCTTTTTCCATGCTACATAAACATAATACAACTAAGAACTTCATAGAATTTTGTTAAGTAAAAAAGGGAGTTACAAATATTGTTTCAAAATTGTTCATATTCATGAGCATTCTACAATAGCAATCCTCATATTTACACAAAATTATGTAATGAGATGTTCATATATATATACAATTTGAAAAAAAAAAAACTATTTGAGAAAAAACACAAATCCCAAATCAGTAAACCAAATTCTTTGTTTTTTTAATTTTTTTCTTATGTTAATCATCATAATAGATTCAACACACAAATTAAGTGGGATTTAGAAATTAGAATTGAAAATATACCTTATATAACATATGAGATCATATATCTTCTTTTCCACAATGAAAAGTTTTTAACATTTCGTGTTTTTTATATTTTTTTGAGTATGGGTGTCCACCACACACAAACCTAATGCTAATTTTGACGCAATTGCATCAACTTATTTAAATTAATATGTGGTGGGTTTTTTGAAATTGGTCAATTCATGTGTAGACGCAAATTTGTGTCAAAAATAATCCATAATGCCAACTTTGTCAAAAAAAAGTTGTCGCTAATTTAGTTTTTTTACTACATGTCAACACTATTAACATTAGAAACGTCAAAAACATGTTTCTGACACTGAAAATGATGTTGAATCCTCAAAATCTTATAATGAAGTCATCTTAGAAATCACTAAAAATCCTCAAATGCGATGTATTTTTTTTTGGTCGGAGGATGATTTGTCTAGGAATATGTGGGTCTACTTGAAAAGGAAGTCTCCCTACTTGGCATCTTTGAAAAAATGAAAGCATTGGTGGAAAATCAAACAAGCAGAAGGATTAAAATACTCAAATCCAACAATGGGGGTGAATTCACCTTAAATCGGTTCAAGGACTCATACATGTCCAAAATCATCCAAGTAGTGTAAAGAAAATGACCGATCATATGGAAGATGTTGAGTTTTATCTAGTAGGTGTTGATGAAGGGATATTAGCATTTTGTAAGCATATATACACATGCTTGGGTTTGAAAAAACCAACTAAAGTGGTAATAATCATTATAGATATGTAGGTATCAAAATCCTTGGCTTGAATGGTGTGTGTTGTAGAGAGGTATTGGAGTTCATTGTAGAAGTATTTTGAATCTATAATGGTCTAATGACGCTCCATAATTTGTTAGGAAATACATGGTTAGTGTTCCATTAGTATGTATGTGTAAATAATAATTAGGTGTGTAATTATTATTATGGTGAATGTAATTTTAGTCATAGGTTATTAATTTGTTATTAGTTGTTTTATAAAACAACAATAACAAATATATAATTAAGGATGTGAGTTTCAACAAACTCACGTAGGCAGTTTACATTGTTATAGCCACCTCCTAAATTTTAGGATGGTCGTTTCCTATATATTTGGTGTATGTAATATGAAAGTTAATGGAGAATATTGAATATCTTTCTTGATTATGTATCTTTTGTATCTCTGGTCATTCTATAAATATGTTGCATACTCTTCATCTGGTATCAGAGCGAGCAGGTACAATAAAAGGATTTATTCATTTGGTTTCTTGCTACCATTTTGTTTGTGCTTCTGATTGAGTGCCCAACCTTGAGAAGAAAGGAGGACATGTGGTCTACCAGGTCTACCATAGTAGGAAAGAGAATACAACATAGCTTTACAATCAAGAATCGACCCAAATCAGACTCGTCAACATTCTGATTATCTCCCTATATGCATTCAAATCTTTTTTTGTTGATACTCGTCAACGATTCTATTCCAATCGTCGGAAATTAGGAAAATTTCCAACACTTTTGTTAAATCACCAACACTTCCAAACAAATTGCTAGCAAATTTTCTACACCGCTAGAAAGATCTTTAAACCATCTTTACAATGCATTTTACGGTTTTCAAAACAGAGCTCTAGTTCTCAAGTTATCATCAAAATAGTGAGTTCTTGTTTTTATTTGTTGGTTTTTGATATCTCTATTGATCAATGGAAACATCAGTAACACCAGTAGATAAATTTATAAAAAATAAAGAAAATTTGTCTCACATATGCAATATCGCTTGAATGCGACATCCAATATATAATATGTCAAGACAAAAGAGCTCGCAAGAATCTTGAAGCAAGATATGACGAAGATATTGAACTTGAATTAACTCAACCACAAAAACGTCGACGCTTAACTGCACATGAATATATAAAGAGCCTCAAATCTAGATCAATCTGAGCTAGCAACATGGCACTAGAGAAAGGAGGCATCGGAGGTAGGAGGTCAATCAGTGACCTCTCATCAATCGCCTACGACGGGGCTGCATCAAAGGTTTGGTGGCACATTTTGTTTCAATTGTGTGTTTACTTCAGTTTGCAGTGTTCTTGTTTGAATAAGTGGAAATTTCACATTGAGAGGAGGGGACATGATCTAATCTTCCATCTCCTTTATGAGCATTTTCTATGTGTGTATGAGCAGCAGAATTTCCTATGTTATTCCCTGCAGTGAGATATTGATGAGGGTTGATAATAGTACTTTGCACATCATGATGTGGTTGTAGGTAAACCACCTAAAAACCTTCATTTTTTGGTTTGTGGTAAACCACTTTGTAAAACCACCACTTTTGGTTGTTAGTAAACCATACGCAAAACCATCACCTTTTTGGTTTGTGGCACTCCACTTTGTAAAACCACCATTCTCAGTTCATAGTCAACCATGTGTAAACTCATTCATCGAGTTTGTGATCATCCTGTGAAAATCACCTATTCGTGAAAGCAGGTGCAAGTACAAAGATCGATTTTCCCTATGTTCGCACTGAGGGGGGGAATGTTAGGAAATATATGGTTAGTGCTACATTGGTATGTGTGTGTAAATAATAATTACGTATGTATTTATTATTATGGTGAATGTAATGTTAGTAATAGGTTAATAATTACGCCGAAGGTGCTCCCCTTATGGTAAAGGACCTCTGGACATTTCTACGACTGTGTTAAATTTAACGGTTTGATGGCCGTCTGGACTTTTTCACATTTTTTTAACATTTATTTTGGTCCTACCTTCCTTCTTTAGACGAATGCAGGCTGAGCGGGTCTTTTTCTTCTGACTATTTAATTTTTAGCTGCTCCACATTGTCGTCTTCAGGGAAAAAGTCTCGATTACGTTTTCAGGTTGTACAAATACATATAAATATCCATATTATCCTCCATTGTTTTCTAGTGTGAAAAAGTCTGTTATATATTTTACAGTAGGAGCGCACATAGTATTATTATGATGGGAAAGGGTAGCACAGGTAAGGAATGCACGGTATGCAAGTACCAAAGAATAAAATGCTTGCCTAAGTGTCTGCTGGCTCCATACTTGCCGTTGGATCAGCCCAAGAAGTTTCCGTCTGTCAGCCTCTATGGTTAAAAATGGCTTTGGAGAAGCCTCCACAAATCACATGACACTTTGGCAATCAGTTGTCACCCAGCTCTCGAAAGTCCACCACCATTGATGTGGTAACTCAACTCAGGTAAAAAATATAACTAGCGTTTGACAAGAGTTAAAGGAATGGAGGGCTGGATTCGGGGCTAGATTAGGAAAAACATCAATTTCTGGCTCCATATTAGTTGAATCCTTTTGATGTCTCATTTATATGTTTTTCATGCAATGCATCTGTATTTCTACTACATAATCAACAAATGCGTATTAGATTATGACAAGCAAGATTTTTGTAACCATTGAAAATTCACTTACCTATTCTCTCCTACTAGAAGACTTCATCTAGAAATCAAGCAATTCATTGTTATGTTTTTCCCACCTTGCTAATTCCCTATAGATGTAAGGTATTTATGCATTTCATACCTTTTACTCTAAGATTTTACAGGGAATAACACGTACATCCAAAGAATGAGAAAAAACAATCTACTTGTATCTTTTCCATCTTTGGAGGACACAATTTGAAAGGACCCTCTTTTAGCTGTCGATGGAAGGAGCTGGGGGTCTTGATCCTTTAAGATAATTTTTGGACTCAATGCATTGCTGGTCCCCTAGATTTTCTTCTGATATTCTAACCTGTGGCTTCCGGACAGATTCTCAGGATTAAGACTATTCTCAGCATGCAAAAGGGTACATTTTTTACAAATGAATGAAGGTGATGTTTAATGAGTGCTTTAAGGTTGCAGAAAACTTACGGTTTAGATATGCAAGGGCCATTGTCAATAAAATATTGAAGACCACTGAAAATCCAATTAATGTTGTATCTCCTAGCCAATACAAGTATCCTTATGGGTTGATGTTGCACCTCTCAAGCACATCAATACCCAAGTTTGCCAAACCCTCTGTACTTTGCTATGCTATATAGATCTAAAATCAAGAAAATTATTTAAGAAAGAAACCATATAGTTTATCCATCCTTACAAGTGGTTCAATCATTCAAGCTCTAAAAGAAACCTAATATAGTGTAACCCTTTTTTAATCACACATTTGACAACAAATACCGATGTTACATATGTCCCTCATCGTAAAGACATGTGGCTTCCACAAAATGGTTCCACTCAATATTCTCCTCTCTAGATTTATTCTCCTTCATCCAATCTCAATATTTAAAACTTTTACTCTAAGTGACATCTTTTACATATTAATATGTTTCAGAAAGTTAAAATCCTAAACATAGAATATAGTGCAGGAAGTAATAACTTGTTTAAGTTTAATGTATTTAAAACCTAAGATATAGATCCATCCCCATGTATTAGGCTTACGAACGAAAATGAAAACGAAACCAAGAGCAAACCATAAATAACAACGGGGGTGGAACTGGAGGCAATCCAAAATAGCAAAGGTGACATGATCGATTTTTCCTTTGTTCAAAGCAAAGAGCATCATCCCAACTCGAAACTTTACTCCTCATCCAATGGCGATGATTGCACTGATATCCCCATAATCAACCTAGATAAATCAATAAATCGGGCTTAATTAATAATTATAACTATTATAGAATAGAAAAATTAATATCTTTAGTTTATGATTATTTGATTATATCTTGAGATTTGATGTTAATTGTTTAAATTTGAGAGTGAAATATTGATTTTTTTGGCAATACAATAATTTTTGATTTTATAGAGTGGGTGTGAATATGAAAGTTTGAGAAAAAAATTCCACATTCTTTGATATAGTTAACAAATAATTTGGGTTCTTTTTGCATTTAAAAAAACAAAAAAATCTAAATAAACGTCAAATTTAATCCCCAATCGTGCTTGCGCCTACCCTTCACATTGTGGGATTAGGCATTCTGACGATCAATGGCGGCATAGATGTTTTACATATTTACATCAAAAGGCATGTTTATAGTTAGAAAGCTCAGGGGATCTAACAACATATTATAATTGACACCATCCATATGATAGACCACATAAACAATTATGTCAATAATCTAAACCATGAAATGGGATTCTTTCTATCTGCCTGGGCCTTCCATTTATGACATCGGCTCGTTAAAGAAAATCATGGGATTGGATATTTTGGTTGTCAACGGGTAAGCAGATGTTTTGGCAGTATTGTTTCTTTCATTCTTTTCCATTCAATAAAATAACCAAAATCGATTAGACTTAAAAGAAATCATTCAAAACAAAGAAATAAATAACACTCACCGGTAGATCCATATGATCGTTAGATTTATTAGACTTTAGCCCCAACTTATCGCCCCTCCTCTGCAGAAATTCTACAAGAAAATTTAATTTTTCATCTACAATTGCTACAAAAAATGGCATGATCGAGATAAACGTGAACCAATTTGGAGAATTTTTTTACTTTTCATTTTCTATTTTAGATGTTATTTTTCTAGATCAACCACTTAAACTTTTTGAGTTTCCCAATATTTTATTGCATCCTCTTTATGAGCTTAAAGTGCTTAAGTGGAACATAGATAACAAATATTACTTGGGTAGGAACAATATGATCTGTGCAAAACATGTGGGGCATGCAATCCACAACCTTAATCTGCCTTTGACTCATATGACCAATCGTTGGAAGATGTCAATTACCGATACATGGACATGCACCTAGTCGTTGGAATTACTTAGCCTTATGACTATATACAGATGCTAGAAAATTTTGTACCAAGTACTTATTATGGCCAGGTTATGAAGTTGGAACATGTTGAATTTTTTCTTTTTTAATTTTTTCCCTATGGCCGAAAATTACACTTGCGTGAACACTTCACTACTCTCATCGCTAACGTGGGTACTTTACGTCTTCATGTCCCTAACGTGTATCATACAACATGCATTCAAATTCCCCTTACTTTTACATTTTCTCTAACTACCCAATAGATTCAAGATCTGCAAATTCAATCAAGTATTCACCTCGACAACATTTTCCATCTACTTCTTGGATTTTCATATATATTCCTCTACATTTTTTCTAACGTCTAGCACAACATGGCTTTAATCCTTTTTATGATTAAAAAACATGTCGTGCTCTTTGTATTTTGTATACTTTCACATTGTTTCCTCCTTTCTTCTTTACTTTCCCATCCACTTCACCACCCTTACATGCCATTTTCTAAATCCTTCTTCCTTTTCCTTAATTTATCTTCAATTTGTTTCCCTTCTTCACTATATCCCTTTCGTTGTTCACATCATACATTTAACTGAAACCCCTTGAAGGTAGTGCGTTATCATCTTTTCAAGAGTCGCTGAAACATATAGAATATGTTATTATTGATGAAATGAGTTTCATCGGGCCAAAGTTGCTAAGAAAAATTGAGAGTAGGCTCCGTGAAGCTTTCCCACATTCAAGAACATCTGAATTTGGGAACAAATCAGTCATCCTCCTTTGTGGCCTCAGACAATTACCGCCAGTTTTGGACATTCCTCTTTATGCAAGTAATTCCTATGGAGCAACCCTTTGGAAGGGATTTCAGTCGTCCATTACATTGTAAACAATATTTCGGCAACAAGGAACAACCAATGCACAAGTTTCATTCTGGAATTTAATTCTCCACATACGAGATTCAACCCCTCTAATTGAGGATTTGGAACTCCTAATGTCTCACACAGACACATACCTAACTCAGCAGGAGCTCAACATATTTAAAAATGCACTACATTTTTTTGCAAAAAATGATTTGGTGGACTCCCACAACGTACAGATGTTGAACACATTGAACGTTTCGATCACCCAATCCATTGCTGAAAGTAACAGGTGGATTGGACCAGGAAATCCTAATGATGATCAGTTGGAACACAAGGTTTTTTTGTACAAACAACAAAAAATCAAGCTTATTACAAATCTATGGGTTGATGCAGGCCTCGTGAATGGTGCCACTGGAACAATCACCAACATTGTCTACGACGCATCAATGCAACCACCAACATTACCTTTATTTATTGTTGTAAAATTTGATAGATAAAACGGCCCATGTTGGGATCCCTCCAACCCATTACATATTCCCATACCCCCTATTTCGAGAGGGAATCGAAGACAGTTGCCAATTAAAATGGCCTAGGGATTAACTATCCACAAGTCACAAGGAATTACTTTGCACAAAGAAAACGCCAATATTGGAACCACTGAAAGGCAGGGTCTAACATTCACAGCTTTCTCCAAAGTTCCCTTGATTGCAAATCTGTGCATTTCACCCACTTTTTCATTCGAGAGATACTCAAATATGGCACAGGTACTAGCACTCGGAGCAAGAAGAAAGGAGGAAGCAAGACTACTATCACTCAACCCATCGTAAATACTACCCTCAGCTTTGATAGCACCTCCACTACTACTATACTCAACACTTCTTCTATCCAAAGCAACACAATCATTCAAGGGGTGTCAAATGTAATCATGTTTATTGAAACTAAAATTTCCCACTAGAGGCTACCATTCATGATATAAATACTGCAAATGTATACATGTCTCATTATGTGTATGTATACCTTCATTTATTTAATGTTTTCAAATATGATATTCAACTTTAAATGTACGAATTTGTAACATGATTAAATGTACACATACAACATTTCAATGTAATGTTTCAACCAAAGTCTAACACTACAACTATTAATCACACACATTATCAATTGTATAATAAATGTTTCTCCAAAAAAACACCAACTAAACAACGGATGCACAACTAACACAATTAACCTAAATTAAATACATACAAAATCAACTATAAAATTAATTAACTATCAAAAACGGTATCACATGTATGATGTATGAATTTATAACAAGTTTGAAATGTAGAAACAACCTTCAAATTAAGTGCATCAACTATATTTCTACAATTACAATCAAACCCCTTATCAACATCAAATACAAAAGTAATAACTATACCTCCAAATCAATTAACATATACCGTTTGGTGTTCACATCTCATGAAACGCATGCGATGGTAAATTTGACGACGATTTTGACATTTTGCGACCTGTTCAAATTTGACCGACGTTTACACATTTTAAACTTGCAATTACATTTTAATGGTTACGTGTGATTACTGTATTTCCATTTTGATGAGTCACAGATGTAGCGGAGGGCTTTGTCCATTTTCATGGCCATGGCCTTCCTCCTCGAACACACGCACTTGAGTTTGCTTCCCGCATGCCTTCAGAAACTCGCAATACTGCAATTGTTTGTCTTTCAATATATGGCACTCTCTAATTAAAAAAGGCATGGGTGGAAGAACTAAAGTAGTTGCACATGTTTCAACTAGTGGATTGCAAAATGGGTGATTTCTGTTACATTTTTTTAGCTATTTTGAATCGAATGGTGCATTGTAAAATTAGCAAAATTTTATGTATGACCTACTTTCAATCTCGAATCCTTGACATGCTTTCAAATCTTGGCATTTTGCAGTGGATGAGAGATATGGCTGTGAACCATTAAATATTTCTAGCCCTGGTAGAAGACTGCGACAAATATTACCTCCAACATTGACGCGCACACCCAAAAAATTAGTTTACTTCGTAGGAAAATAACTGAGAATTTAGGTGCTAATGTAGAGCAACAAGAATGGAGTCTCTGCATCCCAAATATGTTGAGCCTCCACCACAGACAGGTCAAATTGTTGCACACGACTCCCACCTAACCTACCTCGCTCTCACCCACGATGGCCTCTGCCTGGCCACTTCCAGCAACACCACTCTCGTCAGGATTTTCAACACAATTGATCCTACCTGCTTGCAAGAGGTATGTTGTATCTTCAATTACTCAATTGCTGCATATTGTATTTACACTCTCTTCATATCAATTGTTGTTCCTTCGGTCAGATCTATCACTTTCGTCTTAAAGAGGTGAGATTAGTTAAAACAGGGTAGCTTGTTAACAATTTTTTCTAGTGGGATGTGTAGTATTGATCTTTTTCTCCATCTGATCTTTAGTCTATCACCGAAAAGTGCTGACCAATGAAACTAGCTGCAATGGAACTAGCTCAAAAAGTTTCCCTATGTTAGTGTAGTAATTTTTTTTTTATGGATCCATGTTTTGTTCCATTTACATGAGTTGAACAAGTTCCTAGGTAGAAATATCTCTGTTAATAATTGGATTTTGACATCAATGGTTGAAGAAGATTTACATTTCTAGGCTTCTCCAGCTGACATCAATGGTTGAAGAAGATGAGGTCCAAGATTGAGCCATGGGTGAACAAGTGCTTTTTCTGCAGTGGGTCGCTTCTCTGATACAAAGTCTACAAAGGGAAGAAGAAAATTAGTTAGCCCATTTACTTCTTGTTCAGGAAAATGATATTTCTGCTAAAGAACTTTGTTTAACGGCCAAAACTAACGTGTGTTGAATGTGTCTTATGTCACCGTGGCTGTCAAAAAAGTGATTAGAATGAAATCCACCTAAAGCAATTTTTTAGGGCATCAAACTGAGGAACTTTATCATTAAACCTAAGTGATCATGGTCAATGTCAAAGTTTCCTTCACTCTTTTGAGGTTCAAACAATGCTTCACCTATGCAAGTTCGAATGTAATGCATGCAAAGAACCATATGTCTGCTGAGGTAGAGTATCCAAAATACAGAAGAACATTTGGACATTTGTAATTTCTCATTTGAATATTATCTTAAATTTCAAGTGCGCCCAGTCCAACAAGCATTACCAAAATCAGCTATCTTACACTTAAGATCAAGCTCCTTCTATGTCTTAGAAGGGCTGATTTTTTTGGGTTTTCTATTGTGGTCAAGAGCATTATCCCATATCCTCTTGCTATCCCACATCTCAGATAGCTTTTTTACATCTTTCTCATGTTCATCTTCTACTACATCCCCACAATCTTCTTGCCCTCCTAATTGGGCCTTTTTCTTTAATATTTCCTTTCTGATTTCTTGCTAACCTTTCATTGTTGTTCTTGCCATGATTTAATGCGGGGGAAGAATTTATGGGCATAATAGATCTGTAGGGAAGTAGGGGTGGAGCTTAAGACTTCCTGGGATCTTTGTTAAGCTCAATGGTAGATGGGAGAAGAATATTTTCTAGTTTGAGATCTATGGGAATAATTGAAATTTGACCATGCAAATAATCAAGCCCTACCAAAACATTAAAGTAAATTTCCTTTACCATGTTCAATGGAATTGCTTTGTTGTCATAAATTCATAATGTTTGATAGGCTGAATAAATTGTCCCCTAAAAGCACAAGAACCATGGAAACATGTTGCACATTTGGGCCATTGTGCTTGAAATAATCAAACAATTCAACCATGTCTTTCTTGTTATCTATGTTTCCTTTTGTTATTTCTTTGAGGATGTGAATCTCCTTTCAAGTTGTTGCAATAAAATCTGGTGCACACATGTTTACCTTGAGGGCTATATATTTATCAAAGTGGGTGTCCCTGATAAGCCAAACAGTCGAGAAACTACCCCAACCCAGTTTGGATTGCATAATATAGCGCCCTTGTTTAAAGAGGTATCCAATATGAGTAGGGTGGTAGCCTCCCAGCCTGTAATCTTGGGTATCCTGTTCCTATGACCACATGTAATCATACTTTTTCTTTTCCTTTAGTTGGTAAGATTTCTGTTTGTTAATTTTCTTTCGGAGCTTACATTGGACACTATTTAAGTATTTTTAAGGTATGTTGTTCGGAGCATGAATCAATCAATTGTGGATGGAGTTGTCTTTGACATTGGCATGTGAACATAGATACTATCAAAAGTAGACAACAACATAGTCATGGAAAATGTTGATACAGAAGTTGCAACAACCTGCAGGAATCTTGGGATTTTAAGAATTTTTTTCCATTTGGCCTTGCTTTGCACTAAGAAATAACCCTATGATCAACCCACCATGCATGAAGTTGTCAGAGTTGTAAAGTCGATGTTGCGAGTGCCTTCTCCTAAGCAAGTGACTAGTATCCAAACAAACCAACTGACCCCTAGTAATAATTACAAACCACATCAACTACAAAAGTAATTAACGTATCCCTCCAAATCAAATAACTTGTATCATAGGTTAGTCATAAGTAAACCTGAGTTGGCCAAATGGTGAAGAACTTGTGCTCTTGAAAGAGAGGTCACAAGTTCGAATTCAGTTGGGAGTAGGGTATGTATGCCTCTTGTTTGAAGCACAATTAGGTTCCCCCCTACATATTGGGAGTACGAAGTACTCTCATATACTATAAGCGCCCCAACATCATGGATTATAAAGCCAATTATTATTACTAGTAGTAGTAGTATATAAAGTATCAAGATCCACGTCACAATTGATCATTGGAATACCGAAGACGAATGAGGATAAAATGGAGTGGAGGAGATAAAAGGAAAATAGGCGATTATACAATCAAGAGATTCCAATCATCACCTATTTGAGCAAAGATTCTAGGAAACAATTGGCCCTACAGCTTCACATATGCAACCCACTCTTGCATACAAGATTTATATACACATTCCTCGAGTACAATTGTACACATAAGGGCAGCCCTCTCCTTGGCATTGTGTGGTAAAAGAACTCTATAAACATCCCTTGTTACGAATAAGCATTTATGACATTTCTCTCAAAACATACATGTGTCATTCTATTACACCCAGTTGTAAGCTATGTTGCAAGAGGAAGGAGATGGTCTTAATCTTAAGAGCGGGGGGAGCATTTCGTCAAGGAGGTTGAGGCCTTTAGTGACCCAGCCAATGTGTGTTAAAACAAGAACATAATGGAGGACCAAATGGATTTGTCACTCCAAGAGAGTTGGGGTGCCTAATACAATTTGACTCGGCATCCCTTGAAAGTTGAACATAGATGTTTGGGCAAATATTGTGTATAATACTCATGTAGATATTTTCCAATCATAACAAGCAATTTGCATTTACGTTATCTAATCTTTGTACTTGTGTATTGTTTTACAATTTCATTTTTATTTGCTATGGCTCT